>JBAJHX010000106.1:22661509-22708443 GCA_037176925.1 Amniataba percoides
CTTGGTTTTAGGCACCCGTGAGCATTTTGGGTGCAGTATAACAATTCATTACATGATCAAAGTCATTTTTTGTGGCCAGAGTCAAGAGATCCAGTGAACCGTGTATAATGGGCGTTCATTCCTGGAAAAGCAGAGTAACCAAAGTGGTGGGAGAGAGACTGCTCACACTGAGAATATTTAAAGTCTATCGGAGGAATGTTCACACTGATAGATGAAATTAAAAGCACCTGAAAGATTGGTTTCTTCATAACTTGAAATATTTCCTTAAACCTAAGAAAGAAGTGATTTAAACTAAACTGTTAAAATGTTGTACATTGATAAGTGGAAGAAAATAGATGGAGGGACAGTAGATTTAGTGCACTATGAAGAAAATAGGAAGCCATTTTGGAGATGAATTAAGACTCTGCAGCCATGCTAACGGCTCTTTTGGTGTGCATGGTGCAGTACTACTGTGCAGTAAATGCAAATTTTGACACCCGATCTTTCACTGAGTCTTTGAGCAGCGGCATCTCCAACAATGCGTTTGGATTTGAGTACGTTAGAGGGGGATCATTTACTTTGATGGGTTTTTTTCATAACCAAGCTCTATTTAGATGCTTTTTTACACACTCTGACACCATATTTACATCCACAGTACGTCTTACTCATTGAAAATTGTCTCAAACTGTTCAGATGAATTGTGATGTTAAAAAAATTGCAGATATTAATAATTTGAAATAGTAATGAGTAGAAACTTCACAGCTGCCACCATGAAACATTTATTGGCTAGAATTATTATTATTAGTATATGAAAAATGGAGTTTTGTTCTAATCTCTGTCCTCTCTCTCTTTCCATCGTCTGTCTGTCTGTATCTTGTTACCATGTCAGTTGTTTTAATGTAAAGTAAGTCAGGCTACACAAGGTTTGTGATCATGTTAGATAAACCATTTTAGAAATATGATTTATTTATGTATAAAAATCTGCTAAAGGAAAGTGAAAGTATCCCGTGGAATCAGATCAGTACAATTTACATTATAAATCAACAAAAGCACTTCTTTTGTTCTTCCTTCTTTATCGTAAACTACACCTGTACGCTCTGACTTTTATTTTGACAGGTTGTTTGTTATAAAAACACAGTTTTTATTGTTCGATGTTCATATAGTCTGAAATCATTGTTGAGTTTCCACTCGACACACTCAGCTTAATCCACAGTGAGATGACCAGGCGACAGTTACGTCTTTAAGGGTCCTGCACCCTGCACCCTGCACACCCAAACATCCATGACCTTAAGGAACCAGGCAGTTCCTTGCACCATGATAAAGAAAAAAACTCATCTATTCGTGCACCACCACAGCTACTAGGAAGCTTAAACTACTGACCCATGGTAGAAGTTTAGCTGTTCTGATGGAGGCTTGGAAATATTCAGTGGGAACAGACTTTTTCATCCAAATTCCACCAAAACTACAGAGCAGCCTCCCTTCTGAGGAGACCTGGTGCACAAATGGCCTTTTTGCCAAAGGCTAAACCAGATAAACATCATTTTAGAGACCTCCTTTTCTTCCCCAGACACGAATGCCTTTAATTATTAAAATTCTTCAGACCCAGGAGAGAAGAAATGTTCTTACAAATCAGAGACGTGCAAAACTCGAACTGCTGGAGGAGGTTTTACTGGGAATAAAATCACAGTAGTCAATTGCAGAGACATAAAGGGTTTCCTGAACAATGAAATTACTGCAGTCTCTGATGGATGGAGACTGATTAGCTTCAACCTTGATGTTCAATCCAACCGTCAGTTCTGCTTGACAGTCTGGAGTCACCAAATAGAGGGTTAACAACTTCTTAAGTCAGGTTTCTTAAGGAAGATCAGCAGGATAAGCCCACACAAGCTCTATAGTTCCTTAATTGGACTTGATCTTCTTCATCTGCTCGGCTCTGAGCCCTCAGGGCGGCGAGGCTTTCGGTCAAAGATGTCTTTGCTCTGGAGCTCGGGCTGAATGAGCGCACCGTGCCTTGCCTGGCCGTGAGCCATCGGTGCCAGAGCCCTGATGAAGTGGCGGCGGTGGCTCAGGCCGAGCTCATTGTTGCTCTCAGAGCGGTTGGTTAGCTGTCTGCTGAGCCAGAGAGGTTGCTGGGTTGGCGGCACATGATCCCGCTCATCTAACACTGAGCAGGAAGCGAGTGAAAGCAGCTCCGGCCTGAAGCTCTGAACAGAGGCAGCAAATTTCAACATTCACAGTTTTAATATTTACAGTGTTTATGATGAACATTATGTGATACTATGAAAGCAAGGAAATATTTCACCCTTATCTATTATTTAAAGGAAAAATAAACTTTATTTAATGTGATGGATGAATCTGTACATTTAAGTCGCAAGGAGTCGTTTCAGAATCCGATTCAGAAAACTTTATATATCCCAGAGAGAAATTTGAGTTTCCAGTTGCTCTGATACAGAGAACACAATATAAATATCCAGAAATACAATAAAACAGAATATGTACAATAAGAATATATAACATAGAATATATACAATAAATAAAATAAATATAAATATTAATGCTGGATATTGCACTGATGAGTGTAGAAGGAACATATTGCACAACCAGATCATTGCACAAAGTTATTATGAGCATTTTTCTGAAATGTTTTGTGCAGTTAATAAGAGCGGTGTGTCACTGGGAGGAGTTTAAAGTCTGCAGGCAGGAATGACTTTCTGTGGCGGTCTGCGGAGGGAACAAGTCTGTCACTGAATGAGCCTGACAAGGACAACATGGATAATTGTTTAGTTTAGTTGCTGCCAATATTTTCCTTATTTATGAACTGAAGCTCAGTTTTAGGCACCTGTGAGCATTTTGGGTGCAGTATAAGAAATTTTTTACATGATCAAAGTACTTTCTTTTGGTGGTCAGAGTAAAGAAATCCAGTGAACCGAGTAAAATGGGCGTTAATTCCTGGAAAGGCAGAGTAACCGAAGTGGTGGGAGAGAGACTGCACACACTGAGAATATTTAAGGTCTGTTGCAGGCATGTTCACACTGATAGATGAAGTTAAAAGCACCAAAAAAGGTTCTTCATAACCTGAAATATTCCTTTAAACTTAAGAAAGCCAAAACCAAACAGTGTCCAAAATCAGTACATTTAGTAATGTAATCAACAGGAAGCCATATTTAGTGCATTGAAATAAATGTGTTTTAATGTACATACTGACAACAGTGACACTCCTAACATGATGATTTATGGCAGGTATAATGTTTAATGTGTCACAATGCGAATACACTCAGATTAGGATGGAAAGTGTCTCCAGCCAGGCACTGAGGCACATCAAGGCGCTTTGAGCTAAACGCTGTAGTTTGCATTCAAACGTGCTCATGATGACGTCTGTGTTGCTGACAGTTGTTGTCTTGTTGACTGAACAAAAAGGCTTCTTCTGCACACAAAGTCTTTCCACATCTCATCACCAATATTGGTTCATAAATATGACAGAGAGCAATAAGACATAGTTTGTGCAGCTTTATTAGTGGCAACACACACACACACACACACACACACACACACACACATCTCCATCATCACAAAACCCTCCTTAGATTAATGAGGCTCACCAGTAATAATTAATTATCCAACATGGCGACAGGATCAGGACCTGCATAGCAAATTGCATCCTTTACTTTCCCACACTTCAAAAACATTTATAGGCCACAGTCACTCCTATTTTTATTTTTCTGTAAGTAAAAGTCAGTATTGGAAGATAAACTATTTTCTCTGCTCGCTCTGCAACTTCCCAAGATTTGACTTTTTTACACATACTGACACTCACATGACTCATTGTGTGTTAATCTATGAACGTTAATTAATGGATTTAAAAGTGGACCCTGAGTTTTACCTGCCTGATATCCTCAAGCTGAGCTGTTAGCAGATCCCCGCCAGAGGATCTCAAGCTGTGATCAGGCTTATCAGGAGTTAACAGATTGCAGGTTTTGGCAGGAGGCTGACAATTGAAGACTTTAAATCCGAACAGGAAATTCTCAATCTTACAGTATGGTCTTAATTTAGCAGCTTTGTTGTGTATCAGCTGCAGTCTTTGGCTGCTTCCTCTTCTGACAGCAGGATGAAATGCGTTGCAGTGGTCAAGTCTGGAGGGGATAATGGATGGATGGATGACCTTTTCCGGATCTGCAGAGAAAAGGGATAACCCGTCCAGTGCTGCAGCTGGAGGGAGTCGTTATAACTATCTCATCCAAGTGCAGAAGATTTTTTGGATATTGAACTCTGAATTTCTGCAAGGCAAGACAAAATTCAGGATACAACAATGGTACCAGCCTTTATTGAGAATCACAGTTCGGTGTTTTCCATCTAGACATTCAAATCGATATTAATGTGCATGAATGATTTTATGCATGAGGGGAACCAGAATAGACCCCCGGGGAGCCTCAAAAAAAGAGGATGCATTTCTAAGCTAAACAGAGAATGAACTGTCTGATAAATAAGAGGTTAACCCATCCAGAGCTGCAGTGCTGATGCCAGCACAGTTTGGAGGCTGAGTTGAGGTCAAGGAGACTTTAAATGGAAAACAGAAAGTGACTGTTGACCTTGACTGGAGCGTCTCTGTGCTGTGTTGAAAGAAAGAAAAAAAAAATCAGATTGAAATTCATAAAAGAAACCCACTGAATGCAGAAAACCATTCTTGAATAGAAATAAAAATAAATAAATGAAAACATTAGCAGCTTAGAACTGACTCTAAAATGACTTTAAAAAGAGAGGCGTCCTTTAAGAAGCGATAGACAGCGGCATTTTTAAAACTGAATTGGAAAATGTCATTAATTAATTAATAATGCCTGTCTGGACCGAATGTCTGAAATGCTGCTTTCAACGAACGAGCGAATGTTGTGTGAAGTGCAGGTGAGAGTTTTTTGAAAGTGCAGCCGTGTGTTCCTGCGACAGAGAAAGTTGAAGTTCGAGGAAGAGTCAGCAGCAAGGTCTTTGAATTCTGTGTTAATGTGCAGCAGCATTTCTGCTATTTTGTTATAGAAGTAATGAAGAAATTCTTTGCAACTCTCTGGGGCAGCAGAGTTTACGGTTTTAAAGAGGATTCTGGGATTATGACACTGCTGGGAGAGCTCCTGGCTTCGAGATCTTTGAGAGAAACAAGAGAGATGCCGTGTTCATCCTTCTCGCATTTCCTCTCTGCCTTCCTACATAATCTTTTTAAATCCTTATTTCTTCATTTAATTGAGACAGAGAAGATTTTGACCTCTTGTATCTGACCGGAGTTACAGAATTTAAAACATTTGTGAAAGATTTCAGAAACACTGAGAAGCCGATTTCATGCAAAGCAGTTAAAGCTTGTGATGAAGGAGTAAAAGCTGATAAAAAAGAGTAAATTTCGAGGGTTTGGGGTCAGGAGGAACCTATAAAAATTCATTCACATCTCTGACACTGAAACATAAGAACTGGTGCGTGTCCTTCACAGTGGCTTTGACATACTGTGTAAGATTAAAACAAACTTCAAATCATTAGTGAAGAAGAGGAAGGACTCACATCATGATGATAAAAGATGCTTCAATAAAGTTTAGTGAGCTTAAAACAAATAGAATGGGCGATTTGTTCTTCACAGAGAAACTCCTAAAGATGGAGAAACAGCTGAGTGAGAATAACTAAAATAATTTCTGTGTTACTGAAAGGCTTAAACAGACAAACTGTGCTTATTGACATGAGTATTTTATTCTTCCTTAGTACAACTCATGAGTTGTAGATGACGATCACACTCTGTTCTTTCCTCATAAGAGTTACAAATGCGCTTCAGGATGATGATGATTTTCGTTGTCTTGCGTCACACAGCTTTGTTGGTATGAAGCCTCAGCTTGTGCATGCGTGAGAAAAAAAAGAAAAGAAAAAAAAAGCAGTGAGTATCATCTCATTCATCCAGGACGTAGTGACACTATGGTCCATTCAAAGCCGCCGGCTCACTCTCCTCTCTCCTCTCTTGTTGTACATGTGACGCTCAGCCCACAAGACCAATGTGCCGTCTCCCCCCTGGACATCTTCTCTGTGTAGCTTTCATCTTCTGGTGTCACAGGCAACAGTGAGTCCAGACCAGGTGACTCCATCCGCTCAATGGGAAACATTGTTTGGTTTCCCCCCGATTTCTGAGAATGGAGTCTGCAGATCCGGGAACTCTGACTGTGAGCACTCAGCTGCAAAGATCAGTTTTGGAGGGGGGGGTTAATGGAAATATGTTTTTGTCGCTGATTTTGTTCAGTTCAGCGAGAGATAATTTTCATTGGGGGGAAGGTTTTAGTGGTGGGAGTTTCTAATTACTTAGGTCCCATCATTCTGGTTCACTGGCTTTTACTCATGGATGGCAGGATGTTAAAATCCTAATCTGCTCAGTTGTGTTGAGTCAAAGGGAAATGTATCGAAAGATTAAATTAAAGATACACTCCCTGATTTTGTTGTAGCATCCCACCCCCCAAAAAAGAGTTTATGTTCCCAGTAAGATTCAACTGTGATTTTTTTTAGGAGTGGAGCAAGTACAAACATTTCACACATTTGTGTCATTTTCTCTGTTATTTCCTGTCCTTTTATTACTGTATAAAACTTGATACCTTTTCCTGCTAATGCATCAACATTAACTTGCTTTTTGACCTTGAGGGAATGATCTTGAACCATTATGTCTCTATAGATGGTAATCTGATGGGTATTGATTTATCTTTGAACATCTGACCTGTTTTGAGAGACCTATTAATTCAATTAGGCAGTTTTTAAAAGTTTTCTTTAGGCCCTCTGATCCTTTGACCTTTTTCTTACCAAGTCAGACTTAAGTGACCCCCCCACTCCCCTAAGACACATTTCTCAAGCTTCTTAGGCACAAATAATCTTATCAGAAGCTAAAGAAAAGATTCAAATTTGACCTGGGAGTGAAAATTTTAGAGAATTTAACAGAAAAATACAGGAAAGGAAGCTGTCGACACTTGTTTGGAGAAGCATGATATGCATATTACACGCATGATATTCACGACAAAGAACAACCATTCACATAAGTTAAAAGCAATGACACATTTGTTCATTCTCTCCTGAAAAGACAGCCTGGGAAGTTTAAGTTTTACTTGAAGCCTCTCTGTCTGTGACCTGTCTGACCTTTCTACACCTTAAGTTGACTAACCCGCTGCAGCGAGTTAAGCTCAGAGGTTTAAATCTGACAGCGATCTCTCCCACAAAAATCATCTCAAATCACCAAAAAAGTGAAAAGACCACAAAATGAAAACAGACATAAATATCACCTTTAACTCTCGTGTTGTGTTCCAGTCAAATTTGACCCAGTTAAAAGTTTTATCTCTGAGAAATGTAGTTAATTTGATCAGACTGACCCAAGATTTCATGACTTTGTTGACACACAAAATAAATCATTTGCATACAATTTTGTGCTTTTTATTCAACTTTTCTACACTCTTGGTGTTCCTGGTAGAAAATGACCAGTCATTACAAATGAATGGGGAAACTACATTTAGTTTAAAAAAACTGAGCTCAAGTGCATCCTCATTTGTCAGATGGACACACACACACACACACACACACACACACACACACACGCCAGGACAAGTTATGCTTGGAACATGCAGGTTAACAAACCTGTGGACAAGAAACCCAACGACATCCTGCATTACAACAGAAACAAAGGTGGAGTCCACAACCTTGATAAGGTATGTTGATTTTCATTTTTAATGTTCTTCTTCTCTCCCATCAGATTGTTTGAACTGCAATATAAAAGTAAGACTTATTTTAGGTTGAGTACACTGTAAATTTATGAACACTGCATCAGTTCTTTTCCTTTGAAAATGTAAACTTGTTGTGATCAGTGAAAATGACGCCTTGATGCATCATGCAAAACATGAATTCATGAGTTTCTCTACATTTTGCCCTTGCAGGAAGACAGCAGGTCGGCCCATTTCAACATCTTAGAGAGAGCAAATTCTGATACAATATGTATTATTATTATGGCTTTTATGACGAGTTTTAATAGACCAGGAACACAAAATTGTTTAACATGAAATGAACACAAAATGAGGGTTAAAGTAACCGTAACAGGATCATGATGCTCTGATAACATTTTTATAAAATCATTTGTTTATTTATTTATTTATTTTTTAATTTAGGAGTAAAATCTCATTTATTTTGTTCAAGAAATTGTCAAGAAAAGAATTTGTTTGGGTGGATGGCGGGAGGGAGGCGGCCAAGCAGCGTGAGGAGTTTGGTTGTAAAAACGAAGAAGAAATGATTGAATGGGAAAGTTTTCTGCTATTTGTGGAGGGTGAATTGTGCCACTCCCCCCTTCCCACCTCTCTCTCTCTCCTCAGCTCCTCCAGACTCTGAGCAACATCTCCCTCCTTCGCTCGAGAGCAGGAGAGGAGAAGAAACACCTCGGCCTCTCTCGCTTTCAGCCAAATTAAACATAGCTGCAAAAAGAAAACAAGAGATACAGCCCCGGCATATCATCATCATCATTTTCTTTTTTCTTTTTTTTATTTCTTTTTTTTTTAAGGTTGTCAGTATGAATTTCTTGTGACTGTGCTGTTGTTGGATGAAACTTCATCAGCATCACTTTCATCATCATTGTCCTTGTCTTCATCATCATCATCATCCTCATCTAGATCAACTTCTGTCCTTACAGGTGAGTCTGATAACTTCCATTTCTCTCTCCCTCCAAAATAAAAAAGTTAGCAGCTGAGATTTGCTTCAGTCCTTTTGCTCTCTGTGGATTGTGGATTTACACCACTGTATTACACTGGGGCTTTGTTTTAGGGGGTTTAAGCATTATGTCCTAATACCGCTGTACAGCACCACAAAAGCTTTGTAAAAATCCCTTTCACTCCACTAATATGTAAAATGTGAATGGATGAATTACTATATTCTAGATTAGGTTTTGTATTTGATATTGAAAATTTAAAAAAGAAAATAAATTGTGCATATCTGGCAAAAAAACCCCTCATATGTCACTAACTCTGTCAGTAGCCTGGTCTGATCTTGTTTTATCTTATCTCTCTTAATCTTTGTCTCAGTATACTTGTTGAAACGCATCGATCTTGATATTTTAAATGGCTGTGAACGAGGGTGGAAAAATTAAGAAAGCAGTTTGTCTTTGTCGTCACACGCAGCCCACAGGCAGAGCGCCATATAAAAAGGATCATTCTTCTCCCTGATGAGGCACATCACAAGCATTGGACAAGGATATTATGTGAAGCGTGATAAAACACCAGCCAGCTCTCTGACATCATTCTGAATGCCAAAAAAATGATTAATTTGTGAATGAACTGAGCACTGCTGGAAAACTTGAAGAGCTTTTTAATGTGTGTGTAAACAAGAAATAAATACATTTTCATGCACATGTGCAATCCTCGGTGGATCTTTTAACTTTACATCTGCTATAATCAAAAGTTTTCTCTTAAACATGGATAAAATAACAGAGTCTTTTTTTTTTTTAAATATTGCTGTAAATTCTTGGAGGGATCAGTTCTTCGACCTTGCACCGCCTCTTGACAGGACTGTAGTCTTACTCTCAAGTGTAACACGTGAGTTCCTGTTGCCTTTCATGTGAGCAATAATCCCATCAAATTCATGCAGCCTTTGAGTCGGTGAGGAGGACCACATGTCTGCTGTGTTGACCTCACCTGCTAACCTCTAACTGTGTTTAATGGGTGCCATAAATCACTCAGCTGTTCACTGTTCATTGTAACATGACGAGGCCTGAATTTACATCCCTGTGCTGAAGTTTAAAATCAGGTCTGATGCTTTGTGTGCACAGTATGCATGCGCAGTAAACACTTCATAGCCTGTGGCACGAAAGGACGACGATCTCTACTGTTCAACTGAGCTTCTTGTTACTTTTAGCTGGAGAAAAAAATCATCTCAGCAAATTCAGCGAAATAGATGATGCAGATAAAAAAAAGCAGTGAAATTAGTAAAATAACATTCAAGAGAACTGAAATGTCACTGCTGTGATCAACATTTTTAAATTAACAAAGGGTCACGTGACTCGCAGTGATGATCCCACAGGACTTTATCACCCGACCCTGCATTTCCTCACAGCTCCAGCAGGAGCTTTTTGTGTCTTACAGCTCTTTTTCTCAGTTTGCCAGCCTGTAATGTTTCTGTTTTGGTTCACTCTTATTGCTCACACAGTACCAGCTGCAGCAGGGAGCTGTAAATTAACAACTAA
Organism: Amniataba percoides; assembly: GCA_037176925.1. NCBI lineage: Eukaryota > Metazoa > Chordata > Actinopteri > Centrarchiformes > Terapontidae > Amniataba > Amniataba percoides. The sequence goes on from JBAJHX010000106.1 coordinate 22,671,699, forward strand.
CAACAAAGAAATGAAATATTCCTAAAATGTTCCAGCTGGCCAGAAACAAAGACAACAAATGAATTCAAATGTTGCTTCATTTCTGCAGGAAGTGAACAGAAACAACTCTTTACTAACACAACTTAAAAAGTGATAATATGTCAGCGTTGTGTTTGCGTCTGCTGCCTCCAGGGGGACAGAAAAAATCTGTTATTGCTGAATTTATTTTGATCTGACTGAAAACTTTCTTTCCCTCTGCCCTCCTGCAGCCTCACCATGTATTTGGAGAACAAAAGCAACCTGGAGATGGAGATGTCTCAGACGTCGGCCCAGGGCCATCAGGGCAGGAGCAGCCTGAGGGCGCCGGAGGCCGTCGCCGGGAACTTTGGGGAGCTGCGTCTCCTGCAGGGCATCTCAGAGAGGAGAGACACCCAGAAGCTGCAGCAGTCTGCAGTCCTGCCCTCTGGACAGTGCGTCATCCACACAGAGGGCTTCGTCCCTGTTCGACAGGAGGACGGGTATGACTACTGAAAGTGTTTCTGCTCTCTCCTGGTGGTTTATTGATGTTTTAGCTCATTAGTGGGGTTTTAATTAGTCAGTCAAAATACTAAATAAGTGGTGATCTTGGAGGTGCACAGATGATAGGCTGGATATAGAGATATATCTTTTTGTTATTGTCAACAAATCCCAAGAAAAGACTAAAACCAGCAACAGATTAGACCCTAACTCAAAAAATAAACATTAATAAACTTCCTAGATAACTTTAAAAAACTACTGGACTTTGTAGTTTGTTGTAAATGTTGCTCAAACAGGAGTAAAAAGTGTTTGTTGAGGACTATTTTCAGCCGTGGATTGATATGATAGTGAGCTCTGAAGGCAACATGATGGTCTTTGTGGAGTTAAATAAATTGCAGTGCCTGTTTCCATGGTAGTAAACAAACAAGTCAGGGTCACTTATTGTGACAAACCCACCCATTAATTATCACACTCTACACTCTCACAATCTTTCCATTCACTGATTTGTGTATACGGCCTTCAACTTTACTGTTTCTGCTTCACTCACTGCTCACGTGAAGGTCCTTTCCATTGACAGTAAGCAGCTATTCACAGGGATAAAAACTGTAAAAAACTGAATCTGTACTACTTGTCCGGCAGATAATAAAAGTTAGCAGCCGGCTGGTGGACAAAATCAAGGATTTAGCTTCTAAAGAGGCATAAATTTCCTTCAGGAGAAACCAAAGTGGAGCTCAAAGAAAAAAATGGACACTTGACTGTAAATGAATGATAACGTTGCTCTCTCTGTTAAACAGGTAGATAATCAACATGTCATCGATCAGACCGTAAGTTATTGCTCAGATTGCAGCTTGTTTCTGCTGCCCCCAGGTGGCTTAAAAACAGCTAATGTCGCTTTAAAGTTTGCATTTAAATCCACATGTGAATAGTTGGTCAGGAGAGCATCTGCTGTAAGTTTTCTCATGCGTCCTAGTTCAGACAGAGATTAGCACTCATTCCCGTTTTCTCACTGAGCTTTCTGGAGTAAAGACATACCAGTCGCACGTGCAGAATCACAATTCACATGCCCTCCTGGTTAAATCTTCCAGGGGACGTAAGAACAGACGTGGAAAACGCTGGAATTTTTCTTGTGAAGAATGAAAATTCACACACAGAGACTTAAGCGTGTGTGTCTGTGGGTGTGTGTCTCAGTCACTCAAGCGTTGCTAATCACAAGCCCGTGGCTGTGACGTTATTGGGATTAAACCAGCCGTTTTTTTTTTTGCTTCATGAACTAAGTTGCACATGACAAAGAGGGACTACAGCTGATACTCGTGTGTCTCCTGCAGGGCCTGTATGCTCGGTCAGGTCAGCTGTTTTGTATCTGAACTTCTTGCAGTGATGCTGACGATGAAATCTCTTTATGTCTGAAGTCACAAGCTGGCACTTCAATTCTAGAGCTCCTGCAGATTAATCACGACACACTGGAAATAGTTCACAGGTTAGACAGCAATTAGACAACAACACATGATGGTTAAATTAACAAACAGGGCGAGTTCTGGACCGAAGTATAAAACCTTTTAACCTGCAGCGTGTAGTTTCCTGTTGACCATAAATAAAAGCTGCGAGGGAGTGCTGATGTTAAAAATTTGAACATGATCACATCTGACAAGTTGACAATAGTTTTCTGGCCGATTAGCTCAGACCTCAGTTGAAGAAAAGCAGCAGCTGTCAGGTCATCCGTCTGGAGCTTTTGGACCTTGTTTGAACACAATGATGTGACTGTAATGTGATCGAGGAGCTCGGACATGTTTTAGACTTTAAAAGGTTCATTTAATTCACGTATATGTATATTTTTTGTTGTTTTTGTGTTCTGACAAATCATTTCCCTTTTTGAACATTTTAACATCTTGAACATCAGGGTCAGTATCAGATGGCCTTTTTGTGAACATCTTACAAACAACAAAAGCTGTAGCCTTCACTGTTTGTGTATTAACATCCATCGATATCGAACATGTTGCAACTTTAAAGCTTAAAGCTGCTAAAATCAATAACTTGATAATAACAGTGGATAACATGACACAGAAAATCATCACCCAGCTGGTTTCATAATATGTCAGTTTGTGTTAATTGCTTGTTTCTGCTGCCACCAAGTGGCCAAGAAAAAAAAATCACCATATGCAGATTTAATCACACAGCTAGCTAATGCACTGAATTTCAAACAAAATAGATTGGAAACAGCTCCACATAACAACTTAACTAAGACAGAAATTAAGACTAAAAATAGAAATGAATATCATGTTATGTGTATTCAATAATTTTGCAGGACATTAAATAGTACATTGGTTGTACAGGTAAAAATAGGTGAGTAGAAATGAGCAATAACTTCAGCAAAATATGATTTTCCTTCAATGGCCCTTGTAGGTGTCCCAAAGACGTGACGGTCACTCAGTGTGTCGTCTGTCTGGGCTCGATGTCCTTAAAAGACTCGTCCGTAAAATGCGACAGTTCGGTCTCTGTGCCAAGTCACATCTCAGAGTCAAGTCAGGGGAAGAAGAGGGGAGAAAACATTTGTAGACATGCAGTAAATCTCTTTATCGTTGTATAAGAGTATCTAAGAGGATTAATGCGGCAGACTTCCGTAATGTAATCTGCTCCTTTCCAGCACCCACATTCATTGATTCAAAGCACCCAACTGTCTGGAGCGTGTTTGGTGACTTGACAATGACAACGACACAAGTATGAATGTCTGAATTACCCGGCAGAGAGTTAATAAAAAACATCACAGCAGCCAACATGTTTTCCCCATGATAATACATTTATTAACTCACAGTACTGCTGAATGGATAATTAAAGTATTACACAACACTGCTGTGTTAAGGAGACTGTGTTTAAGCCACCCAACCAATTTGACAGGCACAGGGGTAAAAAAAAAAAAACTTTAAGATTATAAGATTAGCCGAGGGGGGACCTTTAATTTTCAGAAAGATTTCCATCTAACAGTTTTGGCTCAGTGGGTCGCAGCTCCATTACATAACGATTCTCATGACGTCTCTGCTGTTGTCAAAGTAATTGCTGCCGTGACTGAAAAAAAATCCATTAACGAGCAAGAAGACGCCAAAAATCCTCGAGAAGAGCAGCTTTCAATGCACATACGAGAGTGTTTAGGTCTCAAAGACAGATATAGAGAGTGTGTGTGAGTGTGTATGTGAGTTGAGGCCCAGTTGCGATGCTCCCGAGGGCGGCGGCCTGCAGGGGCCTCCGGGACGCGGTGCAGCAGCAGGGTGGCAAAAGACGCTTTAATGATCTCCTCAGGTATCGAGACACCAGCTGCTCGCCCACGTTTCTGTCACCCGCAGGTTACAGAGGCTCTGACAAACTGCTTCAACCAGTGACGTGACGGCTGAGGGCTTCTCCGTCAGGGTCAAAGGTCACGAAAAACAGATTTAGAGATTTTTTTAACTCGTGTTCTGTTGTGTTTATTTTCATCTTCTCAGGCACAGTTTCAGCGTGGTTAATTTTCTCAGAGGAAAAACAAATTCAGCCAACCTCACAGAGAGGTCGCCTCTGCTCAGATTCTCCCAAGACGACAGGTGAGCGACTCGTCACGCTTCAGATGGCAGATCTGCTCCACACCACCAAGCAACACGATACCAAACACAGTGAAAAAAACAATAATGTGGAAGAATGTGTAAAAGAAATGTACAATAGATTAAATATTACAACTAATATGAAAGTAAAAAACTAAATTATTTCATAACTTATTGGCACATTTACATATTTTTAGGCAAAAACATTTTTATTGCGTAATGTCTTATTTTACATTGTCCGTTTTTAATGTCTTTTATATTCATTTTTTAGACTGGGACCACCAGAAAGAGGAAAAAAACTGACTGTATATTTTTGCTTTTATCTTTTCATGTTTGGCAGACTGACATGCCAGCAGCGTCATTTAATGAAATAGTTCAACATCGTCGTACAAACCCTCTTACACTGATTCAGCTCACAGTGGTGTATTTTAATTTTAGGATGCTTGTTTCTGCAGCTCAGTCTTTTTCAATTCACAAGCTTACATCCACAGCTGCCGTCCTTAATACCAACGTTGTATTTATTCCTGCCGCTGCACCTCACTGCTGGTCGATTTCCTTTTCCAGTATAACCTACATGACCCTGCACGACCCCGGCTTTGTGGGAGGGCAGGAGCCGTGGGACAGCGGCGCCCTGGACCTGGAGAGGAGGTATCGGCTGGGCAGCGAGGTCACCAGCCTGTCTCTGTCCCGCTCCAGCTCCTCGGAGAAGAGCGACCCGCTCGACAACCTCAACCTCAACTTCAAACTCACCAGCAGCATGAGGTGAGACCTTCATGTCGCTGGTGGAAAACTGTGACTGAAGATTTTATATATTGGTGGTTTCCAGTCAGTTTTTCCATTTAACCTCTAAATATGAAGCTCCTGTTTCATTTGAAAGTCTGTTAGAGGCCTGAGGAGGTAAAACTGTGGCTATATTTGTATTTATATATTTATTTATATATTTTTGTATTTAACAATAAAAAAAAAAATCCAAAAGTGATGATTGTTAAAGATAAATCTGTTCATTTCATGATCAACTTGATAACTTAGATGTGTTTTATTTTAATCAAAAGTAGCAAAATGAAAAAAACGATGTGCCTGGATGATCTTTTATCGTAGCGCCTTCTAGTGGGTAAAAGTGTAAAGCAGTTTAATTCACAGCCAGTCAGAGACTCTCAGGGACTTCCCTGATTTGACTGGGTGACCAATCAGGAATAAAGGTTTAAAACATGATCTTGATCATTTTCCTCGTTTTATTTTGCACTTTCTGCGATCTAAATGATAAACTACTTTGTATTAAATAAAGCAGAAAGTTTTGCTCTCCTGTATCTTTGTATGGTTCCTACTAAAGATTATTTATTTAAAATTTCTTGAGGCTCAATGAGAAGAAGGAAAACAACCAGAGGGTAGTAATTTTAGGGATATAGATTCATCTCCTGACCTTTTGAGGCGTTTCTGACCTCTTTAGGTTGGAAAACAATGCGTCACACAGACATTCTTCATCACACTGACGATCGTCTCTTTTGTCTTTTCAGATGCTGCTTCAGAGCCTCCAAAATCGCCACAATCTTTACTATTGTTGTCCTCTGCAGTGTAAGTCAACAAATCCCCGAAGAATATGTTTGGTTTGAGCAACACATAGTAAAAAACTGTATATAAATATCAACAAATACATCTTTTTATTAGCAAAATATTTGATGAGATGATTGATATAGAAGTATGGAGCTGGACACCTACAGGCACAATGACAAATAGAAATAGAAGACAGAAGAATATTTTTTAAGTTTAAAGGGATTTACATGCTGAAACTTATTTCTTGACAAGCAGCAGGATTATCCGTCTGTCCAGTGTGTCTGCACAGCATCTTTGGCCGGTTATAAATCACAAATTGTTGTATCTTACATTTTTACAACGTTTTAATCAGAGCTATCTGTTCCCCTCTGCCTTCAGTCTTCATGCCGGCCAAGCTGTAATTGTCTCTTGGCTCGAGCTCCACACGTTATGCACAGGCAGAATAAGCATATTTCCCAAAATGTGTTCCTTTAATTGTTATTCATGTTAGTGATTTTATTGATAATAATCTGTATTTCTCAGTGTCTCAGTTAGTGACTGTGTGAATGAATTCTGGTTTCAGCTCTTCTTCAGCATGTATCCAGATCGAGACAACCCCTGGAGGATGCTGGCCGTCTCCTCAACAGACAGTTTCTGTATCCTCACGCATTTCTTGTTATTTTCTGAATTTGGAAACAAAAAAAAGTGGCATGCAAAGGCTTTTAATCAACCAGGAGATGGGTGATGCAGCTTTACTTTGACTTTAAGGGCACGCAGAGACACGGGAGAGGAAACTAAAGTAGTCTGACAGATAAAAATGTGCTAAATCACAAGGATCTTCATCTGGTTTTAATCAGAGTGAACGCTGCTGGAGGAGATAAGAGGAAGGTGAGGGGGAGTGGTGGCCGTCCTGACAGGTGAATATATGATCCTCACTTCAATCTAAGAGTCGTGTTCAAGGAGGGAGGATCCTTTTGTTTTTATTATATTCTGAACAGGACTGAAGAGGAAAACATTGCACACTTTATGAGATTACTTGTTCTTATGGAGCATTTAATTTAGTTTGAAAATGCAGTCCTGCAAAAGTAGAAAACAAAAACTCCCAAAAACTCGTTCTGGATTTCATTTTCTGGTGTCAGAAAACACCGACACACACCGGATACTTCCTCGTGTTTCCCTTGACGAGCTGCGTCTCACAGCAATGAACCTGACAGAGTTCAGAGACAACGCTCTGCTGAAGCTCCAGGTGGCCGGGCCTTTCACGGGAGGGATGATCGACCTCACCAACCAGGAGTACATCCTGGTCCAGGTGGAGCAGATCGAACAGCCGGGACAGTGGAGGAGGAGGACTCAGCAGGTGAAAGGAGGGCTGGAGTGTCTCTGTGATGCATTCTGCCTCTTTGCTGTTTCATCTGTGAGGTGTCGATTAGTGGAAAGCAAACTCGTTTATCGCCTTCTGTTCGCCAACAGGTGATCTATAATTGGACCATTCCTCTTCATGGAGAACGGAGTGACCAGATACTGGTGACAAAAACATTCGAGATGCTCAGCAGGTACCCACACTAACACTGCAGGACACTGAACTATTCCCTCCTGTGTGAATATTATTAAAGGGAATGAAGGTCAGAAAAATTTGAGTTATGTCACTGAGTTAGAGTCATTTTTATTTTGTCAAGGTCAAAAACACGAACATCTGTATTATATACTGTAATGCCACAAATACAAGTGAACTGCATTAAACACCAGCTGTGGGAGGCATATTATATAAAATAAAATCAAAATAGAAGCAAACCTTTCACAGTTGTTATGTGCTGTACATATGTTCATTCATGCAGAAAAATACAATGATTGTCAATGATGATACAGCATCCTTTAACTAGATTGGTAGAATCAGGATCAATATCAGATCCGTCATAAAAAGGATCAACATCCTGGGAAATTTCTGAAAGATCTACAGGAAATAATTCCTCAATAACTGCATGCTGACTTTGCTTTTTAGGTCTTTATGCACTGAATGTTTTAATAGCATGCTTCTCGCTGTGGGTGAATTAACACCACGTAACATCATGTCCTCCAGTTTATGGCTCGCTAATGTTGTAACGAGAGAAAAAAACAAGCTGCTGTGCCGTTTTCCTCTCCTGCACAGCGACCCCATCGTGGTCACGGTTCAGGCCTTCCTGCAGGATAACGAGGTGGTGCCGTTATCCATGACCCACCAGTCGCTCTACGTCAGCGTGGAGACACAGGTGGCCATCGCTGGGATCATCCTGGCCGGGGTCTACGTCCTCATCATCTTTGAGGTAAATGACCTGTAATGGTCACACTCCTCAGCGGAAGATAAATGAGTTTGTTTTCAGTACAGTTCCTGCCGCCTGGTTGGAAATGTGCAGCACGTACAGGTGACGGTGTTATAACAGAGAGATCATCATGGATGTGACCTCTCTCTCTCTTTGACTGTGACTTGCACTTGTAAAGTATTTTCACACAAGGCATTCAGTCAATGTAAACAACTTCTGTTTGTGTGGGAATTAAGATGAGTGTGATTGAGATAAATACGTACACACAGCTAGACCTGCCACAGTAATGAAAAACACGATGGCCTTTAACGTGTCATGCTAATTAAAAAAACTAATCATAATAATTAGCATATGCATTGTTAGTTTAAATGGATTGTTTCTGTAGTGGTGATGTTTGTAAGTAAAATTAATTTCAGTGCTTATGTTTACAAAAAAACCCTTGTTTTATACATTTCATTTTTATTTATAGATTGGAAATCATTTTTAATAATTACCAAGATATTCAAAAATGCAGCACATCAGGGAACCAATGATTAATATATTTATAACTACATATAAAAAGTTAATAATTGAATTTATTGAAATACATGCAACAAGTCATTGATTGATTATCAGTTTATGCTTAATGATTCGGTGTTAATTAATGACTCATTAGGAATGAAATGAAGATTAATCTTTCACACATTAGGCGTCATTACTCTCATGCGTGGTTTCTCACTTTACACATACATGCTCAGATCTGAGGACATGCGTCTGTAATTCTCATTCATTTCCAGTCAGTGTTTGGATTTAATTAGACAGGCTAATCCCTGGAGCGTGACAAGGCGTGAACTCACTAAGCGATGCCGGCGGGGGCAACGCCATGATGTGAAAGTCAACAGCAGCATGTGAGCGATGACAGCACGCTTACACTCTGCACACACTCTCATGTGTCGTCTCTGTTACTGACAGGGCCGCTTGCCGGGGCTGTAATCGAAAGTGCGAGGGATTGTCTCTAAAGTAGAAGAGCATACAGTGCGTGACTATTCAGACATCAGCAAGATGTCACTCGGCTTCAGCTCTGCCAGGTTTCCATTTGTGGACTCGTTTCTCTGCAGAGATTTGTTTTCCGCCATTAAACCTCAGTTTAATGAGAGATCACACATGCTTTCGCTCACATTTAGGATAGTGTGATTTTCTGAATACTAAGTTCCTACAAAAGGCATCTCTCAGCGTGTTGGTAATTGGACACCAATTTTCTTAATTTTAATGGGCACTGCAGTCTAATGTCCTTTCAGAGAGCTCAAGTAAAGAATCATAGTGCTTGAAAAAGGCTGTGGCATTTTATCCATGAACATCTGAACAGATAATTGCATTCAGTCAAAGTTTCTGAAAGTTGGTAAAGCTGTTATTTGACTTGATGGCACCCAGTTTAACGTTGACTAGTTCATTGAGGTCAATACACGTTAATTTTCTCATCAAACATTTTTCTTTTTCAAAAGCAACAGATCCCACTTTCTTCATCAGGAACAGCCTCTGTATTGAGGTACATATGTACATAATGTACATTAAGTGACTTACTTTCCAGCAATTTATTGCGATGGCATGAATGTCAGAGGCTCCGATGTCTGATAACACATCCATACTTATCACGGGCCTCAATTTTTAATAATGGGATGCATCATACATGAGAGTGCTGATGGAGCCTAGTGGAGGAGAGCGACTCTCCACTGCATCACCGATTTGTCTGTAATATCTGCTCGAGGTTCTGCATTTCTTCACATTTCATCACAGACCTTAATGGAAAACAAGATTTTCTTTGACTCATCTTTCCTGTTGCTGCGTGGATGTAAGTGCAGAATATTTGACGTAATGTGACACACCGGCCTGTTTGACAGCGATGGTTCATTCAGTGTCTTTGTTCAGTGAATGAGAGTGAGACTGGTTGCATTCAGTTACTATTAACGTTGAATTTCTTCCATTTTCAGATTGTGCACCGCACTCTGGCCGCCATGCTGGGATCTTTAGCTGCCTTAGCTGCTTTGGCCGTCATTGGTGATGTAAGTCTCAGACACATATCTCTTCTCTCCTTATGAACTTCTGCTTATTCAAAAACTATACTTCTGTAGAAAAATGAACTATTTCACGGTACCAATAACAGATTTCTAATCTATGATGTCATCTGTTTGTTTGTGGATCTTTTTGACATTTGGCTGTTGACATCTTGTCTTTTTCTGGAGCCAGGAGTGACCATATTTGGTTGCTAGCATAAAAACAGGCTTAAAACAAAATGTACTTACTTAGAAAAAAAGTGTGTTTTTAGTGCAACTGAACACTTTATAAGACATTTTTAGGCAATCAAAGTGTCACAACTTTCTTAACCTGAAAATCCATTATGGGGTCAAAGTTAAAATGTCAAAACACAGACAACAAACCCAGAAAAGTTCTTGGTTCTTTAAAAGAAAACAGTGATCAACCTGACTGATGCAGTAGTAGAAACTAACCCCAACCAGAGCAAACACTGCTTTATTGTTTATTTTGCTTATCATTTACAAAATGAAGAAGACTTGAAGCTGGTTATAGAGACCATAAACTCATTAAAGTAAAATGTTCGCAAATAATTAATCAAGTGAGAAGTATTTTCTTATTGATTTCTATACAACAACCTGGAAGCTACGTCCACTTCTTTTATGTGGTCTATGTTTCCTGCACATCTTTTTTCCAGCAGGCAGTGCTGAATATTACATGATGTGTGACAATGAACTAACCTACATAAACAGCTTCCTGGTTAAGTGATTCAAAATAGACAGATGTCAATTAGACCTGTTAAACTGGTTAAGATTCAACCAGGCACATAATTGTAAAAAGCTTCTGTTTTCCAAATCTCAATTCACACCCATGTTTTTAGATGAGAAAATGGTCGAGTTTAAAGAAGCTGATAGTACTTTGCTTTGGGAAATGTGACTTTAACAGCATGTATTGTGACAAATTATTCCAAAAAAGAAAGATGTGTAATGAATGCAGGGAGGGTTTGTTTTAGTTCCTGAAGTTCAAATATCAGAACTTGTAAAAAATGAGTTTATTATGCAGGGAAACAGCTGTAATTAATAACGATAATTATGGCCTCTAGTTGGAAGATTGTGCAGCAGTCCTACAGTTCGTATATTTGCGTCCACCTGTGCTTTATGCACTAGAACAAGTCAAAATGTCGCGTCGTACATTGTAAAGACTTATAGCCCCCCAAAGGCAGGATGCAGGTCAGGGAAGAGCTATAGCAGTGCTCAAATACATTTACAACATTTGTTAAACTTGCTGGGAAGTTCAGCTGTGTACTGAAAATAAGTTTGCCACATGAAGTCTTAATGTATCAGACACTAATTTATTGATTTATGTTTGCTTTTGCTTCACAGATTTGACAATTAATCTCAAATCTAATTGTTGTCCTTGTCTGTCCCACAGCGGCCCAGCCTGGTCACTGTGGTGGAGTGGATCGACTACGAGACGCTGGCTCTTCTTTTCGGCATGGTCAGGCTCTTTAAATCAAATATGTTTTTCATGTGTCACTTTACTTTCCACAAATCTCCTTTTGGACTGTCTGATTTGTTTTTCCTTTTGCTATTCCTTCATTTGATATCTCCACCTGACATCTCAACTTCATTTTATGCACTTGCGATCAGTCTGCTGAGGGTGAAAACTGTGTTTGCGGAAAGGAAATTGACAATATAAAATCTTGTCCCCTTGGAAATAAACATTTTCTGTCAAGTTGAGTGTGAAAGTAAGAATATATCTAAAGAGTTTCTAAACAAACCATTTATTTCAGACACATTGTAACTTTATGACAGATCACATCCATAACGAAATATTCAACTCTTATTATTCAGACACTTCTGCCAGTGATATCTAAATTTTATACTTTTTTATGCATGACCACAGATGGGAGCTTCCTTTGGACAGATTCCACTGTCAACAGCTGCCACTGAAATTTTTATCTCATTTTGCAAAATACAGCAGAGGGAGTTTCTGAAAATACTCCAAACCTAAAGCCAATACATTGCAAAATACCATGTAGTTATATACACTATAATACACTTAACATGCAAAACAGTTGTCCTGAATTGTTTAAATATGATATAAATTCAAGTTTGTAGAGAGATCAAGTAATAGTTAATAGTTTGGAGATGTCACCAACGTTGTAGTCTCCTTTAAAAACCTATTTTGGTCTTCGTTCTTTGACTTTTGCTGTCTGATGAGAATAAAATATCAGTAAAATAAATGTCCTGTAATGCTGAAAAAATGAGAACATTGGAACATCTTCTGAATATCACGGTGACACACAATCTTGTTACGTAACGGAAAATTGTTGTTTTTCTCTTCAAACAAATCTGTCCTCTTTCTTCCAGATGGTTCTGGTGGCCATTTTTTCAGAAACTGGCTTCTTTGATTATTGCGCGGTGAAGGTGAGTCGTCTGCGTGATAATACTGAGACTAAGAGAGGAACACGGCGATCAGCGTCAGTATCATAGTTGTTGTTGTACAGTTTATATTTTTTGGGAACTTACAGTACGATTAGATTCACCTTTGACCATGTGGGATGTTCAGTGACGAGTCGATGAAAATAGATGCTTTGACTTTGAGCTATTTCCGAAATGATCACTGATTCATAACAAGTGTGTCATTTTTATGTTGACTCGTGCGACACGATCGAGATATGAAAAGATCTTTGTAATCTAAGAGACCTGCCAGGTTTTGATCTCATAATAAAAATGACAGTTGTTTTGTTTTGTGGGAAAGTTCAGAAAACTGGGTCAGTGAGATGAATTAGTTTAAAATTCCTTATTGAGAGAAGAAATGTTTTTACTGCAGCTCAACTTATCGCCATATCACCTTTGAGCAATTTCTGCTATAATCCATAGTTTTATGGATTTCAATCCATTTCATAATTCAAGCAAGTCAAGTTCATTTTGCTTAAACTAAATCCTGCTGGTGCTACACTGCAGATCCACACTCAGCCAACAAATAATAAAAGGAACCTGCACTCTCAAATTAGTCTGTTACTCTACAGTCGGAGATAAAACCCTGATCCTCTTCTTACAAGGTCAAGGTTTCCTATTATCAGCGAACAGCTCGGGGGTGCTCGGTTTTTAATCCTGAACATTCTCGGTAGGTGGTGAAAGAGGCCGAATGCCTTTGTCCTTCAGGTACAGTATCACTCAGACCTGGAGAACAGAGGGATCATGTCGGCTCATGAATTTTAAGTGTGAGTTAGACAAGGGAGGGCACTCCAAAAAAAAAAAAAAAAAGCTTTTCTGAGAACAGCTTAGCAGCCCTGACACTTCGTACTATTACACATAAAACGTGGTCATCTTGAGAGACTCCCATGGGGGGGGTGGGGGTGGGGTGGGGGTGGGGGGGGGGTGGGGGGGTTAAGGCTTGTATATTAGCATTACAAAGTGTGAATCTGTGCTTAATGCAACCTAATATGGCTATTTTTGGGCACTCTGAGTACACCTCCTCTTCTGGTGCTACTACACGAAATGGAAATTTAAGTATTAAAGTGCTCATTTACGATTCCTGGTGCTTTGAAAGGCTGAAACACATCTCAGAAGTGTCAGGACAGGTCCACAGCACCCATGATTTACTCGTAACGGCATGAAGACATTTGATGAGTCTGTTGCCATAATTGCCATATTACGTTTCTCTGCAGGCTTACCAGTTATCCAGGGGGCGAGTGTGGCCAATGATCATCATCCTCTGTCTCATCGCGGCCATTCTCTCCGCTTTTCTGGACAACGTGACCACTATGATGCTTTTCACCCCCGTCACCATACGGTACAGCGAAGCCATTAGAAACTTCATCTATATTATCAATACCTGCTTATCCTTTTTGGTCGAGGAGCGCCTTCGACCGATCGCCAAATAGAGACGTAGAGATGTGGGGACTGGAAAGCGAAGCTATTTTTCATAGACAAAGTGTTGATTTTTACTCAATATTTACCATATTTAGTAATTTTATGGGGATTTTTTTAATCAGATGCAATTCATTCTAATAATGAATTATTATATCATCTATAACCAAGTTTTCTTAGTATTATCTTTCAGTTCTGTGTGTCTCGTAACCTGTAAGCTTACAGTGTTCAACGTGAACAAATACATTACACCCTCCTCTCTGAGCAAATCTGACCGTACTCACATTACGATTTCTAAAAACAGAGCTACTACACAGAAGCTGTAATTTGCTGTAGTGCTGTGTCGTACAAATCAGCTGCGTTTGTGCCACCCACCACCTTTTTTCTGTCCTTGAATTTCGTCCGTGCACTAAACCTGGTCTCTTAATTAAAGGTCTCTAAATCAGAACAATGATCATATCTGACTTGAGTGACACCTGATGAACTTAACACGAGACAAAACGCTGCCCTGATTCGTTCGCGATGTTAAAGGACCAATGCTTTTTTATCTTCCAATATCCTTTTTATATTCCTATTCCTATTTATTTCTCCCACCCGTCGCAATCTAATCGGGGCTAAAGGGCTTTTCTGTCTCTATCTGATTTTGCAGGTTGTGTGAGGTGCTTAATCTGGACCCCAGACATGTCCTGATTGCAGAAGTAATCTTCACCAACATTGGAGGGGCTGCCACAGCTGTCGGAGATCCACCCAATGTGATTATAGTATCAAATCAGGACCTGCGCAAAGAAGTAGGCACTTTCACAGCTCTCTGCCTAAAAACTTGCTCTGATATACTGCAAGAGATCAGCTCAGCGTAATCTGACACATGAACCAGACGCTTACATACGCAAACATAATGCCCGTCGTGTAACAGAGAATAATAACACGATGAAGAGGATGTTGCTGTTTGAGCTGTATAAATGGTGAAAGTACTGACAGCTGAATGACAAATTGACCAAAACGTCACTTCTAACCCTTTTATATTTATTTTTTTCTGATAACCAACCGTTCTAGAGGGCAGCAGCCTTTGAATTGAGGCAGTGATATTAGTTAGATTCAAGGATTTTGCAGCTTAATTATATTTCGGTGTCAATGGGAGTTTCTGACAAAGTCACTAAGGTCACTGCCATGCTCAGAAAGATGAATTATGAAGACTTCTCCTCATAAGTTATTGTGTTTGCATCGATGAAGTTATCGTGTTTACATTGATTCATTGCCCTCAAAGCAGTGAAGGTGAAGTAAAAGCAGTAAAATATATCACAGATCCTTCCCCATAGACTTTAAACTCAGGCAGTCTTACTGCTCAGTCTATAGAGAGCACCTAATTGTTTTGAAAGCTTCATCTTTTGACAAGGTGTTTGGGTAATTATGAAAGGAGCGTCGCTGCAATGGCAGTAATAAATGCACGTTGAGGAGCAGGGCTGACAGTTATTATTCCAAACAACTCTGCTGTGACAGACGGAGACCACGGCACCACTTTAAAGCTTCAGTATTTTGAGCATTAAATCAAATCACTCCCTGTCATTGTGTGTCATTCTGATGCTGCTTGGTCCCACGAGGACTTAACACCAAACTGCAGCTTTGTACAGCCTTTACCTGCTCTTAGCTGACTGTTTTCATTTGGTTATCTGGAATTAGATTGGCAGGCGGCATGAAAGAGGACTTGAAAAAGTGTTAATCATACAACTAAATAAGCCTGTAAAATAAGTTGTGTTGATGTGAGTTTCGTCACCCTCTACTGGTCAGTAGTTACTTAATGCAGCTTTAATATTTGAGCAGAGAAAAACATTTAATCTGCAACAGGTCCTGCACAGCTTGGTGGTTCAACATTACAGCTCGCCAGGTGAATTGATTAAAAAATCTCAGACCATCACATCTACTTTGTTCAGCTCTGCTGTTTATTTCAAATGGTCGTTTGAAGCTATTCAAGTATCACTGTTGTCGAGCGAAATTTTCTCAAGGACGAAGAAAAATATCCTAATTCTTTGCAGGAACAAACAGCTTTTCAGCTTTTTCTTTGTTGTGACATTTAAGTTGTTGAAGGTGCATTTTATAAAGATGCATTTCTAAAATACTCATAATTCCCATAATTATAACATAGTTTATACAAGTTAATTAAAATAACTCGTGTGTTGGGTAGTCATACACTTTTTGTATGCTTTAAAGTTTACTGACAGTGGTGTTGCTGCCTTCTGACATTCATGCCTTTACAGTGCAAACACATTTGTAGTGTTCACAGACATTTGCAAGTGTTTTATGCAGACGCACTGTGGGTAAATTTAATCATCTGTGTTTGCCGGGTTGTACATGTATTATCTCTGTCCGGCACAATCTCTCTATGTGTTTATGCAATCGTGGAGTCGTGACGCTTATTTACGTTGATGTGCAGGTGATGAATGGAGAAGTAGTGGCAGTGAAACCAATTTATATTGTTGTTGCGGCCGTCATAAATCACAGGAATTAAAAGTGTCAAAACAGTGGAGAAAGAAACTGTAACGCCTTCCTGCTCGAAGGTACCTGCCCGGCGTTTCATACCATCGTATTAGCAGCCCTCCTATAGCTAAACGTCTGTAAGATTTTACTTTAAATTTGTCAAGATGTCATCCAGTCGCTGTAAGAGTCCACTCTTCTAGCAGATTTAATCATTTCTGATGGCAGACCTTCCTACAACTCACTCCCCTGCACATCAGTGACAGCTGAAGTTGCTCCGGCTTTACTCTCCTGTAAGTGGCGTGCAAGGGCACACTGGAGATCCTTTCTTTGGGATTACTGCCTGATTAAACTTGTGAAGGAGACGGTGTCACTCCTGATGCAACACTGTGTGAAAGCATGTAACTTAACGCCCGGCTCTTTTCCTGTGACGCACATGACACTTGCTTGAGACCTTTGTGACAACCTGTGTCTTTATGTCCTCCACGGCTAAGGGTGATATAATAATTTCCATGTTATAGTTTTATAACATCTGTTCTTCTTCTTTTTCTGTGTATAATTTTCCTTCTATTTTGAAAGGTCTGCTTGAAAATATTGTAGGAATTGCAAACTAGTGATGAATTTCTTGGAAAAATTACTAAGTAAAACATCACACTTATTTTGGAAAAAAAGCCAACATTTAAAGACAACTTGTCCTCTGTTGCACAGACTGTGACTAAAGCGATGTCAGTAAACAGCAGTAAGAACATTTTAATCAGAGCAGCCTGTCGCCGTCTGAAAAGGGCAATGACTTGTAGGCTCTTCTCATAACCTTCACTCTTCTTATACTCAGAGGGCCAAAATGCTGCATCACTAGAAGACATGACATTTTCCCAGCTGCTTGATGTGGCATCTGTTCACCGCGCGTGACATTTTAGCTTTTGTGGGTGCAGCAGTATGTGGTCTCCTTCGGTATACAGTAGCTCCCGCCGCATCGGGCTCCCGCGGCCCGCCGTCCAGTTTGTCTTGGCTCGATTTCCCAGGTGACAGAACCGCGGGGACACGGCAGCAGCGCGCCCATTCACTCATGTCTGGCCTCTGATAAGGACAGCTTGTGTGTGCATGCATGGTTTGCTCGCCTGTTTGTTTGTTTGTTTGCACGCTCGCTTGTTTTTTGTCGAGGGGATTTTCGGGAGAAATCCAGAGATAGGAAGAATGGCACAGCTGTGAAGTGTGTGTTTAGGCCATTCTGCCCCTCATCAGAGTGTCCTTGTATTTGATTTGTCACAGAGGAAGGTAGCGCGGCGCATACGAAATGTCTACCTCACTTTGGTTTGATTTCACTGAGGGACGCTGGTGGCTCTCCTTGCCAAATGGATCTCCTCCAACCGGTCAGACTGGCTCTGAAATATGGTCATGCCAGGGTCACAGTTTACAGCCGCAAACAGAAATGCATTACAGCAGCAAACACCCAAAGCTCTGATGCTTTCGTGGTTTGCGTCTTGAACAAATAAATATGTGAGAGTGACTGAGATGCAGATATTATATTTTCCAATTCTTCTTTGGTTTCCAGTTTTTAGAAAGAGTTTTCATTTATAGCAGGCTTACATGAGCAGCTACCCACGAGGCCACCCTGAGTGTCGCGGCAGACTGAAGGGAGCAGGAGTGAAGCAAGAAGGGGACACAATGATGATGAAATGAAGGGAACATTTTTCATTTAATCCACACAGTTGAACACCTGATATCTGATTCAGATCTTTCTAGTTGCAGGAGGGAATATCTTATCCTGCTGCATGTTTCACTGTGTCACCCCTCCCTCCCTCCCTCCCTCCTCTCTCAGGCTTTTGTTGCAACTGGAAATCACAAATCCTGTAGAGGTCACTATTAACCAGTTTTATCATTATTATTCTTCATTCTGTGCAGGTTTCAGAAATAAGGAAAGTATAAATGACTCACAGCCCAGATGGCTCATCTTTATTTAGAGGCATTATCATTTAGAAATTGTATTTTTTTTAAGGTGATTTCATACAAGTGCACGTTTCCAAGGCTGCATCTGATGAAACGGTGTTCTTTGGGAAAGATTAGCTCTCAAGTTTGAGGACAACCTCAGCTGCGGGCTGTTATTTCTTACTCATGCAGGAAGTAAGATGTGCTCCATGCCAAACTAATGCATGGTGGACAAGAAAAAACCTTAAGGATGCAATTATCACAGCCTTTTTTGTGTAATAATTCAATTCTTTGCTTATTTTTGTCAAAGCCTGCAGGCTGCTTTCAAATTTAAACGTGTATTGCTTATAATAACACTGAATACAATGCCACTGCGTGCATTTTATACATGCATACGAATAGTATATGTACTATTTTCTATCAAATGTACAAAACTTTAATTATTTGAATTATTTGTCTCACAGTTGAATTGAACAGTTGATTTCTCAAAAAACACATCATCACTACATGCAGTTCTTTTTTTTCATTTTTTTCTCACTTATATCTGAATGAAATTTCAAGGCGCTCTTTATCTTACAGGACTGAGTTGTCTAACATGTTATTATTCTTTCTCTTACAGGGGATTGATTTTGCCAGTTTCACAGGCTACATGTTCCTGGGAATATGCCTTGTCCTTTTCTCCTCCTTTCCTTTCCTGCGGATGCTCTACTGGAACAAAAAACTCTATAACAAAGAATCCATTGAAATAGTTGGTGAGTTCAGATTTTTTTTTATTTCAAACTCACAAGGCTTTTGTTGATAAAAAATCTGTGGCACAGTCTAAAATCCCCTCATGACGGCTTTTGATTATTGCTTTTATGAAGTGCATTAACATCAGTGCACATACTACCCCCAAACCACAGACACTCACCTTCTCGGGCGATGCGGTGACCTCATCGAAACTTAATTAACTCGGCATTATGGCCTCGGCCCTCTAACTCCCACACCTGATGTACTGTATAGTGCCCTCTGAATTGAAGACTCTGTCTCAGGAGATTTCCACAGTATTTCATTCACATTGTCTTCTCTCATCTCAGATAAACTGTTTCTGGATTACGGCGCGCTCATTAATGAAAGGGAAGCTCTCTCTCCGTGGTCGTGATGAAATGCATGATGTGTATACAACTCATTTTACAGCTGCTTTGAAGGTTTTTAAGCCTAATTTCGGTCGCAGTAAATGTGGTTTTTAAATTAGTTTAATTAAAGCACTCGTGGTGATAGGCTCAATAGTTCAACCTCATTTACCGGGGTGAAACACTTTCACCTTTCGCCTCTTCCGGCAGCCCGGCTCCCTCAAGAGTCTGATGACTCACCTGCCTCAGGAAAAAAAAAACCTTTGCTCTGATGTTCAGCTGTTAGTGTTGACTTGCTGACACACAGAAAAAAAGAGAAAAGAGTCCACTCGTCCAGAGAGCAGCACTGGACTCCCATCTTATTTCTCATCTTCTAATTCTTCCAATTCTACTGTTTTCAGCTAAATTTTCAGCTAATCTTGTACATGGTTCCTGTCTTTGTATATCTCCTTAATTATCCATTAGCACAAAAGGAAGTTTGGCCACTCCTCAGGGCTTTACATTGTCCAGACGCAGAGTAATTTAATAAGAATACAAACCACAGGGTATGTTTAGTTTCAACTGCGTCCTCCATCCGAGAATCTGTCCGCCGTTACGATGGATCTTTGAGACCCCCGGGATGGAGATAATGTCCAAACTAATAAAACAAGGATATTCATGTGAAATTATTCCTCCAGAAAACAAACTCACCTCTTATCAGTGTTTACCCACAATGCTACGGTGCCCCTCCTCTGTGAGAACCCCACCAGGGGATCGTTAAAACAGAGACCATGAGCCCCCCCGGTCGTCGCCACACCGCTCTCATTTGAGGAGGGAGGACTGTTCGGAGCTTTATTGTCACACTGTGCCCCGGGCGGACCGAGGGAAGCCACTGACGATCACTGCGGCGAGCGTTCAATGCGGGCCTCGATAGCCCATCTGTAAATCCCACCCTGCGGAGTTTGCGCCTCTCCCGCCAACCCGGCCTGCCGAGGGGAGAGCATGCGGCTAAATCAGCTCATAGCCCCCGCCACGACTGGTAATTGTGCAGATTCGCTTACAGGAATGTTTTTTTCCTGTGCCAGTTAGATCCTATTAAGGTCACCTAGCAACCTTCCTGAAAAAGGATGGCACCTACTGATATCTACACAGGCGTCCAGCTCCCTCAGGCTGCGTCTCAGCTTCAACACTGGCTTTTCCTGAGCTGGTCAATGTGCCCATCGCCTGTCTGCATTAGTCCCTCTATGGGGGCTCGCAGCATATTGACTGAAAACGTCTTTATATCCTCTCGGTCAGCCTCACTGAACCAAATCCCCCCGCTATACAGTAAACACGGTGCATACTGTTCAGCCTCACCGCTGTTAATGCCTGCGTGAGTCCGTGTTTTTAACAGGTGGCCTTCTCTCCCGCTCCGTTTGTCCTCCTCCTCCAGAACTCAAGCATGAGATCCTGGTTTGGAGGCAGACGGCTCAGCGCATTAACCCCGCCAGCCGAGAGGAGACAGCTGTGAAATGCCTCCTGATGCAAAAAGTCCTCAACCTGGAAAGTCTGCTCCGCAAGATGATGAAAACCTTCCAAAGGTTAAAAAAACATACTGAAAACAGAAAATATATCTCTTTGTTGTCAAAATTTATTTTGTCACTCACTCACGGAAACACATTTTCTGTAGTTCTACACACTGTGAAGACATTGTGTGATTGAGACAAAGATTTCAGTATTTATAGTATTTATAACATGATAGTGTTGATGAAACATCCAATTTATGCCCATTATTGCACATTTATTTGAGTTCTTTTCATTGTTAAACTACATTTAAAAAGAAAAAACATGAGGAAGTCCAACAGTTTTAAATAGTCTCTTTTTTGTCCCTTTGTCCAAGATCTTTCTGTGACAGGCATAGCAATTATAGCACACATACAATTTCCTACCACTGGGAAATACAGAAGTACCACACACAGCTCTCAACAAATGTCTAAAAACAGCAGCACATTCAGTGTGAATTCATTAGCAGCTTTTAGAGGCACCATTTAACAAATATTCAAAAGCTGATTAGTGGTTGGGATATAATTCTGTGTTTCTCTCTGTTTATCAACTCTCGGAAAAATGAAATTATTGCGAGATTAAAATGTTTCTGTGTCTGACAGACAAATTTCTCAAGAGGATAAGAACTGGGAGCAAAACATTCAGGAGCTGCAGAAGAAGGTATGCTTTCATGCTTTCACACACTCAGACAGGTTTCCTCACGCGCCGCGGTGCATCGATGTTATCTCAATAATGAAGTTGACGTCGTCTTTGCAACTTCGCTTGAGACAAAAGCTGTCAATCGTGTGATAAAAAAAGAAATGTACTTCTCTCCCCCACAGCACAGAATCACTGACAAAGTCCTCCTGGTGAAGTGTGTGTCCGTCCTTGGCGTGGTGATCTTCATGTTCTTTGTCAACTCCTTCGTTCCCAGCATTCATCTCGAACTCGGTAAGTGCAGCTCTGTCTCATTTGTCTCTGTCTCAGGCCCCGCTGGGTGGTTACAGCTTCTGTCATGTAATTATGAAGCACAGCTTCCTCTGTCCTTGCATTTGAAATGAGCCCAAATAACGGGCTGACTAGCAAATGCAACCAACAAATTACATGGATACCGAGCTGCATTTACACCCGTCACATTACATCTATTCATGTGCTGCGATTTCAAACCTGTCTCGATGAATAACTTTTCCAACAAAACTACAAAATACTGTCAACTTTGATACATTATTTTATCTGAAATGTTTTCAAGTGCGTTGGAAAAGACTGGCAACAGTAAATAGTTACACACAAATATGTAAGACAACCAATCAATCAATCAATCAATCAATAAAACATGTATAAAGCTTTAACACCCAGGTCCTAACGAACATTGGTAACCAAATGAGATTGCCAATTTCACAAATAAATTGTTTGCATTGTCTTAAAGCCGCTATAATCAATATTTGCTAATAATAACATGAATAAAAGAGGAGACTACAGAAAATTAGCACCTGTTTTTCAGATTTAATGACTGTTTAAGTTCAATCTCTGGCTCTAAAAATACTTTATGCTGCCTGTCTAGCACCAAACAGCAGGCAGACTAATTAAGCGACGAACTGGTGAACATTTATCTGCTAGCAGGAAAAATTCTTCTCTCAAGAATTGGTGGAGAAAGAAAAACAACTGAGGTATAAAGAGAATAAATATTGGACTGTACTTAACAAGTTGCCAGACACACAACTAAATAAATAAATGCTGATGTTTTGTTGTTTTTTCAGTTCACCAATTTTACCCAAATAGTAACAATGCGAGTGTTTTTATTTTAAGGCTTTTTCAGCATCTCTCAAGTTCATAGAAAATCTTGCTTGCAGGTTTAAAAGTACAGTTGATGAAACACTACCGCCTTTGTCCACAGGGGCCGCCAAAATCAACACAACATGAAAAGTCCCATTGAGCTGCTTTAAAGACAGCAGTGCTTTCAGGTTTAGGTCTCATTGCAGAGTACATCATGTGAAGAGCAGAGCAAACACTGGGTAGTGTTATTAAAAACTTCTTTAGCCAAAAGCCACAATCATTGATATAATTTTGTAATATACGGCCGGAGAAATCTAATAATAGATTTTTTAATCACAAATCTTAATGGTCTTTCAGTATCTAACAACAAAAGAAAAGGTTCAAGATATAACTAACCAACATTTATGTAATTGGATGTTATCTGATAGCAGTAAGCTGCCTGGAGAAAAGCTCTAAATCTGCTTGCTTGCGAGTTTAAGGCATGTTAGTAAATCTGGATGTGTGGATTAAGCGAGGGTTATACCTCGTCTGTCCGACTGTGATGTCTCTGAGGTGTGCCCGGCAGACAACCTTAACAGCGTCTCATTAATGCTAACACTGTCCCCAAATGAAGATGGCTGTCTTCGTACACACCCCGTCATCTCTCGCTCTCACTGCCGAGGCCACTCAGTCACCAAACATGCTCAGTTAATTACAGGCGCTGCTCAGGTTACCTCTCTGTGACATTTATTAAATGGGAATGACCCCCACAGCAGCGTGTTTTCCATCCCCGCGGAGGGATAGGCGGCTGTCCAAACACGGCTCTCATTAATGCACGCAGGTCACAGTCAGGGCTGACGACTGCGGCGAGCCCCGTCTATTCATTCGCACATGTTTGAAAAATTTAGCCTCATTAAAATTTCATTAACTTCGCACGCTAAGATTTAATTTCAGTCTGATTATTACCTGGTCATTTGATCCCTCTAATGGGTCTGCGGTTATGTGAGTTACCATTGTGGTTTGGATGAAACTTTATTGATCCCTGTTCAGGAGAACGGAGCAGTAAAAGTTATTGAAAAATTCTGTCGAGTGGGACATACAGGAAAGAAATCAATGACCATTTAACGAGTTTCTCATTATTTTCACAGACTGCTCTTTCTGTAGATTCATTCTTTAGAAATCACTTTATTCAAATATTTGGTGCAGTTTCTTATCTCACCATATTCTGATGAGTGTTTGAGTCACTGGCCGGAGCATAAATCTCTTTATCTTTTGGCTTCGGCCTTGTGTTGACTCACTTTGTTCTGTTTACCCTACGGTGAAAAGAAAACAACCAAAACAAACCTGTGATGAGACATTTTTCACAGCGCACATCCCGTCTCAGACACTGTCGTCTCGCGTATGATGGATGATCATAAACTGCTCAGACTTGCCTAAAAGCTCTCTTTAATTGGAGAGCTCTTTAGGTTCGTTATCTGCCGCCTACTCCTGTTTCTCTTCAGCATTGCAGCCTCATGAGGCATCAGTATAGTCAGGACATTTAAAAGTATCATATTTTTGTTGATATTTGTTGTCACAGGTTGCTTGAAAAAAATCTTTTCTGCTTGATTATTTATTCTGAGTGACTGACTGGCACTTGCAATCTGCTGTATACTATTTAATGTACATAGGACATATAATGGAAATTATTATTCACTCAAAAGATTTGCTAAATATCACACTATATTTACCAGAATGAATTGTCATGTTTCGTTCTTTGTCCTGTTTCTGGGTTTGTGTCAGGTTATATCTTGTCCTGTCTGGTTTTCATGTCTGTCTTGTTTTATGTCTTGTCATGTTGAAGTTTTCATGTGTCATGTTGCTTGTTTAGTTATGTCTTCTCATGTCTAGTTTTCACATCTGTCAGGTTTTGTGTCAGGTTGCATGTCTGTTATGTCTGTGTCTGATTTTTCTAGTGTTTTATGTCGTCTTGGTTCAGTTGGTTTCTGGTTCTGTTATGTCCCGTGATGTTAAGTTTCATGTATGTCAAATTTCTGGTTCCTTGTTCTGGCGTGTCATGTTTTATTTTGAAATTCACTCCCCGTCATGTTTCAGGTCCCTGGACTTCCTGCCACAGTGTTTCCCTCCTGTCTGATTGTCTGCCCCGCCCTGATTGTGTTCACCTGTTCCTTGTTACCTCTTGTGCATTTATAGTCTGTGTCTTCCCTTGTCTTGTTGCCAGATTGTTGTGTGTCATGCCTCATGTTCTGCGTGCGAATTGTGTTCAAGTTTCACGTCTCGGATGATTGAGCCCTCTATGTGAGTTTTTCATGTTTTTCAGTAGTTTTGTGATTTTGGTCAGCGAATCCAGTCACGGATCTGGTTTTGTTTTTGGATTGCTTCTTTTTGTTATTAATTAAAATCCCTGAAAACTTTGCTAAGGAGTACTGGTGTCCTGCATTTGGGTCCTACCTTATCTTGTGCCTGAGTCTAAATCGTATCATAGATCAGTTTAAATGAGGAATCAGATTCATTTGTTTTACATTAACACAGTTTCCCGTCGTCACACTAAAGCACAGTGAGCTAACTGAACTCTGTAATGGGTTATTAGCTAAGAGTTGGCTTGATATGTAGGAAGGAAAACATGACATTTTATGCAGAAGGACCTTCAGCAGACATCATCTCTGCACGACAGAAATGCCACACTCCCCTCTAATGAAGATCAGCTTTTGGCGTAGAGCGCGCGGTGGGAGAAGAAGAAATGTTTTCCAACCCTGCCGACCTGCTCTTTGTTCAAACACCTCCATTTGTTTGAACTCTCCTCTAAACTGAGCAGAGAAATGTCAGAATTTATTGGCCCGGTGTGTGTACACATACAAGGAATTTGACTCTGATTTTTACACCCCTTTCAGCGTTATGAGGTAATGAATGAAATGATCCCAGTACAACCTCATTCGTAAACTCATACGATTTATTTCAGTAAATCATAAAATATGAATGAATTGCAATACTACCTTCTTACGTCAAGTTATAACCAGCAAGATTTTCATAAAAAGCAATCTGTGGATAAAAATGATCCCTCTCAATCATCATTTATGAACCATTAGAAGTGTGTGTAGGCGTCTGTATCTGCAGAGACTCTCCTCTGCCTGGATTTGATTGTTTTGCTGCGATGGGCATCAACCTTTTGGCAGTGGTGTGTCACTGTCAGGCAGTATCAGCATGCAGGTTATGAGATATAGGACTTATTAAGTATGTTGGACCACCAGAAGCTTTGAGGAACCGTCCCTTTAACAGATTATTCATGCAAAAAAGGAGTTGACGTCTGTTGATGGACCTGAAGAAAAATATCCCAATTCTGCAGTTCTCTTAAACTCTGCAGAGCTTTTTTTTTCGTGTGTTTTTTAGCTCATTGTTTTAGTTGTCTGCTGTGTCAGCTCTCATCAGAGACAGCAGGCAGATTTTACCTGCAGCCTGTCCATCATCTGCCGGCAGACAGACAAAGTCAGTGACCGGCTGGTGAAAGTGGAGCATTTAGCAGCTACAGAGACATTTATTTCTCTTGTGGACCAGATACAAACCAAAACAGAGCCAAGTACTACAACTTAATTGGGCAATATGTCGGGGCTGCGTTCACAGATTACTGTGCTGCCATCATGTTACAAAAAAATAAAACTTAAAGAAGCTGAGACCTAATGAGGCAGCATAATTTGGTGCAAATTGTTGTTTTACAACAGGATGATTCATTATTATCTAGTTTCATTCCACCATTTTTCCATCTTAGCTCATACTCATTGGCCGTGTTTACCTAAAATGTTGCCTGCAGCATTATCAAAAGATTAAAATCAATATTAGAGAAACCAAATTGTGAACATTTGCAGTTCTGCTCCTGCTGAGACCACCAGGAGAAACTCGTCTTATCAGGCTCTCCGTCTCCGAGCTTCACTCTGTCACTCTGTTTTTTTATGTCCTTCCATTGCTCCTCTTTCTTCCCTAATTCTCATCAGTTGTGAAATTATTTCCCCAAAGGCCGCGGCCAAGGCAATTACCGGTGCTCACCTGTTTAATCAAATTTTCTCCAAGTGGATGCACACTATTCCCTCTTTCAAAAACACTCTCTAATTGTAAATATCAGCAGGCTGGTGCCTCTGGACTAATATGACTTGAAGTGACATTTTTGTGATAATGAACGCTTCATCAAACCCACCAAGACAAACAAAATACTTCTTTCATTGTGTGCAACAAGTACTGCTCTGTGGTTTGATCTGTTGAGGAGATTTCTGCATAATGAGGGCATGTTTTAAAAACATCAGAGCAGATTTCAGTCTGCATTTTCTCTCTTTGTTACACATACATTAGAATGAGATATTGAAATAAAGACCTCGATGTAAAAAAACGCAGCAGCAGGAACATTTAATGAAGGCTGCTGTGTGCTTTTTGAGAGTTGTGATTAAAGACAAATTTAAATGGGGAGCAGAAGGAACTCCATTTCGCTGAATTAATTAACACGTTTTAATGATTCAAAAAGTCTCCTAAGTGTCCCTGTGTGTCGTGTATGATACGTCCCCTTGTTATAAATCTGTGAAAATCCGCCACATTGAGCCTGGTGTCTGTTAGATAAGACCATGAAACATTTTTATATTATGTTTTTGAATCAGGAGGTGTTTCTCTCTCTCTTTCTCAGGCTGGATTGCTATCCTGGGTGCGCTGTGGCTTTTGGTTCTGGCCGACATCCAGGATTTCGAGATCATCTTGCACCGGGTGGAGTGGGCCACGTTGCTCTTCTTTGCCGGCCTCTTCGTTCTGATGGAGGTATTTCACTAATTTTTGGCACTGGCTGACTTTTTTTTTTTTTCAAGAGATTTTGGACTTGACGCAAAGTGGCGGAAACTGAAAGCGGATGCCAAACAACAACTTTCGCTCAGAGCCTCTATTTGTGTTGAGGAGTAATTATAACAAATAAAAAGTGAGCCAGGACTCGGATGAGTGGAGGCTTCGATGGGCTCCCCTCTGATGAAGACACTAAAGGAAAACATTATCAGTGCCTGAATATATTCACAGTACAGCCAGTCAGTGAGCTTATCTGAAAAATAATCTTTTTTTTTTTTTTTTACCTGAGTTAAAAGGATGAAAGAAAGTCAGCAAATGAACTGCTCTGTTGTTTCTCCTGTCTGAGTCTTTGATATAAAAAATGCATTTAACATCGTACAGTGTCAGGAAGAGTTGTTCAATATTGATAACAAGGATAGATTCGTCTTGTTTGCTCAATAGCCGCTAAATAAACAACAAATTTAGTTTCTTCTGTCGTTTCAGTCTCACCCATAACTAATTCTCCTCACTTTTCTCGTATTAATCTTCTCCTCTTCATTTTTCAGGCTTTAGCTCAGCTGCAGCTTATCGACTACATCGGAGAACAGACGGCGCTGCTTATAAAAGTAAGTTTTTTTATTGTTTCCCCCCCACTTTGATTCTCAACCTCAGCAGTCGTCTCTCAGGCCTCCACGCGACTGGGATAATTGATAATTGGGCACAGGTGACACCATATTGGATTTCATGCATATTGATTCCTCTTGTTCTGCACCGCCTCTGAATTCAATTATTTTGTTTACATCTGATTCCTGTCAGTGGTTGAAGGGGTCTGAAGTAATTTTCGCCCATATTCTAGCCCGCGTGCATCATGCAAGCGAGGTGACTTACTGGAGAATTGCAGCAGTAATAGGTACGTCAGCTCGGGTTTAGACCGCAGGCTTCTGTAAGTCCAATAATCACACATGACAGCTGGTGTGCTATTCGCAGTTTCTGACCTGCTCGGCTCCTCCAAACAATGGACGACACGCTGGGCAGAATTGCACAGCCTTTTTTTTTTTTTCTTGATAGGGCAGGTGAAAGGGAGGAGATATTGCCTCCTTTAACCTGGCCACACGTACTTAAGAGAAGACGATCAGGAAGGTTCAAACAACATCGTGCTTGTCACATGTGGAGAATCGGCCTCGCTATCTGTGTGTGTGCACGGAGTTGAGAGATAAAACTCAAAGACCGCCGCCGCCCGGGGTCGTGTCAAACATTCAAACAGCTTCATCCCTGACGAGAGGTCCGCTGTCAAAGAATCGAACATAATTGATGTGTTTGATTAAAAGCAGTGGCGTCTGAGTGGAAGCAGTCAAAGAAAGAAGCAGTTATCTGACGCTCTTATTATCTCCCCTCTCAGGCGGTGCCAGAAGACCAGCGCTTGGCCATAGCCATTATCTTGGTGATGTGGGTCTCGGCTCTGGCCTCCTCTCTTATTGACAACATTCCCTTCACTGCCACCATGGTGAGAGGCTTTAATTTCACACTCCAGTGTATCCCGGTGGAATCAGACTCACAAACACTTTTTAAACAAGGTTATTCATACACGAAGGACTCACAGATCATCTGACCTGAGACAAGATTCAAGACCTTTTATCACTTCATCTCACTTCAAAACTTTAAAACTTGGCTAGTTTGTGTGCAGCTACTGTGAAACAGTGTAACCACTATGGAGGGCTTTGGCACCTGTAAATGGTATATTTAAAACCATTTATGGGTGAAACTAATGTTGAGGTCGCCTTTGAACAGTTTCAACTACAAAAACAACAATAATGCTAAACTATTTTGAAAGAAAACAAAACAAAAGAAACTACAGACATCTAAAAGGAAAATTACGACAAAACAACACCAAAGAAAACAATGCAGCATTATTTATGTTTTGTACAGATCCAAAAGGTGCAGACTGAAGATACAACTTATTGTGTGAATTGTGTTTATTTATTAAATAAAACTTAAAAACAGACTCACTACAGCTGATCCATTCACTGTTGAAACAAATATATTATAATTAAGTGTCCATTTGTTTCTTAAACATGCATATTTTTCTCAAATTGTATAAACTTTTTATCATTTTGAACAACCTACACCAAAAGTGATGTATGTATGATTTAGATGCGGAACAATAAGATCTATAATGGTGCTTGATTTAAGACATTTGAACATTTTTGTGTTGACATGAAGGTTTCCAGCATCATTTATTACATACAGTATCACTCCTGACTGAATCATTTACCAGTTCTGATGTCTTTAATATCATCAAGTCTTCCAGCAGCCTGCCAAGATTTGCAAGAGTATTTTCATACCTAAAATATAGATAGCTGGCATGAAAAGTGTTATTAGCTTTACATAAGAAGAGCAGGAAAAACAGCGCTCTTCCAAATGCAAATTACATACACATTTATTTTTGCTTAAAATGAGATGGTGAGTGTGCTGGTACGCACAAAGTGTCTTATCTTAAAATGTAAAGATACAGAAAGATTCTGTCATGAATTAATTGACTTCTGCCTGTTCTAAATATTCAGCCGAATGCCGCCTAACAACTTTTGGTGTAATTTTTGCAGTTTTATTCAGCTAAAAATGAAAGGATTGTACAGAGATCGATGTTTCAGAGGGGTGCCAGTGCTCAATTATAACATGACACTGAGAAAGGGAAAAGACATTTTGAACAGCGGCTTTGAACATGTCCTTTTCTCTGGTTGGTTTTCCATATTTCCTGGCCAGTGTGAGTGCTGTTCTGTCTATAAAAGAAGACTTTAAACCGCATCAGTTTTCAGTTTACTGCACAGCTGATAAGAAAACCTGATTGTCACAATAGACTGAAAATGAGAAAAGTTCAGAGCAGGAAACTGAATTTATGAATAAATCGATCTGGAGGCTCTCTTAAATTTTCAAAGGAATGGTTTGGCATTTTAAAAAAATATACTCATTTGTTCTTGCTCAGAGTGAAGATTTTCATGTCTGCACAGTGAATATGAAGCAACGAAGTTAACAACTGGTCGGCCGAGTGTTGAAATTTCCACTTTGGTGGTGCTCTTTGACAATGAGTGGACGGGAAGGTTAATCATGGGATTATGGCCAATAAATAATGGCAAAACTATGAGTATCACAAGCAGGCTTATCCCTCACTCATTCAGCACTGAAGACTTTCAGCCTATGGACTCTTACTGTTGCTGGGTATGGGTTAGGTTGCTGTAATAATAGCACTGATATGTGGTGCTTATTCTCACAAAGACCTTTTTAGAGTTAGTAGGTCAAGCTGTGATGGATTTAATAGCAGCTGAAAAAACTTTAATCGTTCCCTCTGTACATTGTGGAAACAGGGAAACAATCATATACACACAGATGGCACAAAATACCTGATATTCAGTATGAGGGAATCAAACTGTCAAACAAGATAAAACCTGCTGCTGTGGGAATCCATGGTTATGCACCGCAAGTCCAGAGTGAAGCAGGAGGAAAAAAAACACCTCTCCATGCGATGAGAGTGAGAGACGACGCAAAGTTTAACACCCTAAATAACAAAACACTCTGACAAAGCACTCACACCCAGCAAATAACAAGAGACATCCTGCAGACTGAAAGAGTAAAAGAACAGGGCAATAGAGCAATAAAATAGTTATAATTACAACAAGCTATCATCCAAATCAAATCTCTTATGATATGAGTGGAAAGTTTTGGTCTTGCAACTACATTTATAACTTTTTTTCTCCACTCAAACTGACCTTCTTCTAATATACTACCTCAGAATAAAGATTACTGAGTAACTTCAGATGAATGCTAACTATGTCGGTAACAATGTGGGGACAGTATGACACACTGACTGTACAGGGACCAGCCATATAAGAGGTTTTGACCCATCCCTGTTGTCATAGCTCCTGTAAATACTCTGACATTTTGATCGATATAAGTCGTCTGTGTGCTCTGCTGGTGAGGTTTGTGAAAGCCGTGCACCGGCGCTGCCTGGCTTCACCAGCGGGAGCTAATGGAAATATGCCCCACCAGGCTGCACATGAAAGATTTAATATTTCATTTGTAGACTAGGTAAATAGAGCATGTGCTATTTTGTCATCGTGGTGGCATCCGATCCTGCCTTCACTTCCTGTATGTTGCATGTAAAACCTGCCCCATCTTAAAGGTGTATTTTCTTTATATATGTATTTGGAGGTTGCTACAATTGGAAAGCACAACATTTTAAGATTATTTAGGAAGAGCATTGCATATGAACATCATTTTCTGCCAAAAACAGACACTCCAAGCAGTGTTTGTTTTCAATAATTTCTAATCTATTTCTGATCTTGCAGATTCCAGTTCTCATCAACTTAAGTCAGGATGCAGATGTGAACCTTCCAGTCAAACCTCTCATCTTTGCATTGGCCATGGGAGCCTGTCTCGGGGGTAAGCCTCCATTTTCATCCTCAAGTATGAACCATAGTACAAAAGTGGGTTATGAGATATTATGCTTTTTCGGCTAAAAAAACACAACGACCGTTCAGGGTTCCTTACAGTCAGCGGGGACTTCGTAGTTCGCTCCATTTGAAAGGTGTGGATCTTTTTCGACGGCCTCAGCCAGAAGGAGACATCATCTGCTCGAGGTGACAGCCGCACTTTGTACAGCTGTGTCACTCCCCGGGGAGGTCGGGCTGTGCTTTTTTGTGAGAACGGCCCAGAAGCTCGCCTCGTTCGGGCCTGCCGCATCCCGCCGGCCGGCCCTTAAGTACGCCGCGGCTCTGTTTGGGTGGGAAGGACACAAAGGGAGGGAGAGTCAGAGAGCTGTCATAGTGTTTCAGTTTAATCAACTGCACTGTGACAGCTCCTTATCGATCGGCGGTATGATGTCGCCACCGCCCAGCTCCATCCCCACACTGACACCTTTGTGAGATGTGAGCGGTATCGAGCGGCGGGATGGATACGCTCCCTGACTGTCAAAATGTTGCCTGCGGCGGATTAAAAATAATATAACTTTATGCTAGATTAAGAAACACTGATCACAGCAGTGCATGAATGATGCTAAAGCTCTTTATAATAAAATGATTTGTTTTTTATATTAAATCCTGACCTGAGTGAAAGGAAAAGACAGGTGGATTTCGATGAACATCTTCCTTCTTGTTGTTTTTCCATCCACTTAGGAAACGGCACGTTGATAGGAGCCTCGGCCAACGTCGTGTGTGCGGGAATCGCTGAACAACACGGCTACGGCTTTTCCTTTGTGGAGTTCTTCAGGTGAGCTGCCTCTTTCCCCTTAACAGCACAAAACACACCAAGCAGTCCAAAGCAAGAAAAGGTCATCAACACTTCGACCTTTTTAAAACCTTGCTCCCAACGTTGTTTTATCTAAAGCTCGTCTCTCCGGGTAACGTCAGACATGTGCGGTTCTGTGAATCCTGTACCATAGCCTATACTGCCTAAAGGGGTACTTACATGTTAATGTCATCATATGCTACATCGCAAGATGCCAACAATGTCGATTTGCCTGATGATATTTAGAGAAAATTCCCACAATGCAGAGTTGCAAATGCCTTTTCATTTAAAATGCGTATAATGTGGCATGTTTGGTGCATACTTCTACACAGGAGCAGGTTTTTAAAGGGGTTTACATCTGACCTTGCTCTGTATATAGACAGCAGGTGCACCCTTCTGTCAGTAAAATAACTCCAGGAAACATCCTGGCAGAGATGAGTTAATGTCATCTGGTCTGGGCAGCGATTTCAGTTTGTGTCCTCTGCAGCGACGCTGTGAGGGTCACTGAGAAATGTTTGCTACAGCGAGTACGGAGGAACTCAAACTCCGGCAAAATGTCCACAGAGCACCGAGTCATTGAAAAGTCAGAAACGTGTGTGTGACAAATTGAATTGATACTGAGTGAAACACTTAGAGAGAGCTCGATTTGAAAACTCCCTGGTGGTTTAAAAAGAAAAAAAACTGAGTGAATGGTGAAAAATGTCATTATATTTCAAGCAGGATGGTAAGTGGGCCGCCATCCAAGTTGCCACCTGCTCACTAATAATTTTCACTCTGGTGACGTAACAGCCAGACAGACTTTGCAATTTTCTTTCTGGAGAAGTGAAAGTGGTCAGTTATGTTGAAAGGCAGATGAATATGAGTCTGATTAGATTTAATATGCAGTCGCTTGGAAATAGCACAGCATTTTCACAGAAGGAACTACGAAGTATTGTATGTGACGATGAAAAGAGGAGGCGCTGTTGTGAAACACATTACATATGAAGTGGTGATTCAAATAAAAACACAGCAGTGCTAGTTTACATTCAGACACTTATAACTCAAGGCAGCATCTGTGGCCATTTTTTTAACCAAATGCACATCAGCGAATCAGGAGGTGACAGCCAAGGTTACCAGAAAACATTTTTACTGGACCGAGTGACAGAGATTGATCACTGCTGCTAATTTAATGGAGAGTCCCCACATAGATGACCTGTTATTCATCAGTAATTCTGCCTTTCTTTGCACATTCATGTTTTTTAGCCAAGTAA
Organism: Amniataba percoides; assembly: GCA_037176925.1. Classification (NCBI taxonomy): domain Eukaryota; kingdom Metazoa; phylum Chordata; class Actinopteri; order Centrarchiformes; family Terapontidae; genus Amniataba; species Amniataba percoides. Next base: position 22,705,546 of record JBAJHX010000106.1, read on the forward strand.
ACACATACATGGCACTTTGACTGTTCAATAAGCATGGTAATGTTGTGTCCTCTTTTGAGATGCATTTTTACTTCTGTCTGAGAAAGAGAAGACTAAAACAAAGACTGAACAATTGATCTGATAAATAAGACAAAGGTGAATCGTAATGGATGTAACTGTTAGCCAATTACATCAATACAAGGATGAAGACAAGGAGGAGACCATCCATCAATCAATCAGTGGGCAATAAATGTGACATTAGTGCATTTTTTCTGTGCTTTGTATGGCAGCACGTAGTCTGCAACATTGAGGTTTGACTTTTTTCTAAGGCTGGTTATTCTGAATTTTTAGCTGGCTCCAGTGGGATTTTTTTTCCATTTTGAGCTCGTAAAGCAAGAGGAGCAGGGGACAGGAAGTGAGACTGTAGCTGGTGTTTGTGAGAGGAAAAGAAGGAAAAACCACAGGTAACTCTTTGTGTTGTAAAGAAACAAAAAGTCCAATTTCCTCGCCTGGTTGTCGGCTCCTTTTTTTCTCCCCCCGTCTCGCAGTGCTTCAAAGTTCCAGCAGAAATCAATGAAATAATTGGTTGAAATGTCATCACAGTTAGTTACAGTACTGCGTGTTCACTAAAGTATTATTACACTGAAAAAGGCTCGGGATTGTCCGTCAGCGTGGTATTTCATTGAAATGGATAAGAAAAGTTGCAGCCTGTCAGCTCGACTTCTCCTGCACTGCAGCGGTGTTTACAGTTATTGGATGGGAGCATCGCCAGCGGCCGCAGCGCTGCCTGTAATTGGTTGTCTGTGGCAAGGGTCACAGCTGCTCAGAGAGACAGGTAAGAGCGAGAGAGGTCTGTCTGCCACTCCTGGCAGCTGGGACTGAGTAGAGCTGCATCAGGTGGTTAAATTCAGGCCCAGATGAGCCCCCAGGGACATGGATGCCTTTTTGATAGACCGTCACAAAGGAAAATGAGCGGCCATGAGTAGCGCAGCAGTTAACTTGTATGGTCCCTGTTGCTTCCTTTGTGCCTCCAGGCCACGATCATCCTCCTCTCCTCAAACCATTAACCTGGGGAGCAGGGCAAAAAAGCGCCTCCTCTACATGGGCAGTGTTGCGATCCACCTCGACAGGAAGTGAGTCAAGTGCTCGAATGCTCAGCGTGAAAAATAGCTGCTGTTCGAGTTTAGTGCCTTAATACTCATTTTCACAGTGGTGCTGTGTTGGTGGAAGAAGTAATGTAATGATAATTAGGATAATAATAAAATATAATTATAGGGCAACTTTAAGAACAGCTTTACATGGGAAAAACAAAAGTTAGGTTGTTAGAACAAAATACCCAAAGTGCACTAAAATCAGATAAAAACATTAAATATAAACATGAAATATAAAACATTAATGAAAGGCTTATAAAATTAATTCAAAACTATGTCTATCTATGGTTTTATCAGCAAAATAAGAAGATTATTTCATTTTTAGATACATTGGAGTAAAATATGAAAGTACCCTAAAGGAGTAATAGTAAAGTACAGGAACCTGAATCAAACTTAAGATGTAGTACTAAAATAAATGTATTGATCCACCTTTGATATTCAATTCTGTCATTACACTTATCTCTATTAATGTCATCATTAAATTTCCACTAAGTTGTGTTGCTGCAGGTTAATGACGCAGACAGACTCACACACTCCTCGTTAGTTTAGGTCATTTTCTAAACTCTCCACCGAGGAGTCTCTCACTTCTGAAGGACCTGTAAAGCAAATCACTGATGGCGTCTGATCAAAAATTGAATAACCACACCGCTTTTCAGTTTCTGATTTTTTTACTTTTGTGGTGCTGCTGTTCTGCCATTCACTGTGCATTTAGCACCAGGCACAGTAAACAAACAGGCTCCAAATCAAATGACATCAAACAATGTGAGCTGATTTACAAAGAGAGGGCCATTATTCTGTTTCTCCACACCTTACGCTGCCCCCTCCTTTGTCGCGCCATGTGGCTGAATTATATTCCCATTCATGCAGCTCTCTGCATCTGCAAAGGAAACCTGTGCTGGGAACAATGGTTCCCTGCACTCATGACTGCAGGTGTGCTACTGTCGTTTGCAATAAATCTAACATGCACTGTAATCAGGGAAAAAGATTAACTAACAACAGAGGAAAAAGTCGTGGAGACGCAGCACAGATAATATTTTCTGTACCACCTTAATGCCTTAAAACTGCACATTTGAGCATTTTGCAAGTCATCCTGCTCACTAAATAGCACAGTTTCCTTTTGTCATGTAGAGCAGCGCTGTCCTGTATCATGCATGCAGCCTCCACAGTCTCTCTGTCCCTCTGCTTTATCTAAAGAAAGTCTCTGAGATTGCATCAGGGCTTTCAGAGAGCTCCCATCACATGCAATTAAATCAATGCGTGAGAAGACGAGGAACGACAGGAAGTTCTGCAGGTGAGCCATGTCCCTTTTCAAACGCTGTATTGTGGCAACTTCTCAGTGTGCCCCCTTTGCCCTCGTGCTGTACTTGTGATGGGGAAATGGGTATTAATCAGCAGAAAGACCTTCTCCTGTATGGTGGTGACCTCTGCTTGTCTGATTATGATAACGGTTTAGAGACTCCTCACTCCACCCATCGATTAAATGGGCATTCATTCCACAGAGATACAAATCAGAGTGGTCTTCATGTGATCTGGCTATTATATACGGCCTTCACCTTGTAAAACCAATGTTTTTAGTATATAATTTAACCCTATAAATAGGACAATGATTGCGTGGCATAAGCCTCTTAAAGCTGTGTGTATCGAGCAAGGTATCCTTAACCTACACATGTAGATCAATATACTCACCACTGAGTGGTGGTGGGGGGGGGGGGGGGGGGGGGGGGGGGGGGGGGGGGGGGGGGGGGGGGGGGGGGGGGGGGGGGGGGGG
>JBAJHX010000106.1:22708543-22727335 GCA_037176925.1 Amniataba percoides
GATTGGGTGGAAGAAGCCTTTGAAAATTGTGGGGGTGGAGAAAGGGGTCCTGAACCTAAAAAGGGGGAGAAAGAGACTCACCACTGAGCTTTTTTGCCCCCCCCCCCCCCCCCCCAGTCTACAGTTTCTGTCCAGCTCTGCAGTGTTTTATGGCATTGATTCTTTAGCCCGAAGGTGAGTGGTGTGTTTTAGTGGGCTCGAGTTTCTGTTCACTTTGCAAAAGTCCAATAATTAAATAAGTTTGTAACTGAGCGCAGGTTGTATGCCGGTACAGAGAAACCAGCAGCTTTGTTTCAACAAAATAAAACAGCAAAGCTTCTCACACAGCTGGAATATGGATTTTCAAAGTTAGAGTCATTTCATTCAGGATTCATTCCTGTGGTCAGCTTTTAATAGTTCACTGTGTGACGGCAGTTGCAGGTCATGCTGATTTAAAAAAAAAAAAAAGATTACAGAGGGGGAGAATGTAAGAGATGAACAGGAGAGAGGAGAGAGACAGAGGTTGTTATCAGTCAGTAAGATCACTATTAACTTTCTTACCATTTAAAGTGTTAATTCAATTAATTTGTAAATGGCAAGTCGACTGTTTTTCTGCCAGATGATTCCAGGAAGCTGAACTTTTTCCTCTGAAACATTTCAGTTTGTCCTCGGAGGATGTTTTATGATGAATGGGACAGGCCCCTAAAATTACAGGAAGTGAAAGGTCAGCTTCTTATAGATCAATTTTACCGCGTCTACCTTTCCCTTTTTATTTTTGTCGAACATTTTTCTTAAAGATTTTTTCCTCATTATTCACCCTCTGTTAAACCTTTGATGTGTAAATAAAAATGATAATCACTCTGACCTTTGTATTTCAGCTCGGTTGGCTTCTCCAAAAGTTTGAAACTTTAAATTTAAATGCACTGGCACGCATATTGAAATCATTATTAATGAGCCTAAGTGCTTGACTAGCCTCATTAATCCTTAGTTCAAGTACTAATTTGACATTCCCACATGCATATTCAATGGAAAGCGCATAATTTGAACAAACTAAATGAAGAAGTAGTTGCAATAAAGAGCAATACATTATTATCAGATATGCACACACATATTTACCCTTTAAGGGCCTCTGCACTTCATCGGTGCTTCTTTAGTATAAAAGTCCTGATATATGGGACATTCTGAAAGGTTATTTTAAAATAGGTCTATGAAATGGCTTCAGATTCAGAGGACCTTATATAATGTACAATAGAGGATAGATACAACAGGCCAAAAGCCGCTAACTCTCTGAAAAGGAAACCCACAACTCACAAATGTTTTCAGTCCTTAATGTGTTTTGATCAAGACCATTACCTGTGCTATATGTATTTTGAGATTTTTTTAATGCGTGTTGAAAGGCATTTGCCAAACCTTTTGTTATTTGTTGCTGTCCTCCATCTCTGTTATTGATATTTGATTAAACCTATCCGGCTTTTTAACGACACTGCACAACAAACAGTGATTACTAGTTAATTAGGGCACTGCTTGAAAGTGCAGAAAGTGCCTGTGAGATATGAAATCATCCAAACATTTAACTTTGCCCAGCTGTCAAAAATATCTTAAATGTGGAACTCATGGAATACAGCTTTAATTGGCCACATGGGGTATCTTTAATTAAAGTTCAAAATTTTACCACGTTTAGTGTCTGTAACTCAGATACTCATCAGACCTTTGTGAATCTCGATACACTCTGGGGGTACTTTTGCTCATCATGTTGTTTATAGACCAATTTGAACCCACACAAACACTAAGAAATACACCACAAACCTTGCTACATATGTTGAAAATGACCAGATGAGATAAAATAAGATAAAATAAAACTTTGTTAATCCCACCGCTGGGGTGCAAAGAAATGATATACATCATAAAATATAGAAGATACAAACGGGCATGTATGTAGTATGCAAACATCTACAAATCAGTGTTTTATATAGAATATTATTCCATTTTTCTGGCTGTCAGTCATGATCCACAATCATGTTTTCAGTAGTAAAATACTTAAGTCGACTTAATCAAGGTTAGACCACCCCTTTGACAAATATCACCTCAACTTTACATATTTCAAAGAAGGCAAGCTCGTATGGGAAACAAAATAAAGTCAGGGACACCAGTGACTCAGTGGCCGTCAAATACTGAACATCAGCGCGAACTGAGCCGCAATCTGAGGCCTTGAGATGCTCTGAGGAGGATCCTGCCTGGTTAAACAGGAAATACATACAGCAAAGAGACACGTAACCTTTCCGATTGCTCTAAAAATCAAGCTGGCACAGTTAACCTTGCCATTTCACATAATTGTCTTTGAGGATCTACCTGACCTGAGCGTGTGCTGCAGGAGCTGTTGCAATGAAAGACATGTCAGCGTAATGTTAGTTGAATACTGAAAAGTGAACTGGTAAAACTACAGTCGGAGCAAACAGGACATAAAATTGTGTTTATGTTTCGTGCTGGCCTTCTGTTGTCATGTGTCATCATCATTATCACTTTTGTCATTAATCTCAATAAGAGGATTATCACAGTTAATAAACTGTGATGTGAAGCATCATCAGTGAGCTGTTTTCTGCTTTATTTGTTCCTGACTTATTTGTTGAGTCTATCACTGACTCAGCCTCATGTCTCACACCGCACCGCCACACTACTAAGCAACATCTGCTCTAAATGATATTTTAACGATACGGCCTCCCTTTATGTTTCAGCAGGGCCACCGTAGTTTTAATTAGTTCTTTGCTGCTTTGACAGAGATGAATCGCTGGCACACTGAATATTCGTGCAGTTTCTTTTCTCGTTTTGTCCTCCAAAAGTGATCTGTGTCAGAGACCGGGGGCAAACAGATCCCTGGCCCTCAGAGCAGCCATGTGCCCATGTAGGACATGGTAGACATCCAAATGACAAACCATCTGCAGTTCTGGAGGCATCTAAGGACACGTTTCGAATTTATAATGCTAATTGAGGAATGACAATCTGGGAAAGTCTGACTAATACTACTTGATGCGGTTTTACATCGTCACTGCCACTTTTATGGCAGCGGTCATTGCTGTTGCGTCAGGAGCTAACCAGATTTCAGGCATTGCGGTAAGAATAGGACTGGCCTTTGCAAATGCCAGACAATGTCGCAATTTCCTTAGGCCTCACAACAACTTTAACTTTAGTCTGTCAGAGGTGCCCAACTTTGGACTCAGTGGTTTGTGCGCACTTGTAGGCTTTTTTAGTTTCTTTTCGTCATGATGTGATTTAATTTGGCAAATAATATGCAAGCCCCTTTCAACATCTCACCGGCCTGTCTTAGAGCAGCAGGGAGACAAACCCTCATCTGCAGGCCGGCTTGTCCTTGAGCATCAAACTGAATTTATACCGGCTCCATCCGGCCTGTGCAGCTCCAACCTCCCCTGTGCTGAGGTCTGAGTGAAAACAGAGTCCCCATTTTCCCCACATGGTGATCAATCAAACGTCACACATCAGGATAAGACTACATTTTAGAGAAAATTGCCATAAATGAGGAGTTTGGAGTCCAACACAAAGACAAACAATACAATTAATCTGATAAAGAAGAGCAGACAGTTTCTACAAGAGGAAAAAATTATAAATAGAAAAATGTACTTTTGCAAAAGTGAAACAAAATATTTGTCATGAGGCAAAAGGCCTCCTGAAGGTGAAGCATCTAAAAACAGGTGAAAACAGGTGACCGTCCCACTCATTGTAATTTGCTTCTTGTCTCTTGACCTCACACTTGGAAAACTCGCTTCTGAAAAAGACACATGCACAAAGTCGCCTGTTTATAAATGTCAGGTCACTGCACAGAGACAGCTCACTGATTCATCCCAGAGCTGTTTATTCTGCAAAGTTGTTCGACAAAATGAAGGAGCAAGTAACAGGAATTATTCACGGGAACTTCATCGTACACTTTAATGACTCTTGGTGTCAGCAGTGATATTAAACTGGACTCTGATGAGCAGGGGCACAAAGTATTTGTCTCATCTGATGTGGAGAAATGTTTCTGCAGTTTCACATTTTGGGACTGTTAAGAAGTGTGATCATTTTTCTGAGAATTAAACTGAACACATGGCATGAGACATGACAAATTCCTGAGGTCATGGAGGTGGAGAGGTGGGTACAGTGGAAAATGAACACCTTGTATCACCTTGAGGTGATATAAAATATTGTCATTGTGTTCAAAGTTAAAACTGGGGGGCTGATCACTTGTTCTAGAGATTATTTATGTAAGTACTCGATTAGTTTGGCCTCTGGAGGCATTTAATGAAAATTCAGAGGGACATCAAGGTCTTTGGGATTCATCATCTGGGGACCACAAACATCTAGACCTTTTTTTTTTTTTTTTTTTTTTAGAAATCCTGCAAACACTTTGCACAACAACATTAAATAAACCTGTTTTTTCTCTTGCTTCTTACAGGTTAGGCTTCCCCATGATGATAATGACGTGCATGATCGGCATGTGCTACCTGCTGGCCACCCACATCGGACTGGGATGGAACATGTGATCTCCAACAGAGCCAAAGAGACTGTGTGTGTGTGTAAGTGTGTGTGTGTGTGTAAGTGAAGTGTGTGTGTGTATGTGGCCACTCCTTCAAACATTTAGAGTTTCAGCTCGCTGTAAATGTGATCCGTAACCTGACTGACCGATCAGATTACAGGCACTAACCACATCATTTGGAAAGCGTCTCCGACTTTAGCGCAGAATTACGGGAGCTTTGACCAAAACTTTGAATCCAACAACTGATGACCGCTCGAGTTTTACCAACTCCATCAAAAACTTGAACATTTTGTCCTCAACAAAGAGTCGATCCAAGGGAAGGAAATGTGTCTTTACTGGAAAAAAAAAAAGGTCCCACTCCATTATGCTGTGCGTGGTGCTACTGCCTCATGGGGATAACTTCTGTAAGTGATTCAAACTACGACCTCTAATGTCAGACTCTTCATCCTTTAAATGCATGTGGTCTGTTTACAAAAAGCTAACATCATTAGAAATGTTTTACTCTGATTTGCTCTTAGAGACATTTAGGACACCGATCAATTTGTTTCATCCATGGTTTACCGAACTTATGTTGATATTTTAAAGGAACCATAATACCCAGTGAAAGGGATTTTATAACGGTTAATGTCTAATATTTTTATCCGCTGCGCAAATCTCAGTGCCTTGTGAATGAATCTGAAAAACAAACACAATTTATCGGTATCAGATTGATTAAATATAACGGACTGTTATCTATTGTACTGTGTACACAATAATCTCACCTAAACTCAATGATTTAGTTAACCATATTTAATGTAGGAGATGTTTAATCATGTAAATGTTCTTACATGGAATGGACAAAGTCTGAAACTATCACCTGTATTTATTGTACAGCCTGACGACCTGAACAAGTTTAATAATCCAGAGAGAGATCAACACCAATAATAAAGGTTGTGATGTTTCTGGTTTTCATTTGACTCAGTTTGTTATTCTTTGTGAATATACATATTATATGCAACAACTTTTGCATTAAAATAGTTTTATAAGTGGATAATCATCACATCACTCTGCAGCTACTCTTACTTCAAGCATTAGAAAGTTTAAAGCTGTTAAGCAGAGCGATCCACAGCTTTTGTCTTTCTGGTTCACTCTCATTGCTTTCATAGTGTTATTTTCAGTCTTAGCAGGCAGTGAATATCTTACAGGACTTACATTTAAAACACAAGCACGACTCCATGAATGCTAACGTTGCTCCATAACTACTGAAGTTGGAAATATGCAACTGTTGACCTGTCAAAGGTGAAGATTCATCAGTTTGCTGCTAAAAAATATTATTATTATTGCTGTTTAGAGACTTTAGTCAGTCGCTGTGACAGATTGTTTCCCCCGTTACTCACATTAAAATCACATTTTGGATTTCTTCATGACTCGTATGGACATGAGGAGTGATTACAGTGACCGTCTCACTAACTAATAATTCGGCATGAAAGGTTTATAAGTGGCAGAAAAAAAAAAAATTTCACTTCTATTTAGGGCTCTTACAAGATTTTTATTTATACTTTGGCAGATGCTTTCATCCAAAGTGTAAATGAGACACCATCCAGGCCACCGTAGATGATCAGTCAGTCCCACTCTCGACCTGACATAAGACAAACAAGGCTTACATGTGTAAAAAATAACTTATAAGGGCCTGGCAAATGATATTTTTCTGAGAAAGTGCTAGAGAAAGATGGAGAGAAAACAACAGAGCGTATAAGGTGAGTAAGTACTCTTGAGGATGACGGTCTTCAAGTGAAGTGTGAGGCACAGTGATCATTCTGGTGTCATATCTGGGGAACAAAACATACCAAACAGCAAGATCTTTCACAATCTATCAATATCCAATAACTTATCCATTATTATAATTATTCTAAATGGAACCTCATAAGAAATTTGTATGAATATTTCAAATGAGTGTTGCTTTCTTTGGTGTATGCACCTGATGATGAAAGTCAAATCAGTCACTGACAGTCTCATAAATTGCTCTGTCCGCCTACACTTTGGGGTTTGAAAGTGTAAAGTAAACGTAAAGTGGAGGACACAGAGTTCAACGGGTGCTGTGAGTAAATTACGACACGATCACAAGTCGAGCGACAGCTCAGTGTCTGCAGCGACAGAGTGGATTTCTCCTTTCATGTAAAAAGCTTGGTGGTACTTCACAGTGTTTCCTCTGAGGTTGCACCGTTGTTCTCCCGCCACAGCCGCAGCTCTGCTCTCGCCGCGTTTATTGGCAGCCACCAAGAGTAAAACTGACTTTCATGTCCGCCTTAATGAGCCAGGCTCCGGGCCAGCTAAAACCCGACTGCACAGATCGATGCATGTTGCTCCTGCAGGACTCTTGTTTCACATTAAAAACTTTTTTTCTCCCTTTGGGGTTCGTGACAGCTCCGAGTGCGGAAAACCCCTGTTTGTTTCACTCGCTGGGAATCTGTTTGTGTTGTCCACTCTGCTGCCATTACTGAGCCGCGCTCCGGATCACAGCGTTAATTAGTGACTAATTAATTAAAGACACTTCCACCCTCCGAGAACTCCACACTGTTATACATCATTAATGTGGTTAATTTATGGCTGGAGGCTCACACCGTATTTTTTGTTCTTCTGCACTAAAATAAGCTGAAAAAAACACTTAGTATAAGTTTCCAACCCTGACAAGTCTCGTTAGGCCACAAACCATTTCAGACTACACAATAATAAAGTGACACGAGCAATCGGAGGAGATATCTAATCTCTAATATGACATCTATAATCTCTGGTTTATCAAAACTTTCCAAAATGAACAACTGAAGTCATATTTTTTACTTTTAATTCAAAACAGAGGCCTGAACTTGTGACTTCCTCTCAACAAACCCAAGTTAAGAAAAGCATTTTTGACAGAAAGAGAAGAATCATTTCTCCTTCTTGCATACATCTGGTGAAGATATTTCTTCTTATCAACACTCTCCTCAAAAAGACCAAACCTACAAATTATTTAACCTTTTAGTGATCTGTTTTTAAAGATTTACATAATAAGGAAGAACCAATCCAGAGCCACAGACACGGCAGCTGGAAATATTAAGAGATGAACTAAAACACTGTTGGTCTTGATCTTTTTATGGGATTTGATGACAATAAGAATAATACAGGATAACATCAGCCTTTTCCTTTGAGAGTTGTGAGAAAGAGAGAAAATGAGAGCACACATCTCTCAACACGCTTGTCCAAACTAGATTTTAAAGCTGCTGGTGGTTTAAAAATCCTGCAGAGATCTTCGTACATCGCAGTGAGTATGTTGTTTTCCTGCAGGCTCAACAGCATCTGATTTTTGCTATCGATGTTTTACATCACTGAGATATTAAACTCACACATGACAGCTGCAGAGGCTTGTTATAGATCGACTGTCTGGCGAGATGGCTCCTGCCGGAGAGTGTTTTCCCCTTGTTTGCTTTGCTCTTTTGCATAACTGCTGACATTTTGTCAGGGCTGGAGGTAATCCAGCACTTTTGCGAGCGACTTATCTGGTGCCCGGTGTGGCCGTCCTCAGTGAGAGTTTAGGAGCGTCTTTATTATGATCACTGACCCAAACGCCTCCCTCAAGACAGTCCACTGAATATTCAGTCTTTGTTTCCAGGTATCAACAAAGACTCTTTTCAATAACAGAGTCCAGGTTCTTTGAATATCGAGATCGGAGGAAATATTTTGAGGCTTCTTGGTGCCGTTTCTAACTTGTTTTGCTCATTGAAAGGACATAATGTGCTTCATAGTGAGAGCAATGAGGGCTCAGCATCATTAAACCACTAAGACCTGAAAGTCATTACACAGTGGTGATTTGGACCTCAGATGTCATCATGACATAACACAACCTTACACACACACACACACACACACACAGATGAGAGGTCATTTGCAACGCTCTTTGCACCTTTATGCCGTTAAATGACTGCAGAAGAAGAGGGTACAATGGAGTGGCATAATTAAAAGAGCCAAACCTCAAACGCTGCGTGAAAAACATGATGGAAATGTGTTCACTTCCTTCCCTTATAAAATGTCATCATTTTGTCTGCTGTCATTTTTCAGCTCATCAGTCGAATGAACTTAAAAAGAAATCTGGCGTTTTCTCTTTTTGTCATGCACAAATTAGAAACTAGCATAAAAACAGGTAAATTAGCACACTTACTTTAATAATGAAGCCATCGTTAATGATATTAATTAAAGCTGCTGTGACAAATCAAACTGTCCATCACTGGTTAAAGATTTAATGGTGGAAATACAGAAAAATATTCAGTGCTAATTCACTCCCCAGCTGACTGACAGGTGTGACATCATTCACAGCAGGGATATAATGATCTCAATTTACACATTATCTTTAACTTTTGAAAAGCTAACGATTGATAACTGAACTTTTCTTGACATCGCCGGCATCCTCGCCCAGACTATTTCCTGTTCTTTGTCCTGTGTTTTTCACTGCCGTGCCAACACTTGTCAGTCTCAGGCGAAGCTAAAAGCATTAATGCCATGCGAGCTACGGGGCCCTGCTGTTCTTGTCAGTATAATACCTGCAGCCTGCCTTCATTTAGAGGCTTTCCTGCCTTTTCCACCTTGGAACATGCGACCTGCTGGTAAGAACAAATCAAGAGTGCCCACCCAAAACTCAGCACCAACACTTTGTTGTAGAATAACACACACATCAATTAGCGACTTCTTATCACGTGTACTCCAATACAACATCTCTGCTATGAATTATAAGCTTATACATTTTCAGTTTTTGCTTTCAAAAAAGGTAATAATTCTACTTTATGTTTATTTTAGAGATTGCACTGGATGTTGTTGTTGCTCTATTGAAAGGTGGATTTAATATTCTGCCCCTCTCATGGTTGTAAATGGGACGAACGCCACATGAATTAATTAGACCACTTTTACCGGAACGAAGTAAAAACATAAGGTAGATGCAAAGGAGTCGCTCCAAGTGTTTGTCCTCTCAAAAACAAATAATCATGATAGTTAAACCTGCAATAATAGATTTTAGGGGCGGGCAGACACTGTCATATTATTACCTCGATTGTGATATATATATGTATATATTTATATACGTGCACACAGCAGACAGAGCCATATGGGTCAATGTTAAGAAATTACAGCACGTCTAATCATCACTCTCTTTTACCTGCTGAAGGAAATAGTTTATTCTTTAGGTGCTTAATGCTTCATTGTGTTCAGCAGCCAGTTGCTTACTGGGTTAGTCTGGTTTTAAGGCTTATTGGTGAAACCGTGATGTGAAGCTGATGAAAGCGGTGAAACAAAAAAAAGGGACACAAAACCCACAACATTGAGACGATAAAACACTCTGCAGAGGCTGTGATTTTATCATTACTGACAAACTTTCACACTAATATATAAGATCNNNATCCCTTGTTGATAATAAAACAGCCACATTCATATTATGCTTTTTGCTCAATATGAATGTGAATATGTGAATATGAGTAAAGCGATTATCCTTCATAATAAATATCCAACACTTGACCCAGGAGGTGGAGCAGGTCGATGCTCTCTATCGTCACGGTAACTACCCATCAGTGTGTGTGTGTGAACAACCTGCAAAGTTATCAAGTGCTTTGGATTAAAAAGATATAGAAATGCTCTCTTTTGTATGATAAGAGTTTCTCTATGCGGTGTTATTACTTATGTAGGAAAGTATCTGGCATTATGTGTCATAAAAAGGATGTTACATGGTTGGCCTTGGACTGAGATAGCAAATCTATACTTAAATGGTTTATACATTTATTATAGTGATGACGTGAGAGGTTATGCAGGTAAGCAGGCTGGGCAGCGGTGTCCGTTTGTTGTATTTTGGTCACTCGTGACACTATTGTTCCTCTGACCACATAAACTAATTACTTATACTGGTTCAATGAGAATTCATTCGATTTCCTCTAAGAAGTCTTCTCCATCCACAGCTAATGCTCTTATTCATCAAGAAGGGATTAAATGAATTCCACCCTCTGTAATTAAGAACTGGAGTGAGGGAGCTTAAGAGGATTCGCTTTAAAGGCTATTTTGAAAAAGCCTGATCCTCCTGTTACAACACAAAGAAATACGATACAGACCAAAATAAACATTTCCTTCTTTGATCGCCCTAACATAGAGAACCGACCTCATAGAAGGTGTTTCATTTTAATTAGTCTGAGTGCAGGAACGTGAATTATCACACTATATGATAATGGAAGAAACCTTTTATGTTGTTATATTATTAGATTAACATTTACATTTGATCAGAAGGTTGGAATTGTGAAAAAAAACACATTTTGCAGCATCAGAAAAAAGAAGAAAAAGAAGTTGAAACAAAGCATGAGAGAACAAATAATGACTGCACACTCATATTTCTGCTGTGCATGGATAATTATGAACTTTAGGCTATAGTTAGAGCGCAGAGCTTTCACAGATGCATCATGTTGTGCTGAACAAGCTAAAGAGTGATTCATGGCGCCGCTGCTGCAAGGATTGTATCTGCAAATGGTTCGTGTAGGGCTGCGCATAACACATTGCTAAAAATCTTCATGACCTGTTGCACAATGCTTTTTTTGAGCCATATTAACAAGTCTTTAAAACAAAGTGCTCAGCCTGTTTGTTTTTTTGTTTTTGTTGTCCTCTTGTGTTAATCTTAATCAAATTTAAGATATAAAGTGTCAGACATGTGAGCAGAGGTAGGAATACAAAATAAAACCGGGAACTTCAGGCAGGATCGTGACAAGTTCACTGCTAATGAGAATTCAACGTTACTCATCTAGCTCTGGGTTTAGCATAGTTCATGAATGCAACATTCACAGGTGATAAACCTTTCTTTGTGCAGGAGAGCTTTTGAAATAAAAAAAAAAAAAGTTAAATGTTAAATAAATGTTTCACTGTTTTTAACACTCTCCAATGTACAGTGAAGTAAAAGCGAGGTATGAATTCATCTACAGTCTGTGGTCTATTTGAGGACGTTGGACCATCACGACAAAATGTGGAATTTGTAGTTCTGGGAATAAAACATCTAAAATCACTGCCATGGCCTTTTAGGAGTCAAGCTTTTTTCCCCACTCATTCATTAAAAGTGCTTTAATGGAACCGTCTGACATTTGGCTAAATACACTTGTTGGCTGTCTTACGCGGAGTCAAACGAAAAAGACCGACTTCATATTTATCTCTGTCTGTCCTGCACATCTCAGCAAAGCTCCATCTGAAATTACATTAGCAACAATAGCCTATCTGTCTTTACGTATTGCATAACATAGTTAGACATGGAAATGTTAAAACCTCGGTTGCACGGAGCGGTTACACGTTGAGGATTTCTGGGCGACCGCTGGGTGCAGTGATTGAGCACAGCGTGGAGCCGGCTGCCACGGAGGGTCAAGACACTGCAGGTATTCTTTCCATCCGAATGTTAATGTGGCTGCTTTCACTGATTAGCAACTTTATCCAGACAGGAGGAAGTAATCAGACAGATCACCTGGTGAATCGTATGGTTTTTTTGTCAGACCCCGAAAGGCTTCGTGCTCTCAATTCAGCCCGAACAGCGCTCCACTCTGCTCTGTGTTTGAGTTACTTGTGATAATTATCTGTCACAGTGCAAACCATTCAAACAGGAGTCATCAAAGGCCTATTATTTTCCTTTCAAACCAACAGACAAGAGGTTTCAAAGTAAAAGCTGCAGTGTGTCTTCCTGGTTGAACCGCGGTTGTGATCACGGCTGATCAAAACTCACTCGTCTTGTTACCGTTCCATCCCCTAATAATGGTGCATTTGCATATCTATGAAAAAAATGTATTACACTTTCAATGGCTTATTGTTTATACACATGTATGGGATGATTGCAGAAATGGGAAATAAGACTGCGCAGCATCGACTTAATTGGATTTCTTATCTCGGCATTGTGTGCATGATGAAATGGACCACGGGTGTGAGCGCCGAAGTCACGATCCACACAGGGATTAACTTTCAACAACTGTTTTGAGCAAACTTTGCTGTCTTTGGTCATTCAAACCATCTGATGGAGATATATCTACAGGTGTGACACATGACAATGAGGTTAACTCCTTTTATGGGCCAATGCTGAGCCAAGTTTCATTTAAAATTGCTATTTTATTGTGATATCTCCCCATCTGACAGGTAATATTTAATCCCAGTTTATCCTAACCCCAACCAGCCCCCTTTATGACCACAGGGAGAGTGTGTGTTTTCAGAGAAATGGGCTGTTTGTTTGGCATAATGACAAAAATTAACATGTCATGTTGTACTATATCAAGCAATACTTAAATTTTCACTTAAACATACTGTATAGCATGTTAAAGTCATCGCACCTTTATTTCATTATCATAATTAGCAGCCAGATTGGTAAAAAAAACTCACAACATAATGTAATTGTTGTAATATAAAGACACAGAAGAGGGAGAGGGAATTTTCATGTGCAGTGTTCAGACATGAGCATTGTTGTTTCATATTGACTATATTTATGAGCACTCTGAGCACAAAGAAGTAATTATCCAATCAAATGAATAAAATAGCAGTGATTGACAAGCGAGCGGCAATGCTCTGCGCTGATTGGCTAATGGTCAGAGTGGGCGGGCCTATAGAACAGGTGTTTTAAATGGCGCCGGTCCTGTATCAGTTTTTCTTTAGTAAAGTCAAAGTAGCATTATTTTTTTTTGCCTGACCTTCTGTCACTTAGCTTGTGAGAAATATACGAGAAAAAGTGAGCGAAAAAAAAGCGAAAACACAGAAGACATGGAGGATGTTAGCTAGCGTTAGCATAGCCTCGGCTAGCTAGTTAGCATAACACATCAAGCTAGCTGCCTCAGCTCGGTGGACAAAAAGAGGAAAATAACAACACAGAGGGAGAAGGAAAGGTTGAACAGCACTTCTAAAGGTAAGAATAATTTGATATGCTTTCTGTGCGCTGAGTAGTGTTGTGATTTTGTGTTGCTGCAGTTTTTGTGGATTAGTTTATTTGATATGATGTTTGCATACTGTGTGTTGCATCACTGTGGGAGATGCTGTTGTGTTTGTTTGGGTCAGTTTGTCAACTTTATGATGTGTTGGCTTCTGCAGGTCTGTGTGAGGCTTTCTAGTGTGCTTAGTGAGCTTATTTAATAACCTGCATTCAGATGTGCTGTGTGACTAACAAAGAATAGCACTCTTGAAAGTCTATTCAGGTCAAGTGGGCTGTAAAAACTGCTAACTAGTCTGGAGTCACACACTGCCCTGCATGATGTGTGTTGTCTTTCAGACAGGTACATGTTGGCATTGTTGGTTTGTTGAACTGTACAGACACACCTGCTCAGCTGAACTGGTTATTCAGCCATTGACCAACAGGGGTATGATGATGGTCTGGTGGACTGGAGCTGTGATGATCTATGGACGTATTTTCAATGTAATCCAGCAGAAAGAAAAACAGAATGCATTGAAGAGAGAGATGACAGTAAATGTGGCCACAAACTACTAAATACGGAGATAAAAGGTTTCTGCCCAACAGCAATGAAGTACAGCACTGCAGCTTTGCATCTCAATCAATGGGAAAGTCTAGGCTCGAGCAGTCAATCTGGTAATCTGGTTATTATACAAAAGTGTTAAGTTTAACTTTTTTTTTAATGAATTGCAACACTTGATACAACCTGTCAACCTTGATGCCAATTTCCTTCTTTACTTATTGACCTAAATTAATTTGTTAAAAGACTAATACTTTCTCTTTTTACTACTAAAAATAGACTAAAACCTTTTTGAGTTTTCGTCGACTAAAACTGGACTTAAACTATCACATACAGAAATGACTAAAATGTGACTAAAATTAACAAGCATTTTCGTCCAGACGACTAAGACTAAATCTAAAATGGCTGCCAAAAACCACACTGGACATGAGAGTAATATCAATCCTCTCATCTAACTTAGCAAGAAGGGAATACGTTTTTTTTACTAAATTCATGAAAAGCACGCCCCTCTGAGCATGAAAAGACGCTGCTAAGCAGGCAGATACTGGACGTCTCCTGATGATCCGACATCCCAGAGGGACCGAGGCTCCTGCTTCCCCAGCCTCAAAACTGATTCAAGCCTTCTGCTGGCAGAAAGTGAGTGATTCACTTGCAGAGCTCATCATTCGTTCAGGGCATAGAAACGGCACAACCAGATGCTGAAACCCACACTCAGTAAGTGAAAGGCTTTAATTTTATATATGAATACTTAAGAAATCTCTGCAAACTCATTTCTCTGTACTGTCATCTGTGGGTCCATGCAGAAGCGTGATGCAGGTCTCAGTCTAATGTGGACTGATAAGACTGTCTGTGAGAAACAGTGCAAGGCGAGAAAGAGATTATTCCAGGAGCTAACTGTCTACATCCTACAGCCGTTCCCTCCTCCTCTACACCTGCTCCCAGCTGGCTGCACCCCAGGATGCAATGTGCAGTCACTCTAGTTAACGACACAGCTTCCTCCCCTCTAAATGCAACAGCTGATAATCATGGCGGAGGACTGCTTAAACTGCGAGTGCACTGTTCATTAAAATGTTTTTTTTTTTTTACCTTCCTAGACAACCAAATACAGCCCTGATCTCTCGGCTTGACACAGAACTGCTGGTTTACATCAACTGAGGAAAAGCTTGTAACCCTTAAATTAAACCTCCTACTATAGAAAAAGATAATTAATAGGTTTTAATTCTGCGCTTTATTTAATTAATGTCAGGCAAGCAAGTGGTAAGTAGTGAAGTGATAATGTAAATGTAAATCAAAAATGAAAAATATAGGACTAATTGTACAAATGCTACTAAAGCGATGATTTGATGAATGGTGGATTATTGATGAAGTATTTAACAAGACAATTGTATAAAACGCAAAATGTCAAATGCAAAATTCCATTAACATTAGTGTTTACATACTAATGAAAATCTTCATCACAAACATGCCAGGTGAAAAAGGTTATTGATATATATGATAGTATAGTGAATGTCGTAAACAACATATTTCAAGTCTCTGTTTACTTCCAACCGAACATGCCGGTCCATGAACCAGGTGACACATCTACGAATTCTTCTACAGCAGAAATGGTCTTAATTAATCCTCCGCCGCAGCCTTCACCTCTTTGGGGGGAGATCAGTGTCATCCTCACGACTGCTCAATGACCTCGCTGACCTCAACAACGAGCAACAAACCTGTACTGTAACTCGCAGGCAACTCTGTAACCTCTGCAGCATTTTCCTTCCTCTTTTTCTCTTCTGTCTCCTGTTCTGACTTAATGGCCCTCGGCGGCACAGAGTCTTCGATTACAGCGGCCTGAGACACTTGAGCGACTTCATCTGTGAAACCCTCTTAAACTTGCGACTCTGTCGCAAAAAAAGGTGATTGTCATTAGAAATTTTGGTGTCCAAAACAGTTTTAGAGAAGATTGATTTCAGTCACATTGATGTTATATAAGACATGTTTTGTGCTTCATGTCTGGAACTGATACTGGAGCTGATTTTCTCGTCTGCAAAAATCTGCCTTTTACTTTCTTTTGATGAGAGGATCAACATGTCCCTCTAAGATCTGTGTGTAAAGCCAGCAGCCAATCAGTTTAACATAAAGACTGGAAGCAGCTCTGCCCTGAGGTAACAAAATCCTTCTACCAATATTCATGAAGTTCATTAATTGATATTTCTTGCTGTCTCCAGCACTACATAGACAACCACAACTTGCATTAAGTGAGCTCTAGATGCGCAACTGAATAAGGATTTGTAAGACATTGCTGAAATGTCAGCATTGGTACTGGATGGATGATAAGTCTTTTACTTCCCAGGCATGTTGTTCCGAAGATCTGTAGTATTTCTTGCCCAGAGTACTTTAGGAGAGTCATGCTGAGCCATGTTGTGGACGGTTGGGAGTGTTTCAGGCGTGGCTGTACAAAGTGTGTGTTTCTCCACAGCATAGTACGGTAAAAATGGAGGTTTGCCATGCACAAAACACATTAGGCCGGTCGCCTTCACTTTACTGAAGCTCACGGTGGCCCTTTTTGTTTGTACTACTCTATTTCTGTGGTTAGTTTTTTCCACTGATGTTGTGGAAAAAATGTGAAGGACAAAATCAGATCAAAATTTCAATGACATTTATCTAAAACTAGTGTGAGGAGATAAATACTTCACTGTAAATACATGACTCAAAATGTCCCGTGAAAGAAGAACAGTAACAAATCTTGTGTAAAAAACAGATGACAAAATATGTTTCTGTGAACTGAAAAATGTTTGTATGTTTTATGTCATATATCATTTCTTGAGTGTTAAATCCATTTAAAACCTCTCTGCAGTTTGTGAGAATAATTTCTGCACCAGAGAAAGTAAACTTTCAAAGTACAAAAGGCAAAATGTTGTCAAGGCCAGTCGACAAAAGTCAGACTCTTCTTGCCGCCTGCTATCAGATTTTTAGTTACATTTCATTATGTAAGAAATAACACAGTCACCATGGCAACTGACAATTTGTACTGCCAAGTGGGCAGGACGACCAACGTGGCGCCGATCTATGAATGAGATGGACAACTTTTGTTTTGGTTTGTCCTGTGTGGACATCACACGGCTGCAGCTGCATCACTCCTCCACTGCTCGTACGCTGAGAGAGACTTTTAATGACTCCACAGTCACAGTGTCTCCTTGGTGAATAATACATTCAGCGTAGTTGCTCCTCCACATTTCGTCTCAGTTGTTCTCATCAGTTCACTCTGTTCCTGCCACTGTTTTGTACCTGCAATGTGCAGATTTTTCCCAGAGATCTTTCTTTAATGTACCTGAAAGTCATGCGTAACATCTAACATCTCCCCCTGCATGTTTATCTCAGATGTTCACCCAAAGTTGCAAGAATCAATATTTTTACATTAACAATGGATCAGATAGCTGAAAAGGGGTCATCTGTAGTGATGAACCCACAAAGTTTCAACTGATTCTGCAGACTTCTCTTTCACGTTGTTCTTTTGGTTTGTCTTGTACAGCAGCGAGTTCACTGTTTGGTTTCGGGCTCTCATCGACCCTGTTTAAAGCCACAGCAGGCAGCTTTTACCTGCTCAAATGAGCTGCAAACAACAGGCACACAATGGTACTGGTGAGGTTAGTGCAGCATTTGGCAAAGAACCAGGTGACATTAACATGAACAATGGTTGTACATTCACTGCGACTCCAAAATGAAATCTAATGTTGCTCTTTGTCTTCCAGATATGTAAATATTGGCTAATCACATCATATTGAATTTATAGTGCAATAAGACTTCAACAGTTTACAGGCATTCAAGCTGCACACGAGGCGATATTTAGGTTGTTTGAGCTTAATATAATCATGTAAATAGTGTTCACAATAATTATTAGAAAATGAACTGCATAGCTGAGGCTGATGGGAATCTCAGGTATTTTGGTTGTAAACCAAAAACAACATTTAGTGATTTTAATTTTGACCTGTTTATGTGGCAGATGAAACAGGGATCATTAAAGTCATCCTACGGGAAACATCTTCAATCTAACTTTTTTCTATTTTCCATTCCTGCTTACAGCCTGATGTAATGAAGATGAATGGATTTCTATCTGTCATTTAAAAATACATTACAGCAATATCATAAAGGATCAAAACTTGAGCAGCACTTTAAGTATTAAAAAATATTATCAGACCTACATGTTGATGCTTGTGGCCTTCACCTGTAACAACACAAACTGTACAAAGAAGATTGGATGAATACGTTTTTTTTTTTTTTTTTCAATTTGTGCTTAGGTTTGGACCTTTTACGACTTCTTACCTGTCCTCTTGTATCTTGCTAGTTGGTGAGCAATTACTTTTCCACTGTAATATTTTGATCTTGATAACATGAGCCTTAATATTTAATAGTTTGAAGTTTTGTCTTTTGACAATGCATCTGTGTGTGGAAAAAACAACAACAACCATGTTTAGTTCAGATTCTCGTATTCTGGCCATGTAGTAAAGAGTAAACTTAATTGTGAGTGTAGGCCAATAATTTTCAAAAGGACAACCAATTGTGTTGTCTCCGACCTCCTTTAGAAAAAGCTTCATCTGATTTTGGACATGTACAGTTGAATTTTGACTTTCACTTTGACCAAAATTTATTCTTACAAAACCATTTCCTTCTACTTCTTAAATACTTTCAACTGAAAATCATTTAAACAAAAGACATTTTGAAGTGCAAGATTGACTGCAATAATGTACATTTATTAAAAAAAAAACTTTATTCTATATTTTCTGGTCCTCGGTAGTAATGCACATTTCAAATATAAAAAGAACCATAGGTATGAAAATAGCATGAGCATCA
>JBAJHX010000106.1:22732416-22752473 GCA_037176925.1 Amniataba percoides
AAACACAATCGAGCCAAGGCGAGCCGAGTCGAGGCGAGCCGAGTAGGTACTATCAGGTACTAGTGGAAAAGCGGCAATAGTGTTGCAAGCAGGAGGAATGAGTCATGCCTAATGGCTGAAAGTCAGTATGAAGAGATAAAAACCTCATGATTTTTCATGTGGTTGGTACAACAAATGGCTGTTTTATAAATGTAACTGAAAGCTCTAAATGAGAGCAGCCATAATCAGTCAAAGCCAGGCTCGTTTATTTATTTATTTATTTTTTTTATAAATCATTATTCCCTGATTATTGTAGCAGATAGTATCTACCCCTCCAGAGGAAGGCACTATGAATGGTTTGAATGTCCTTGGATTTTCATCAACTGGATTTGACTGATGGCTGGATAATAAATGTGCCGGTACATTCCCTACAACACAAGTCATCCTCCTGGTTGAGAAGTTTTGGGGGTAGCGGTGCAAAGCACATCTCCCTATTTGTCTTCACATCGTCCTGCGCACACAGTCCATCCTGTCCTCCTCCTGTGTACAGCATACGAAGGGAACCGGTGTTGTGTTGTTTTCTCACATCTGAAGTCACAGAGGCAGAAATCTCTGCTCAGACGGGCCTGCAGACACACACTGTCCTCTCCGTTTATCTCCAGGTAAGAGCCTCCGGTACCACAGGAAAGAGTTTATTTGGCGTTACCTTTTTTTATTTATTTATTTATTTTTTAATATATTAACCTTGAATTTCTTCTGTTAAAGTGTGCTGTCCTTCTTTTCATTTCAGGCTCCCGCTGTGTGCTAAAGGTAGAGATAGCCCACCCAGTAGACAATGTTGAACAGCAAGAAGGAGGTGGGGAAAAACACTCGCGAGTATGCGTCCAGTTCAAGTAAATCTATGTGGACGCGTCCTTTTCTCCACGCGCCTCCTTTGCACTCCTCGAAGCAGCAGAAGAAGCTCTGGCAGTCTTTTCCGTCCAGACACTCGTAGACGCAAGCGTCCTCGAAGTCCTGCCAGTACATGGAGTTGTTTAAAGCGATGACGGTGTGCGGAGGTCTCACGTCCAGGACAGAATAGTTCTGAGAAGAAGAGACAGTCGCACAGAGACACAGACTCATCACTCATCAAATTAGAAGGTTGTCTGGTAAAAACAATTTCTTTTACTTGGATAAGTCTGTTTTCCCATTACCGACCATGTTTTTTAAGTGAACTTAAATGGTAAAATAAAACATCATATCTCTGCCCCCATCTGTTTTGCCTGCAGCTTATGTTTTATTTAGCCAAGCCACATAATTGATTTTTCCCCAACAACACCTAAAACAAATGACATTAAAAGGGCACACTGGTGATTCATTATTGAACTTCCACAGAGTTGGGAGACTCAGGAGAGGCAAAAAAAAAAGAAAGAAAAGATGTCATTATCAAGTCTTTTTATCTCAGACTTGAAGAAGCTCCTTTAGAGACAGAAGACAGTATGGAGCTGTTTTCACAGGCTGATTTTGTACTCCTGTATTACTATCTATTAAACAAATGTGTAAAATCAGTGGAGTGTCACTTTAAGTTGTTTTTTATAAACACTTTTCTTTTGGGGGTTCAGTAAAGACAAACTCGAGCCATTAAATGCTTCATGAAAAAGCTCTAGGCTAAATAAAATACAGATGATCACAGTGAAAACTAAATAAAAATTCAGACAACACTTCCTTATGAATAATAAAGGTAATAAACTAATTGTCAGTGCAATCGATGCAGTATTAATACATAAACTCCTTGAAAACATTATCTTACCCACCTTCTCTGAGATGACTTTATATTATGTAGTTTAATGGGGTTTTAGGCAGAAAAACAGTAAAAATAAGGTAATTTAGAGACAAAGTAATACTCGTATCTAAACTGCAGCCTCCTGTGTATTAATACAAGGGCAGTTTGGGCATCTAATATTACAGATAAGGACTTTTGTGCTCCGAACATGAGATGAGATGACAGTCTGCACTCTCCTCTCTTCTCTTGGAAGCTTGTTCAGACTGATGCAGCGTCCCTTAAAATAGTAACAGTCTTATCAGAAGAGCTTATAAAGGGCAGCATCACATCATCTCAACCCTGAAAGGTTTTTTTTTTTCCCACTTCCATCTTGTGATAACAACAGCAAAGCGCTATCAGAGAGGAGCTACATTTTCTGTGACAGTAATCCTGTACGTCGCCTCAATCTACATTTAATCATTTTCTCATGAGGTAATTTTGAAGAATACTCCTGCAAGAATATTTTATATGTTTGTGTATAAAAAGAAATGATTGCAGGCCAACTTACTGATCGTTTGGGCTGCATGCAGCTCGGTCTTCGAGCGCTGTATGAATAGTAATTTAAAGTTGCATACTCCATCAGGGCGGCAAAGACAAACAGGAAGCAGACGGTGACGAAAAGGTCCATGGCTGTGACATAAGAGACTCTGGGTAGTGAAGTCCGGGCCACGGAGCTGAGAGTCGTCATAGTCAGCACTGTGGTTATACCTGCAAGCCAATAAAAAAGAGAGGACAAGTTAATTGTCTGTACTGTACATTGACAGTAAAGGAAATCCACAAGTTTCAATTTGATGGTGACATTAGTGATATAGATTACGACAGACTCAAAGCATTGACAGATCGTTGCAGTGTTTGCTAAAAGATCATTAAGGAACACTTCAGTTTTATATAGTCTTGGATTTGTTTTTGAGAAGAGAAAGCATGAAAATGTACATGAAAATCCTGCTGACTACAGTAAATGTGAGACCAGTTAAATTGCACTGATCCTGTGAGGTTTTATATGATGATTATGATCATAGAAGACTTTTGGAGAAGCACAGAACATTTGTCAAAGTGACCTGCACCTGATAGTTTGATCCCAGTTTGCTCTTCGAACCGAACGCTTTAAATCCAGAGAGACACTGAACTCAACACATCTTGTGTGAGCACAGAGATCTGAACTGTGAACTCTTATTATTATCATTTATATAGTTACAGTGTTTATATTGTCTTTATTGTTGTCTTTGAGCTGCTGTAACACTGTAATTTCCCCACAGTATGATCAATAAAAGATAATCCCATTTTATCTTATCTTACCTAGTCATTGGCTAATACAGATCTTGTGTTAGATTTGGATAAAACCGAGAACGATGACTGCATCTTATCCATTGAAATCAGGCTAAGAAGGGATCACTTCATTTCCACGAAGACTGACCACAGTTACCAATAACTCAACATGCTACTATCATACAATATTTAGTACAGATTTCGACATATTTTCTCCTCTTCAAGAATGGATAGATGGATGAATGGAAGGAAGGTTCACCAGCTAGTCGCTTTGTGTGTTTGGTCCTGAGCAGGAAGTAAACAGCGAGTGTGTAAACTGCTAAAGTAAAACACTATTATAAAGCATAATTATAAAGTATAAAGCCAAGAAGATAAGCTGAAAGTGTCTGATGAGCTGAGAGGAACTTCAAATTGTGTGATAATCCTCTGTGGTTTGATTGTTTGAACCATTATAAATATAATATTATTGATAGAGTTGCTGCACGTAAAAGCATCTAGCATCTTCGGTAATCTTATTTAAAGTAAAAGTGACCGTATCTGTATTTGAACAGCATCACATTTTCACTGCCAGCAGACGTTGTCGGTGTCGCTCTGACTGACAGATGTGCCAATTCCTCAAGCATTCCTGTATGATTTTTATTCTTTCCTCCGTGAGCATTACAGAGATGCCTATAAGAAAAAGAAAACATCTGTGACTGTTTCACTGGGGTTCCCATGGCAACAAGCTGGGCCCATCTATTTCAGGCGGACATCTCACACTTTTCCTTTAGCCTCTGCTTGCCACAGTGATTACACTTACCTGCCTTCTGCTGATGCTGTGGCACAGATTCGAGATTTTTTTTTTTTTGCGTCAAACGATAGCAGGAAAACTGTTTACTGACAGCTTAATGTGGAGGAAATTGTAAAGTTCTGTATATATTGTGTCAAACATAAATACTTTATGGGCCCAGTGCATGTGAGCCCTTTTTTAAAAAGTGAAGCGTATGAATACTTGCTATTGAGAAAAGTTGGTGCTGTAACTACCCGAGCTGAGAGGTTTGCTGCCCTGGACTGACTCACCCCAATCCTTTCCTGCACCTAAAGGCCTTTATCTTTACTCCCACACTGGCTTGGCCTCTATAGTCAGCCTACATCTGAGATCCATTAATTATCTTCATTCTTTCGGCTGATTTCCACGCAGTCGATCCAGATGCTTTGAAACAAAGATGACAGATTAATTGCACCCGTTATTCATTTTGTCCCTTTCATCAGTCGTGAATATAAAGTATTGAACACACTGGCTCTGATACAACAGCAGGGAGGAGTGTGATGCTGTATTGTTTAAAAGAGGTGCCTTAACACATTTATTCTTTTATATTTTTGTCATATCAGTCTGAAAGTTTGTAATTGCTGTTCTT
Organism: Amniataba percoides; assembly: GCA_037176925.1. NCBI lineage: Eukaryota > Metazoa > Chordata > Actinopteri > Centrarchiformes > Terapontidae > Amniataba > Amniataba percoides. The sequence continues at coordinate 22,736,860 of JBAJHX010000106.1, forward strand.
AAACTAGTATTATTTTGTCCTTAATTGAAGGAACCTCACTAAAAACATATGAATAATGGATTAAATTATAAACAGACAAAAAGGGAAAAAAAAGGATGAAATCAATTACCTTCACCAATATGTTCCACAGGACTGCACAACAACAAACAGAGTGCATGTACAAAAGAGAGAAAAGACAATAAAAATGGAAAAAGCAAATGGAGTAACTCAAGTTAAGTGACAGAAAAATATCCAAGCAGTTCAGAGGACCCACATGAAGCCATGTGTTTAAAGCAAAACATGATTTAAAATGTGCAGATGTGAAAGTAGAGCCTGAGATGATGTGTGCACCCTCCAGTGATCTCTGCAGCTCAAGTTTAAAGAAATTCACAATGACATCCTGTACGTGAGAACTCAGTACCTAAAGCCGTTCTGGCTGGCGTGGCGTCTTTTTTGATCCAGAAGGACACCCAGGAGAGGACGACTGTGAGGATGCAGGGAATGTAAGTCTGGATGGTGAAGTAGCCCATTCGTCTGCTCAGGTCAAAGTACACCGTCATCACCACATAGTCACCTGCGTGTGAAATGAACACAACTTCAGCCTCTAGTCAGTAAAAAAATACGCAAATAACCCAAAGAAATTATCACTGTCAACCCCCTCATTTATCATTTATAAGCAGTATATATATACCTTTTAGGCTGTTATTGCCATAAAGGCAAAAACTTGTGAGAAAAAAATGTATGCAAATATTCTAAATATATAAGAGCTGAGTCAGCTCTATGCAGATCATATACAGCTAACTTTTAAGGTGGTACCTTATAAATGATTACCCTCTTTAGCTCATGATAAATTATAATTAAGATGAAATTTAATTGCATAAAAATAAAACTGAAGGAGAACTTATCTGCAGAAAGTTTTATTTTTGATGCACATAAAGAGTTTTTAGTGACACATTTATTTTAGTTTTCATGACATCAGACCTCCTTTTTGCAGCCTATAGCTATCTCTCTATATAGCCATTGTTCCCACACGTACATACCCATCAGTTTCATTAACGTCAGTGCTAAGCTAACATTTCCCACTATTTCTAGTCACACTTAAGGTGTTTATCTGACTGAGGAAATTAGTTTGAGATAGCAATTATCATTGACTGACTTAATTTGATCGAAACAACGTGAGTTTATTTGGCTCCTCTCTGAGTTTTACTTGAAGTGCTAAAATGAAGGATTACAACTTTAATTTAAATCATGTCAGAGATCTGAAGTAGAAAACATCAAGTGAATGAGGACATTTATTAGCAACTCTCTCAAACGGAGCGTGATGATTCAATCTTAAGTAATAAGGACAGCTTGCTCAGTGAGGCGCCTTGAAATATCAAATTAAAGAGTTTTGAAATAAGATTCAACACGGTGAAAGGAAACAACAGAAGAAAAGGGGAGATAGATGGTGTTTTTATGACATATACTTTCTTTTTTGCAGGCTCAGTATAAATGAGATTGCATAAGTGATGATAGGACAGAAAGTGGTCTGCTTAATGGATTTTTTTGTCTCTGTGTAACTTGTTGCAGTGAAGGAACTACAGTGAACAGAAGGTGATTTCAGCCTCAGTATCTTCAAAGCGAGTTTATGTGAACTGAGGACAAACTGTATCTAAAGATGGACGACGCGTCTCCACTTCCTTTCACTGTAAAAAAAAAAATTATCAGGATACGGGCGCTGCCATATTACACTGGTGATGTCATCGAGGTCTTGTATACTTAAAAAATGGCATTTTTTAAAAGTAAAGTTGCAGTGTTCCCTAAAATAGTCCCCCAAATCACTACGGAGCAAATCATTTGGTTTGAAGACTATCACAGTTAAAGAAAAGTTAAAGTTACATCTCCTCTTGATTTTCCAACTCTATGCACAATTCCCAGAAAGATGTTTGAAGCCGCCTCCACCACTTCTTCACTTTGATTTGAATCTGTCGTTCAATCGGGACGTTTTGTCCCCTTTTTATTGCATAGAACCAAATTTATCAGCAAAAAAGAAACAATTGAACAAACATCAATGACCTCTAGTGACAAAAAACATCTTTGAGAACATTTTTTACATTTTTTCACTGAATTATTGATTTGATGTTGGTCTGGTCACTGTATGGTACGGACATTAACATGAACACATTTCAACGAGCCGGTCAGGGTTTGAAAATGTTAAGCTACTTACCCGCTGTGGTCTTTATTATGTCCGTAGTGTTTCTCAGGCCCATAAAATCAAACTGGTAGAGACGCCAGGACTTTTGGTCGGCCGCCTCCACAGAGTTCTTCCTCCACTTGTAAATCATCTCATCTCGTGGGTACCCATCTGCAATTACACAGAGCATGTGTGTGTGACCCTTGGCGCTACATGGCACATCCTAATGATGGATATCCTGCGCAGACAGACCTAGGGCCACCCAGAGCAACATTTGTCTTGTGCTGGAGGCTGGCTAATGAAAAGACAGTCTGGAATGAAGACAGAGGCAGAAGGAAAGTAGATTAAATGAAAGCTTTGGTTCAATAATGTACTGAATCCATCTTGATGTTGTGCCTGACCTTCACATAATACGCAAGGAGCTTGTGCCTGCTTTTTACAATCGATCATGTGAGGTTAATGATGGGTTAATGATTGCATTTTTTTGCTTCGGTTTCGTGCTAGCCTGGATGTTTCCCGTCTTAAACAGACACATAATCATTTTAAGTAGAAAAGCTAACAAAATTATGATCTTGCCTGATAGCAATTTGATGTAATAGGCTTTCAATTAACAAAAACATTAACTGCGAGGGAAGATGTTCCCCAAACTACTAATTGTTTTCAAACACGCTTGATGAATGAATTCCATTAACATTTGCCACAGCTCTCTCATTTGCTATTAATGATGTCATTAAAGATTCAGCAATTGCTGCTCAAATTCAATTCAAAATGCTCAGAAAATAAAAGCGTTGTTGAAAATAACTCTTTCACCAAGTAAACTTTTATGAATGGCAGCACCAGATTGGCAGTGTGGAGATATTTGCACAAAACATTAATAATGGGCTCAAAGCGCCATTCATGATCCACACATATAAATTAGCCATCAGGTTTATTACACATTAGCACAAGAGTAAGATTTGGTACCTTTCAAAATAAGAGTGCTTTAAGTGGATATAGTTTTAAATTCACGCTCTTCACGTCTCACCATGACCTTGAGCAAGTAGAGACCGTATTTTATGGTTTACACAAAGGTAATTAGCCCTTAAATATTTCTGCTTTTACACAGTGAAGCCCAGTAAATGTGATAAAGTACCTTGACTTTTTCAGGTATTGGACTGGTTAACCCAGAAATTGGCACATATTTATTTTACTATGCATGTTTTTTTAATGCATTTTGAAAGAAATGTACAGTTCTACATCACCATATGAATACATTGGCCACCCTAAGCAACACTTTAAAGGGCTATTGAACCTTTGCACAAAAGAAGGTAATTGTAGAAGTAGGTCAATGATGTGTTGTAACTGACCTCTCTTGTTGGATTGGCTTTCTCTCTGCCTACCTCTCCTTCTTTCTTCACTCAGTGCTTCTCCACATCCCTAACTGTGTTCCTTTAGCTGTGGATTATTATTATTATAACTACATACATTTACTGCACTTTAGTCCACATTTGAGGCACTTAAACATTTTTTTCTTAATATGGCCTACTTCCATTGTGTGGAAATATGCTTTGAATTTGCACTCAATAATTTCAGAGGGAAGGACTGTGCTTTTTACCACTTCATTTAACAGCTATAATTACAGCTATTGCTTACATAAAAAATATACTCTTACTAAAATAACTACCTACTCGAGATAATTACACCGGAAATACTACAACTTACAGTAAACTGAATAATTTTAGGTAAATTGGATAAAACTGGTTGGATAAAACAAGCCACCTGAAGATTAAGTTTAAGATTAAGATTAAACTGATTTTCTATTTTTATTGTTTAACTGTAATGTACAATGTAATGTAAATCAAATCTGTAATTCTGTAAATCTGGTTCTTCTTGGTCTTCTTATTTATGTAGTTTTGCTGTTATGGTGCATCAAAGTGTGACTGGAGTTGCTGCACTGGACTAATCTGGATGTTTGACCACTTAAAAAGAAAATTAGGTCAGTGTCTCAGTTAGTCAATTTAGCAGAAAAATCCACTAAGAAAGGATCACACAATATACTTATATAAGATATATTAATTTCTACCGCAGGAAATTGGACAGCAGTCAGAAATAACCTGGAAATGAGAAGGTCTTATCTGAATATATCTAGAAAAAGTGTACGCAGCAATCCTCTGTCCAAAAAATGTACTGTGATGGAGATCAAGTCTCTAACATGGAAGCATAATAAGATGAGGTAAAATGCACTTTTTGAAAAAAAAAAATTACTATAACGTTGATGAACCTGTCTTTAAAAATGACCTTTAAAAGACAAAAAACTGCAACAAAATTTTATATTTACTGTAAACCTTCAGATTTTTTGTTGCATCATTAAAGCAGCAACAAGAACAAACACGAGCAGAAAAACGTTAGTAGACGCTGGAATTTGTCCTTCTGACCACCTGGAGAATATAAATCTAATCGTCACTTTTGGGTCCTTGCTTCTGCCTGCCATTTGGTGCTGCACAGGAAGCACAGAGTCCGATTATTGTACCATTTCTGCAGAAAACATCTGTCTGTGGTGGCTGGAAACAAGGTTAGAGATGATAAAATGCTTTGCAGAACTGAAGGACCTCAGAGAGATAAAACTTTTCTTTTTGTTCATCAGTATAAGCAGCCCCTTCTCCATTATACACTGTGACTTGATCCATTGTTGAAATAAAAATAATGGTTCTTTCAGATTTTTCATGAAGGATTTTCTCAAAATGTGAAATTTCCTTGATGAAATATCCTCCATTTGCATTTATTTAGAACTTCATGTGTTTTTTCCAGTTCAAGAGTTCAGTCTTTAAATACTGTCTTAGCTGTCTGTCTACTCGACTATGCTTCATATTTGCATTACACTCTGCTGATTATTCCAGTTCCCCAGAGGCATGATGGCTTTGGAGATAAGCAAATCTGACTTAATCAGAAAACAGAGGCGTCGTCATGGAAACCGGTGTAACGTCTCATGATTTTCTTAGGTGAGGAAATGGGCCTGATGTATCGCAGCAGGACGGGTGGGCAGACATGGCGTGTCCAGTGAGCAGGTTTTAAGCTCTAATAGGCTGCACAGTGCAAGGTCTTATTGCATTTAACCAGTCTGTGATCTTGATAATAGATCTGTGCGATGCCGCTATGGAGCAGCAGCACCCTGCTTCATTCCTACGAGCATCATCAGCTTTACTGGATGTCCTGATAGATGGACTGACAACACATTTCACATCCAAACAATCAACAGTGTGAATTTTACACTGCTGTTGAGCAGATAAGCACGTCCTGCCCCCCCCCAACAGAGCTCACTTGTTGACCTGCATGAAGCCAGCTAACATGGACCAAAGTAAATTACAGTCTTTGTTACTTGTGGTTATGCGGTTTGGCACTTCAGTGTAGTGCAAGTGCTGCAGTGCACTTCTACTTCAGGTTACTGTACTCCTCTTTCTCTTCCTTCTGTAGACCTCTGTATGAGCTTCTGATAAGTCAGAGTGTTCAAATGTTGCCATAGCTACCTGCAAACCAGCGTGAATGGGAGAGATTTCTGTGACTGTTGACACAACAGAAACAAATCTTTTAACTCTGTGTGTGTACAGGGATGTGTAACATAAAGTTGGCACATTTATTTCATGTAACTGAAAAGCTGACACACACATGAATGTTTTTGAATTGTCCTTCAGTCCCTCATTGTCCTCCACCACTACTTGTACAGATTTTTAAAAAGTCAATGTGTTTATAATCAGTGCTTCTAAAAGCATATTTTCTTGTGAGTGGCCACTTCAAAATGATTCTGCATTTCCTCACACATGCAGCTCACAGGCGGAACAACCGTGATGGACGCTCACATCAACTCATGTTCGGTGAATGTTTTACTGCAGAGAAATCAACATCACCTGAAACATATCAGATGAAATACGGTATTTTGTTGCACAATATACTGAAAAGAACAAATGTTTTAGTACTCACAGCTGGAGAAGATGAGCGGACAAGAGTGTTCGTCCATTGGGAAGTTGTGCAGCTGCAGCTGGCATTCTGCATTTATCGTCAGTCTGAAAAGAAAAACAATACAATCAGCTTGAGATAGATGTGATGTGTGAAAGGATTTAATGGGCAACCAAATCACACATTTATTTTTGGTTCAGGCTTTCAGTGTCTCACATGTATAAGGTGTATATTCATTTTTCGTTTTAAATTGGATGGGAACGAGAGCATGAATGACTTAGTGCATTTTGCTAAATAAAAAAAAAAAAAAGGTCAAAGGGCTAGTAGTCATAGTAATAAGTTTATGCTTTGTTTGCATGTTGTACATGTGAACGATGAAGCACGTGCTCATACAGACATCCCTGTTTTCATTATTGTACCGTTCGACAGAATTGACAGTAACGTAGGAGGTTACAATGCTCCACAGTAGCTCCAAGAAGACGACTGCAAGCGTGTTAACAGGAAAGCAAACTATGCAGGTTTACATAAAATAAATAAATAAATAAAGCTTCCACGCAAAGTTTTTCAGAGGAAAGTTCACCAGGCTTCAAGGACTCGCACAATGCGTTTTGAGGTAAATCCACGGAGAACCTTTAATCCGTGACAATTCTGATAATTGATAAGTAATTTTTAAACAAACGCCCCAACCACTCTGGTGTGAGGGTTATTCTGTTTTGTTTTTTTAATTTAATTTTTTTTTATTATTCTGGGTTTTGTACTGTTGTCACGCAAAACGAGGCTTCTGAAAATGCAACCTTGGACTCTGGGAAAATGTGATGAATGTTTATCACTAGTTCTTGTACTTCTTGTACCGAACAAAGAAAAAACTGTTACCTGCAGTGCTAATGTACTATACATTAATATCCTGAACTGAATGTGGTTGTTCCAGTATGTAGAGCTATACACTTAGTAGAAAATATTTGATATTTTCCAAGTAAGCATCATTGTTTCTTGTTAACATATGAGTCAGCAATAATGGACAACTGAAGGTGGATTTTTATGACTTTTATCAGCCTCCACTGGCGATGAAGGAATTATAGTATCGACGGGCCTTTGACAGCCTTCAGGAGCTCGTAATTCACAAAAGTGATAACAGACAAATGATGAGTGACCAGCTGTGCTCGCTCTGTGGATTGAGAAACATCAGTGTGGGGACACAGTGAGACGATGTAGGTCTATATCATCCCCACCTCTGTGATGCCGAGTGTATTTGTACACTGATGATGCACCGACAGACCTGTGGTACACACAGTCCTCTTATAAAAGCTCGCTGCAATTATCATGTGTAGATTGTGGGGAAATTTGTCTGCGATGTGGCTAAAGGCCAGCAGTCCATTAAGACCAGACAAACCTGTGGATGTAATTATGCAGCCAATATGTTGCTGACCTTCAATTATAAACCAGTTAAAGAAAGCAGGTAGCATTTCTTATCTCGATGGGAAAAGAGGCTGCAGAAAGCATTAAGAGTGCCCTGACCTCTTTAAACCTAATGAAATAGACCGGCAGGTTTCACACATCACACCGAAATAACAAGTTTCAAAATGAGCCTCATGCTTTAATAAATCCAGGATCCGTGTTCCCATGAAACTACAGTGAAAATCACGCAGCTGACACAGAAACCAAGACAACATGAAAGAAGGTGTGTTGAAAGCAGGGTCCTGTTGGTTTATGGGATGTGGTGCAATTTTCCAAAATGATTTCATCCCTTAAGATGGAGAGTGCAAGATAACCACCAAAATAAGAGACAAGGAAGAAGTAAATTTGTACACGATATATGTAATGCGGACAAAGAGTGGACAGGGAAGAGGAGAAGAAAGTAGAGAAAAAAAATCATTGTAATGTGATTCTGGTATGATCTTTAAACCTCATTAAAGCATGGAACTGGGACAATGCCATGCATGTGGGAGAGGCATGGATATCACAAAATGTCATCTCTGTTTACTGCAGCCAAGCCAATGCACAATTAATACCCAATGACATTTCATTGTCTTTCTCTCATGCCATCAACGGATATTACTCCTCAAAGTTTGCACGCTCCTGAATGCTCAATATCAATAGAGCTGCATGAGGGAGAATCTAGCTGGGCTTTGTTTGCGACTTGACTTGCTCACAGAAATTGGTGCTACTTTTTTTGTTCGGGCGGAAATGTGCTAGCTCTGTGTGGATTGGTACATTTCCCTCAGTCCAACATGACTGGCATGGATTAGAAAAAAAAAATCTTCCACGTGAACAATGCTCTCTACTAAAACACAGAAAAAAACCCTTTAAACATTATCAATTAAAAATCTGGAGACGTTTCACAGCATAAGGACAGTGCCAAAAAAGATTGAGGACAGTCGAGGGATGCTTATTACTGAAGAAGCAGTTTATATTAATGTCGAGTGCTCCAATTACAAAGAGAGCTTTAGGGCACGGGGGTGGCTGCCTTAGTAAATTGGTCTTAAAGCTCAAGCAGGCAATTTGCACTTACAATTGGTAATGACAGGGGCTAATTGCTTTTGCTGCTCTTTTTGGGGAATGTTTCCAGCACAAATTGTTTGGATGAATTTCTTAGTGAATAAGACTGCTGCAGTCTGAAACAATATAAACTGATTGGTTGATTGATAAACCTCAAAGACCAAATGTGCTTGTACCAGCTTCTGAAATACAAGGATCTGCTGCTTTTTTGTGATTTTCTTTTTATTGTAATATGAATATCTTTGATTTTGGACAAAACATACAAACACCAAATGATAGGCAAATATTGCATCCTAAATCCTAACACTTGATCTTTCATTAATTCGTCTTAGACATGCAAACTAGTGACAGTGTATTCTCACTAAGTTCTGTATACAGTACAGTGCCATTCATTAAATACATTACAATTACAATATTTCCACTTTAAAATGTGCTGGGTTATGCAAAAGGAAAATTCTGCATGAGCTTTGACTTTGTATTACTTTTCTTTACTTCACTCCGAAAGGTTGCTCAGGTTTTATTTTACCAGAATTTTCCCAAGAAAACAACTTTTCTGTGATTACCTTAACGTGTAAAGTATCTTCCCGTCGTTCCATATTCTGAGCAGCTGGTTGGGCATTGTAATCCAGTGTGAGTCTGCGTTCTTGGAGTTTCTGAAGATGGTATCCGGTAGCCATATGAGTCCGACCATATTGCTGTTCAGAGTCAGTTTTTTCATCGTGCTGTTGTATCTGAGCCGGCTGTCTGTCCACGTCTGGGCAAAGATGATGTCAATCTGATATTCCTAAGAAAAAAAGAAAAACAGAAGATATGTCAGTGGGTATATATAGTGCAGTGTCATTTCATGCCAGTTCATTTAAAAAACATTACCAGCTCTGGTTCATGTCCTTAGTGAAACGGGGAAAAAAAGAGCATCTTCACCTGCTACTCAAGAGTATTGATTTTCCTTTTAAATGACACTGAATAGAGGGATTATGTGTTTCTGCAACACATCTCTGCACGCCATCTATCATTCATCACTTTCACCAGCTGGAGCATTTATCATTTTACTTGTTCACTGGCCCGTATGTCGAGCACAGGCCTCACCTCGCACCTCTCAGTGATTTGTTTAACTCCCCATTGTGCTGACAGCAAACTTGCCAAGGCTGCAGCGTGTTTGGTTTTAAGCTACTGTCAGCGCCTCCACAGCAACTCAATTTTTCCTGATATTTGTTTGATACAGACTCAGAAATCATCATTTATTATATTTGAAATGATGTATGGAAAATAATATGTCATGGTTATTATAAAGTTAATGTCGTTGTCAAGTTGCATCACAGCCCTGGAGAGCGTGCAGTCTGTTAGGTGATGCTTTTATCAGCCATGTTTGACAAGTGCATGTGTGATATTTGACAGGAAATATATCAAATGTAATTATACATTCATCAACTCTATTTTGTTTTTTTTATAATATGACTGGCTTTTCTTACAGTCATATTATGATTAACACAGTTAGGCAGTGACTATAGTAGACTGTAGTAGTTGTGGTAAAGTATAGTAGAAGCTGATGGGGATAACTTTAATTTGATATTTGGTGACAAGTAAACAAGTATTGGATGCTGAAATTATGGCTTAACAATGACACCAAATGAAAGGTTAAAGATTTCCATGAGGAAATTTCACAGATAAACATTAAATAGTTGTTGAGATATTAAAAAGAAAAAAGAAGAAAACCTCATGTTAGCACAAAACTCAAAGGATCTCTCAAAGTCAGTGGGTTTGGTCTTCTGGGAACCATGAATGTCTCTTCCAAATATCATGTCAATCCAACCAATAGATATTTCAGTCTCGCATCTTTAGAGGTGTGACGTAAGTGTGGCTAACATCATTTCTGAAATAAATCAGCTCTGTTTTCAAATGCTCTATAGCTCAGACACCCTCCACAGAGGTTAACAGCATACATGTAGCTCATTAAAGTGTCCCATTGCTTTGCAGAAACCTTTGGCTTCCTTATCCAGGCTGCAGTCGCTTAGAAATCTGAGGCAATCCATCCAACTCTCTGAGCTGCTTTCTCTCTCTCTAACGGGGGTTATGTGCTTGAGTGCTCAGCACAGTGGATTCAGGAAGAGCAAGAAAAACTACAGACAGCAGATACATGTGTGTTTGGAAACCTTGAGGGTTTTACATGCCTCTGTACTAAAGCTCTGTAGTGACTCTGTGTCGTATGAGGAGACACGGAGGAGGATCCAGGCTGAATTTCAGGCACTTTCCTTGTCAATAAACAGGCAGCCAGCAACTTTGAGACGGGCAGAACCAGAATAACAAATCCAAATTGGCAGAAGCAGGACCTGAACACAGGTGGCAGATGACAGGTGGGTTTACAGGTACGTGGGCAGGACAGGACCACTGTATCAGGAAGACTCAGATGATCAGGCAAGTGGGCAAGTGGCTGGTAAATAAATACTACCAGAGCTTAACAGAGCAATGACGAGAAGCAGGGACAGGTGAGTGACAGGAGCTGAGAACTGCAGAGTCCAGAAAGTAAAAAATGAATGCATGACCAAGAGGAAGGAGGAAGGTCTGAAACTGAGGTGGAAAATTTATTAAATCTTATGTTTCTGATAAAACAGGACCATAAATACGAACATGTCACACAATGACGGTTGGATAAAATAATTAATGCATCACTTCAATATCAAACAGATATTTTACTCTCAAAAGTAATGTCCTTTATTTCACTATCTGTAGTTTATATATCCCAGGATTAGTAATTCAAACTGGTTTAGTTTTGCATTGCAGATTGGGAAAAATACACATTTACTTTCTTGCTGAAAGTTAGATAAGAAGGTCATGTCTGTACAGTAAATATGAAACCATAGCAAGCGGCCACTTAGCTTAGCTTAGCATAATTACTAGAAATATAAATGATGGCTCTGTCCAATGGTCTGATAATAACTCACCAATAAACACATTATAATAACACATTATACACTTGTCACTTGTAATTTGTTGTCATTATGAGCTTGCCAGGCAACAAGTGGTAATTTTTACTTTTACTTTCAGTGTTAAGCTAACCCACCCATAAAGTAATCTGTCAAGTGTTAAATCCTACCCTTGCAAAATTACTAACTCAAACTTAAATCAGAATATTTATCAGATATTTGGCATTAGAGATGCATGGTGTTTATGTCAAGTTCATTCAGTCATGAAGCAAAAACAAATCTATGCCCTTAACTGCTGTTCGACCTGATGGGCCATATCAGTGAGGTTTGTCTTTTCTTTTCTCTCATATATGATGTTTTTATTCTTTTTAATTGTGTCGTAGTGTTTCCATGAAAAAGGTTGGAGGGACAGTATAGGTGGTATACCCTCAGGTGTGTCGGTTCCTGGTGATTTTAGCACCTTGAGGTGTAAAGTATTAGTGAAACAGTGAAAAGCCAATATATAACGGTCACATATTTCCCAGGAGTAAATGTACACTCACATACATTCAAGTATAGCTGTGCTTGATGCAGGCGCATGATTTGACTCTGAAAGCGTGTAGTCAATCTGGAACTGTCAAATGGTTCATGCAGTTGTTCTGTTGTGGATTTGTAAAACTACAAACCTCTGGCCTGATTCTTGCCAAAAAAAAGCATGAAGTTACTTGTTAAATTACCTGCATGTCTTTAATTTGTCTTTAAATGTACCAGCAATGTGATAAAAAAGCCACATTTCTGCTGTCTTGCATTAATTGGAAACTAGATGCAATTTAATGAGGTGAACAATTGCTCCAGTAATTGTGTATAGGATAATATATGGCTCCTCGCTTTACATATGTGACGCTCTACGTCTCTGTTGCGACAACAGGAGTTAAACAGGAGAGAAATTATGCAAATACCATGATTAGCCCTGTAGTTTGTAATCTGACTGGCTTGACAGTGATGCCGACTGCAGCGCGAGCTCAGACAAAAGCCAAAAATCTCCTCGGCAACAGTCGAGGTCTGAGGGTCCTCTTTAGCAACAATACAGATAGAGATGTACACTACAAAGAAATTAATAACAGTCTGCCCTCCTCCAGCAGCCCACAGCTTTTTTATACTGCTGCCACCACCTGAAATGCATTTGACCTTTTGCCCATTCACTCCAGCAGTTTGAATAGCTCACCAATTAGAGTGAAATCTATAATCAAGAGAAGCGCTGGGTGTTTCTGACCTTTAATTGTATGGAACTCTGTGGATTTGAAATAACTGAACATTATCCAGGATTTAATGACCGGTGGAGGAAAAGTGCTGCAAATCAAATAAATAGAGCTAATATGAGCCAAACCAATCACATCTGGAAATTGTGAGCTGCAGAGGGAGGTTGAGAGGTAAATCTCTAATAACACACCGAAAATTTCCAGCTCTGTAATCTCTCGTGGAGCTTCACATTAGTGGGAAATTATAACTATGCTGAAGGAGTATCGATCTCATTTCCCCTCCCCGCTGCTTGCAGCTGCTTTCAGCCACTACAGCGGGCATCGCTGCGAAGAAAATGGGTCTTTCACCTCAACTGCCTCAGAGGAGCTGCTATATTAAGGCTGCTGGTACAGAGGCGCTTTATATACTCGCAGTAAAGTCAAAGATTCTGCTGTAAAGATGGATAAGAAACATGAAAAATTCTTTCAAACTGAAGTACAGAACAATAAATCCCCTGAGATGTGCAGACCTGACAGATGCTTAAGACTGCATGGAAATACCAACTGGGTTGTTTGTTTTAGTGGTGGGAGAGAAATACACTTTATATATGTGTTAAAGTATGTGTTTGTATACTTTAGTGAGAGTCATGGGTTCCAATTAAGAAAAAGTTCAATGCTCTGACATTTAAACATTTTAGACAATAGTGCTTCTGCCTGGGATGGCCCAGCATCACTGTTTAAAAAATGCCAGCTCCTCCGAGAGCACAGTAGAGACTGTGTGGTTTTGTGTTTAGGACCCGACCTCAACGCCAGCCCGACACCTTCAGGATGATTTAGGATGTCAACTGCCAGCCAGGCCTTATCGCCAACATCAGTTTCCATCCTCGCTAATGCTCCTGTGACTGAACGGGAGCAAATCCCTGCAGCCAGGTTCAAAATCTTGTGGAAAGTCCGAGACCTGAAGACTGGCGGCTGCAGTGAAATCTTGTATATGTGTGTATATTTGTATTTGTTGTAATGGGGGTACTGTTCAACCGTCCACATAAAAGTGCATGTTCAGATCTGTACTTGGCAAGTTGGATTTTAAATACCAGAAGTCAGTGATCACATTTTTTACTAAAGCTAAAAATGTCAACTCTGACTATAGCTACTTTTTCAATTTTATAAATATAATATCATTATATTACATTATCAATATCATAACTGATATTTTCCCTTCAAGACACAAGTTTACCCTCTATTTTGCATAATATTCACAGCTTCTGTCAAGCTACAGCTCAACTACTTTACATGTAAGAGTAAATTTTAATGTCCTTGCTCACCTTGGTCACACTGAACAGTTTAGCAGGTTGCATCAGCAAACTGTTGAGCAGTGAACAGAAACATGTCGCACCCGTTCTTATCTCTTTAACTAACCACTTTCTTCTTGGCCAAATGTGATTGTGGCTTTACTCTTTGAAGAACCTGTGTGCAAAGTGAAATATTTAATTCCATCATTCATCATTCACTCATGTCTAAAATATGCTAAGTTGGGTCAGGCTGAGCAGCTTTACCCTTATAATGAAATATTTCCCCATCAATTTTTAAATCATGTGGACAAATGGGAATATTACTCATTATTGAAAATCCGCACATGGCTTAATGTCGACTCTGATATGTGGGGAATTACTCTGCCACAGTTTACACAGTTTAAAATGACCGGAATACAAATCAGACAGCGCCCAGGCCGACTAATAGCTCAGGGTGGAATAAACAGCTGGAATGTGAAGCAGCCACCTACCATGATGACAGCGCTGCTCTGCGGTGCAGCTTTTCATTTCTATGAAAAGAGAGCGGAGGCATATGCCGCTGACCTTCCTGTCCCCTTATGCAAATAAGGAATTATTGATGACTTTTGGGAGATTTTGCGGATGAACCTTTGTGCACACTATATAGCTGCATAGGATACTGCTTATCACCCTTATCATAAGCACACTGGGTGTACGCAGAGTGCAGGCACACTATTAAAATAACATCCCATTACTAATACTTTTACCTAAGCATGGAATTATATGCCCATAAATGGTACCTGCTATTCATGCTTTTTGTTGGTCTGCCGGAAAAAAAACATTTGTGAAAACATACAAAACAAAAACAACCTATTTAACTCTCTTTTCTTTCTATTCATGTATGTTTTTTTCTTTAAACTAGGGCAACGCATAGCGTGAGGCTTAAGCTCCGCAGTGTCAAGGTGGTATTTTGTGATTATGCAGCAAAAGGCATACACCACATACTGTATCTGTCCTGTGCTTTGAGACATCTTGTCATGTTCCTTTGTTGGCTTGAAGTCTCTCCTTGTGTTCTCATTAGAGGCAGCTAAAGGTCACTTGGAACAAGGAGACAAACTTCCATCCTCCACCTGGTCTGCTTGGGTTTTTTTTGTCAGGTGCACAGATACGGCGAGTTAGGGCTGGAAATCTCTGCAGTTCACATTTTGATTGGGAGTGCTGCGATGCAACAAAACCCAGGTATATGATGAGCAGTTTTTTGTGAGGAAGATGCCATTTGGGCAGATTTTTCCATCTCCTTTGTAAAATGCAATATAAAAAACAGTATGTGAGCCATAGCTGCGTGAGTTACTTTTCATCCCACAGTCTAACCACGTGTAGGTCAGGTGAACTGTAATCTTTAAATTGCCAAAAGGATGTACCCCACCTCCCACCCAGTGCATGCTGGGAAGGGCTCCAGCCTCCCCTTCAACCTACAGAGAGTTAGAAAGCATAAAAAATAAATGGATGGATGGATGTTAGAGTTTGTGAACAACATGCTCCACTGCCCTCGAGGTAGGATAATGTTAAACATGAAACCGTGTTATTGCTGTGTATTATTTATATTTCACAGTTCAATTAATTTAATCAA
>JBAJHX010000106.1:22752573-22781423 GCA_037176925.1 Amniataba percoides
ATTCTGACATAATCTGTTCTCTTCAACGGTGTGCTTACTCTTTTGTACTCTGAATATTCATCAGTCTATTACATGTAACCATGGTGGATGCGATGATTTCTCTTGCATGCTCAACCTTTTTTTTGTTGCAAAAATTAAGATTTTCTTGTTCAAGTAACTGCAAAAATGGCAAGGAGGGATAAATCCAATCCAGATTTAAAAATGGGCATGTCACAGACACTGGGCCTTTGTTTTTCTGCAGTCTAAAGGTTAAAGTAGCAGTCTGACCTGATAAAACATTTGTTGACATTTCATGCCATCAAGAAGAAATTTAAATTTCATCTCAGTGCTGCAGCTGTCAGGACTGCCAGCGAGAAACATGTGAAACCAAACATCCATTTTCTCTGTTTTTCCAGAACTTTCACGACTTTGCCCTTCCAAATTTCAGTCTGCTTCCTTGAGATCACTGCTGAGATATATATTTTGTAAAGTACTGTATGTAATTGCCAGGAAGCACATGCACCTCCAGTAACTCATTGCAGGTAGTTGGTAACGATAATCTAATTCCCAATCCTTTGACCAGTGGTCTCTCACCAGAGACAAACTTTTGTAGCCCATGTAGAATAAAGGTAGTTTGTTTATAAGTTTAATTTGCAATGAGAAGGGAAAAAAAAATCCAATTATGATAATATATGGACTATGTATAAACGTATCAGTACACTCTTGTGGACAAACAATATAATGAAGACACTGCCTCTAAAGGACCTCAGCCATACATCTGGGATTTCTGTTCTGCAGTTTCTTGTTAATTATCAGCTGCTGTATGTGCCAACACAGACAAATACATCTACAGTGAACTACAATTTACAAATCTGTCAGTCTAGCTCTCAAATTTACAGCACTGGATTGTGAACTGGTGTACTTGTTCTCCATACTTTATACAGTAAAATTAGTCTATACTGTCCTATTTTGCAATCTCTACATAGAGCATCTACTTCCATGCATCACTCCATCGTGCATCTCTCCTTTTAAAAGTCTCTGCAGCTTTGATGTAGATGGTGGAGCAGCGCTAGTACAATAGATCTGCTCATCTTTCATGTCTGTTTTGGTTGGAATCACATCAGTATGCTATAGAAAGCAGTACAATGGTTCTGTTTGTCTGCAACACTGGAAATCAGACCGAGGGTGCTGCTTGCTGTGGTCATGCAGGTATGAAGAAAGTCACGAACACTGGTAAAACAGGAAAGATATTTTTGTTAGTTCATTACATGCTGATTGAACCACACAAGCAGCACATTAATATTCCACTGAGATCAGTTCTGTTTGTGGCGTTACCAGGAGCCTCATTATATGATCCTCGTGCTGACGACTTCATTACCCAAATCTTCCAGCCAGAAAAAATGGAAAAAATGAGATGCAACACCCAGGCTTCTTACATGAAAATATACTTTTCTTTCTGCATCCTGTAACTAAGTTGAACCAGCTGACCCACCTATCGAAAGATTTTTTTTTTTTTTTATGAAGTGAATGAAAAGATTTCAAGGCAATTTTCTATCACAGCGGGTAGGAGCCAAACAATTACGGTAGGCTGCAAATTTCACAACATTACGAATTAATGTTGCGCTGGGAGCCAAAGAAAGCCAAAGTACCAAGGATGTTGTGGTAGCCCTGCCAGCAGCTCGCTTATGCAGTGGGAAATGAACTGGCATGAATATTGTATTTCTCTGGGTATCCAGCGCTGTGATAGTCTGTGAGTGGGCAGCTCTCTCCACAGGGTGAGAATAGCATCAGGGACCCCACTGGCACCAGCATTCGTTTTGGCAGGGATTCCTGGACGACTGGAGGGTTGCCTTGGACACTGCATGACCCACAAGTATAAAAATAGCTTCTTTATAATTACAAAGAGGCTGCCTTCTCCAACTTTACATATTGTTCATTGCTTATTAAAACATAGCTCTGCTTATTGCTTCTTCTGAATGGGTCATTCATGGTGCGCTCCACCATCGCTGTGCCTAATGGAAAGAAAATGAGGGAAGAATAGACAAGTTTCCCATTTACAACAATCCAGGAGCCGTGTGCAGCAGGGGGTAGAAAACACTTTGCCACAATGTTGTGATAGCTTAATAGGAGACATTTTCACAGTGTGGAAATGAAGCATCTCTGTGGAAAGTGGTCGAGACGCTGTGCGTATTTGTATGCACCTCTTGTCCTTGCATTTCTAAAACTTCAGCGCACACCTGTCTGAGCCCCGGTTAGTTAATATGACACAAGGAATCCAAGTGAGAAATTGGAGCTAGTAACTAGATGGTGGAGACTAGTAATGGGACTCACGGTCTGATTCACTTTATTTTAGGAAAATACTTTTTGGCCAGGCCATGTTTAATTGATTTTTTTTTGTGTATGTTTTTTTTTTTTTGGTTTTAGTAAACTTCTCACCTTTTAATTCATTGAACTTCCATGCAAATGAAAAATGTGCAGGTGTGGTGGAGTGGTTGATGTTCAAACTAACTATTTTTTTCCTTCTGGTGCTTTAAAAGTAAAATTTTGTTATTTATAAACTTTTTTTGAGCTTGGTCTTTGCAGGGTTGTGCTGTTAATCAAAAGCAGAAGAATCCGACTGTTATGAATATATTTACCTATATTAACCTGGAACACCATTTGTCAGTTGTCCATCATGTATCTGTTAAATGTCAAATCATTCATATGGGAGGACTTTTGCCTTGGCCTTCATATCCTGCCTTTCATTAAGTTCATGCTCTCTCCCTCAAAATATAAAATAACTGCGACACAATCGCTTGAATACATACAGACAGAAATTAATACTAAAAGGCTAAATAAACTTTTTAAACTTGATTCTGTATGTAATCTTATTTTATGAGTCCTCAGTCTTTCCACTGCTGAGATTAAATATTACTAAAAAAAAACCTCAAAAACTAGTTTATTTTAAATTGCTTTCAGAATTGATCTTTGAATCTGTATTGAGTATCTTATTTTTGTCAAATTTTGGATCACTGTGTTTCTTAATGGACCACCAGCTATTCATAAAAGGAGAAAGGACACTTGGGTAATGGCACATAATTCTTGGTTCACGTCTTCACTACATGTAGTGCAGAGTCGTTCACAAAGGACTCAGTGAAAGCTGTTTTTTATAGCAGTAGGAACATAGTATATTATCGATCAAGAGCACTTTCTTCACTCTGACGCAGTTTCCTCAGTAGATTCAATAAACATCCAGATAAAAGCTGATCAGTGTGTCTAAGGCACATACGCAGTGACATTTAATTGCTTCCAAATCATTCATTGTGGTGCTTTAAGATTCAGGTTATTATAGCCATTTAGTATTTTACTGTTTCAGACCTCCAGGATGTGGTCTTCTTGTCCAGTCTGCTTATGTTCATTTCACTTAGCAGCTGCCACATATGAGTGTAACCTATTACTTCAGTAGTTTTATGTTTTATATTGTTTTGGAAGTTATGCAAATCTACTTACTCTGCTTTAACTAAAATTGTGAACACAGTAAATCTAAACCTAACATGCTTAATGTTCAACTACAGTTGCAGCACAACTAAATAAGTTAAGACTTGTCAAATAAATAATCTTGTTAAATAAAATATTTTAAAAAATCCTTGAGGGACCCAAAGAGTGAGTCTATAAAAACACAGATTCATAAGTGTGGACAGGGAGAGTGCAGAGCCTAATACTCCCAGTTCATGGATGATTGGGTGGAAGATTTGGTAGTTTGTTGTGTCAAACTCTGCTGAAAACAGGATGAGACCAACAATCAGAAGGTTGCTGCAGCGGTGTGGAAAAGAGCAGAGTGCCACCAATGGGAAGGTCAGCGGTTCAATACCCGGCCTCTCCAGTCACATGAAGTGGCCTTAGGAAAACTTCTGAACACCAAGGGCACAGAAATCATATGTTAGTTTTTTTTTTGTGTGTAAATGACGATAGGATTAGATCCTGATGAGCTGTCTGGAAACCTTTGCCGTCAGTGACTGAATGACACATAATGTAAAGTGCTTTTGAGTGGTCAGAAGACTAGAAGAGTATTTTATAAGTGCAAAGAAAAAAATAAACAAGAAGGGCAGTCTCGGTTGAGTGGCCCACCTTGAAACGTCAAGTGTTGTCACCCTTTGTTAAAGTAAAGAACAAATGGTAGTGATTTACTACGAGACCTTGGTTGCAGCAGTGAAGTCCAGAAGCAACAACTCCACCCGAACCTTTCAGGTCCTGTGAGTAGGCAGTGCCACCTTGATGTCAAATGAACGTTAATTAAATCCATTTCCTTTGAATTTTTAAATAACAGTTTCCACACAGTTGTGCAAAATAGTTATGTTTTCTACTGTACTTTTGATGTAAGAGCGGCCTAATTTCTTTTGAGTTTATTCCTAAAGTGAAGGAAATTAATCACAGTCTGTCTACCGGAGAAGTCATGACACCCAGAATTATACACTGCATTGTAATTAGAAACAATACAAGTGTGACAGCTGATACTGTATGAATTCTTCTCTGACAATGGGGCTCAGAATTAGCTTGTCACGCAGAGGGGGAGCTTGAGTGCTTTGTTCTAGTAGCACCGAATATGCACCAAAAATGAAGTAGCACTAATTAAAATTACATGAAATTATAGGCTCTGTATATTCATGTTGAAAATTTTCTTGTCGTATGCATACAATATCCAGTATAAGACAAGTACAGCAATATTGGAACATTTACAAGCACAGTATTTTGTCATCTGCTTAAAACAATTAAAAAAACACTTTCAAAACTACAACATGGTCACAAAGATCTCAGCGTACTTTTTCTGCACTGTCTTCCCCTAATTTGGCTGATTAGACCTTGTTAAGACTGTGTAGGCGTGAGCAGGTTTCTTGATTGTCACCAGTAATGTTAGAGTGGAGCAAATTCCACCTTAATGTTTCACCCAACTTCATCATTTATCAGACGGAAAAAAATAAAATCACCTCAGTCACCTCAGTGGTTTAGTTTTGCTAAGTTTTGTAATTAAATGTCACGATTCTTTCAGTCTTACAAAATAAACTGAAGACGTTTTCAACCACACTTTAAGGAACAGTTCATATGAAATAAGTGTATTCCCTTTCTTTATGACAGTTCAGTGAGAAACTGTTCTCATATCTGTAAGTCACTGATGAAGATGCAGCGAGGAGGCAACGAGTTCAACTCTGCCTCCTCTCCAGAGTTAAAAAATACCAGTGCACCCGAAGCTTTTGTGTCAATTCTACAAAAAAAAGTAAAACAGTGCAAAAAAGTATTACGAGTTAATTTATTGGTATTTTTCGAGTTTGGACAAAGCCAGGCTAGAGGTTTCTTCCAGTAGTTGTGCTAAGCTAAGCTAACTGTGCTCACTCCTCATACCTCCAAATAAACATAATTCCCAAAATGTCCCTTTAAGCCTTTCTTGCATGCATGACAATAATATTATCTGACCGTCTTGCACAAGAGGCAAGGTGACGCTTCCCCTCGTGCATCACATCAGAGAAAAGCAGTGCAGATACAGAAGGTGAGAATGAAAAGGCAAATGTGACTTGAGGTGTGTGTGGATACTGCAGTCCACAGAGACATGCAGACCATCTGCAACAGCTGTGGCTCCATACAGGCTTTACGTTTATCCGCCGTGAACATGGAAAACTCTGACAACATCAATATGCTTCCTGTAACAATAAAAATTTGCATGCCAGTTTTATGATCTTAAAAATGTAGTGCAAGTAACAATTGCTGTCATTATCATCTAATTCATGATTCATTACATGATCGTCTAATAAATCAACTGTTGGTCATTATGTCTAAAAATAGTACAAAACCTCCACCCAAAAAACAAAAATAGAAATGACAAGTTCTGAAACCTCAGGCTGACATCTTTAATTGTCTTGTTTTATCTGACCAAAACAAAATTCAGTTTACTGTCACATAATGAAATCAAGGGAAGGAATTTTGGTATTTTTGCTTGAGAAATGATGGCAACATTAATGAGTTTTCAATAAATCATTTTTTGTTTATTGACTAATTGATTCATTGATTGCTTGATTAAATTAGTTTAATGGAACACTACGCAATTTAAAAATGCCACAGTTGAACACATAAACTAAACATACAGGTTGATATTCAATAAAAGTCCATTTTAACTGAAGAAACATTGATGTGAAAGTGGAGCAGAGTGGCAGACAGGAAACAGGAAATTCGTGCACTTTCATGCTTGTTGTATTTCCTCATGTCATAATTGAGTCTGCCTTGGCTCTGTCAAGGTCTGCAGACATGAAAGTATGTCTGAATAACTTCATTACATGCCCATCACATGAAGCAGAGTTACTTTAAGGTGCTATGAGGTGTTTTTGTGGTTCCACAAAACTACATAATGTTCAGCAGTCTGTATAAGCCATCATGAAAAATGGATAATTCCTACAAGCTCCATGCAATGAAGTGTACAGAGTTCTGTATTATAATCAATACCAAGACAAATTGTTGGATTAGTTCCTCCTTCCTGTTATGAATTACCAAAGAATGTCTCACCCACCTCACAGCCCGACTTTGCAGTGATCGGCATCGGCTAAGACCCCGACCTCATTAAGCAGACTGGGTTTCGGCCAAATGTCACTTATCATGCAATCAATACATTTGCAGGCAGGTTAAACTAACATAGACAAAGATACTGAGATATGAATGCATTTTAATATGAGGGCAGAAGTGAACTTTTACAGTGAAACTTACATGTCTTAATCAACTAAAGAGGTTTATAGGTTTACCATTTTTGAAACAGAGAGCTTTTCAGATCACTATTTGAGTGTTAGGGTATTTAAATCTGTATAGAAAAGAATTTGGACAAAGTTCATACCAGAACACAACAGAAGTGATCCTGATCAGATAAGCTTCCCAAGAAAACGCCTTATCTCTTTGTCTTTCAGCTTGACTTTAAATCTGTTTCCCTGCGACTAAAGACCTCAGCCTGTCCATCTGCTCTGTATCCTTTTCTAAAACCCACAACTCCCCCTTGACCATTTTTCACACACACAGACTTCAACTATCCTAAAATCTCCAGTCTCTAACCCATCTCTGACCAATTTCTGTGCTTTCCTTCCATTTCTATTTCTATGCCAGACTCCCTCATCCCTCTCTGAGCTGCCTCTCCCCCTCTTTTCCTCCCTCAAATCTGCTGCCTCTTCTTCCACAGGATCATAAACTCTTGTGAGCTATGATTTTAAAAAAAGGAGTATAAAGTCACACCTTTGAGACACAACCCTTACCAGCGCCTGATACACGCAGAAATGTCTCATAAAGATAACATCACTCAATTTTAAAATTCATGAATCCCAAAGCCCCGGTGTCGGACGACCCAAGTATCATTTGTACATTTGAGACATTCAAACCAGAATCTGGACACATTTGTTACCTCAGCAAGATAAAAAATCTTTGCTGTGCAGAATAAAGGTGTGACAACCTTTGAGGTGGAAACACTGCAGCTGTTAATTGTCCTGTATTATTTTGTAAGATGAATATGGACATTTTATGAGCGACTTTCATGAGCTCAAATATGCTTAAAGTGTTATCAAAGCTTAAGGTTTACTTTATGTGAATATAGCATTCTTAAAATATATTTTTGTATGTAGGTGATTAAACTACTTTCTGTTTCTTTTATCTCATGCATCTCAGACCCCATTTCCACTTAATATCTTATATTATAAAACATTGATCCAGCAGCATCCAAAACAGACTGAAATCTGACTGGTCAAACCCCCTGAGGAGGTCATTTGAAATGCCTTTTAGCCAGATGTTGAGAAAATGCATCTTTCCTAAGATACAAAGTAACCTTAAAAGCATCTGTCCTCTGTGATAAAGGCTATAAAATTTTAACCAAAATTGTAATTATCTGTAAAAAGTGGCATTAGCAACTTCAACACATCTGATCATGAAAGAGGAGCATCAAGCTGTTCTCAGTCTGATCACTGAAGCCGATTAAATCACATGAAGATTTAATCCAGACATGAGACTCTTAAAATGACAAGTTTAAATGGGTCCTCAGTGTCAGCTTGGATCAGCAGCAGCATGCATTGTTGTCTGCCGCAGTGTCCTTCAATAGTTTCTCTAGTCACTCTCTTAATGTTGTTCTAAAACGGAGATATACTGTACTTACATTCATTGTTTGCTAACAGGTTCACCAACATATGTCAAGATTGTGCTTATAACTTGTTTCTGATGCCTCCAAATGGCTAAAAAAACAGTAGCTGCCATTTTGAAGGCTTATTTGCAGATAAATTACCCTTATCATTGCACATGACTTAAAAAAGATTTCCTGAATAGATAATCAAATTAGGATCTGAGAGTCTAAAACATATTTGCCTTCAGATGGTTGATAACTGAAGGTAGAAGCTCTACAAGCGGGTGAGGCTGACAGATGTGACAGACAGCTTACTGGCATGTTTGCTGCACATATTAAAGTTGTATTTTCCTGCGTTTGCACTTACCAGCACTGCTATGTAATTGATGTAGATTTTCAAGAAAGAAATGTGCCACCGCTTACTGATGAACCACAAAATGATCAGTAAAGTTGTGCTGAACCCCTGAATGAGTATTCCCACAAAAACCACTATTACCTTGCACCAAGATAACAACACCATGAAGTAAAAGGTGCAACTCCACCTTTAGCTCCTTTGTGCTTCCTCATACTAAACCATGGGCATCTCACAAGATCAGAGAAAAACGCCTACATTTGAACAGAAAAGCTTTCATACAAAGCATTAACAAAATAATAGAGCACAGCTTTGTTGAAACGGTCTGACTCACCATATTTATTGACGACACCGGTCCGATGCTGTTCACAAATATGTCGACGTCTATGACCGTTGGTTTAACTGTGGGGGTAAAAAAAAAGAGCAAAGTAATTATTGATCAAGACTTTTATTTAGGCACCATACCTGCCTCTTTTGTAAATCAAAGCGAGGCAAAGTGAAGTTGGATCGATGAGACTTTGTTCTGAATCCTTTGAAGAGCGAGTGGCTGCTGCGGGAAGCCGTCCCCGGGGGGGCTGCGGTTGTTAATAATCATCATGCATTAGTATTTATCCCATAAACTGCTGTCATGAAACACCTCTGTGAGTGCTCTCTCGAATGCAGCAATTATGCATCCGTGCGTTTGCAGGTGATTTTAGCAACAGGCCACCGATCTCACAGTAACGCAGCAATACGATAAGACCCTGCTGAGGTTTCCACGTGGAGTATGAGAGGAAGTGCAGGGAGGTCCACTGGTCCTCGAGGCCATTTATCCCTGCTGGTTGTCCCTCTAGCTAACTAATCATGAGCTGAATTGCACACCTGGAACGCCAGATGAATGTAATTAACTGATAAACGAGCTTCAATTTCTGATTGGACCAAGATGAAGTGGTGGTGGTCTACTGTAGGAGATAAGGTAGGAGGTAGGAGATAATTCCACAAATTAAAGTCGCCAAAGCCTCCAGTTTGAAAAGTTCATCAGCAGCAGATCAGGGAATGTTGGTGGGTTGCCTTGGTTTAGAAATGACTGATTTAATCACAACTTAATATACATGTTATTTAACCAGAGCCTTGCTGAGATCCTTCAGTCTTCATGGGATTGATGAGGATAATACGCAAACAATATACAGCAGAATTAGAGTCTGTTAACACCTTGATGAATATACAGCAGAATTAGAGTCTGTTAACACCTTGATGTTAGCTTTTTACCTGAATAAATATATTAAATATAAACAAGGAGTTGTGTCTGTTTATCCAAACTATGATAAAAGCATCTTAAAATGCTATGGTAAATAAAGAGAAGAAGAGCAGAAAGGGAGTTATAGAGAATTGGAAAGAGTGAGGTTGCAAGGACTGGCTTTGGAGTCAAGCTTGTGCACCATAGTAAGAAAAACAGATAACTGGAAGGTATACTACTAGAATTTTCAAAATAAGAGCACTTTAAGTCTGTAAAAGGAATCTCTTCTAATCTCTTCTTCATCTAAGTGTATTCTTTGCCAAAACAGTTATCAGTTGATGTGTGAATTTCCAGTGCTGTTAGCTTCAAGTACTGAGTGAAAATAGAAAGCTTCATGATACTGTGCAATGACAGTCACCTGAAGATCAATATCAGAAAAACCAAAGAGCTTGTGGAGGACTACCAGAGGAACAGGAAGTCTTTTTTTCTTGTTGCCATCCAGGGAGAGGAAGTAGAGAGTGGACTAAAATGAATTTGACTTGACTTTGTTAAGCTTTGTTGTTGTTCTGCCATTTGTCTGTTAGTGTGTAACTTCACTGAGAGAAACAAGAAACAGAGTTAAATACATTTTAGGTGATGGAAAACAGTGAAAAATACTTAAAATCTGGATGCTGCTGCAAAAAAAGCTACAAATTCTAAAATGTGAATACACCAATCTTCAGCCCAGCGGCACAGAAGATCACTGCAGTCACCGCAGTTTGAAGGTGAGCACCCACGATGCAGCGAGCTTCACTCGTGAAGGAACCCTCCCCGGCTTTCCCCAACTACGCCGCCCTCGAGGATTTCATGCTCAGCGTAGAAGTGTCATTTAAAGGTTGAACTTTTAAACCGGCTTAGCTGACAGCTGTGACATACCGCTGCCACGAGCGCTCACATTTACATTGCATAGAGCTCCCTGATCATTTTTCATTACCTGTCTTTGGAGTCTTCATGTCTCATTAAATCCACAGCAAGAATTTTTCCACCTGCCAGTCTCCATTCCAGCGCTCAGTTCACGTGCTAACAGATGGCACACTAGAGAACACTTCTGGAGAGTCCCTGCTGGGGCAGCTTTTCAAAAGCACTATATTCATAACCGCACAACACCTGGTGAGCAAACGGCATAGATCCACTGTCTAAACCCCTAAAAACAAAATAAGACTAACAGCTTTGAAGACCCAAATGTAATGCGTGACAAAAGACCTTTTATGATAACTGTTCTCATTTGTACATTTCTGTAAATCACAGAATAATCAGCAGGTTTCATACGGTGGAGCCACCAGAAGGAGCAGGGCTGCAAACACTTCAAACGTACTCACACTGTTGATTTGACAGCTCGGTGTGTGAAAATTGTGGGGAAATAATGTTGGCTCCTACAAGAGGATGTATTTTGACCATTAGCACAGGAAGGAGGTCACTGTAGCGGCTGCAGCCACTTTCAATAGGCCAGTAGAGAGAGTGAGGCTGAATATCTGCAGACACACTGACTGAGGACTCACACTGGTGTTAATGCACTTGGAGGCTTTTTGCTTTTTTGACACAGACTGACAAAAAACACATGTGGACTTGTTGAAGTAAGGAGCTAAAAACAAGTGATGTGCACAGATAAATTACAGCTGCTCATTCTGCCGACCACGTCTACAGCAGGGTCTGTCAGTGTTGCTGGAATAATGTTCTGTCATCAGTGGTTGAGCTGTTAGCTTTGACTTCTGGTGGGTAACTCAGCAGATTAATGTGAAGTGAGCAGGAAATGCCTGCGCAGAAAAAAAAAAAACAGACCTCGGGTGACAGATAAAGTGATCTGCCTTAGCTGCAAAAAGGTGAATTTAGTGCTCAAGGAATTTAATGTTAAACGCCACCATGAGACCAATTACAAATCAAACGACAAGCTCATGAGTGCAAGAGGCTTTTCCTTTGCTGGCTCGCTAAACTGGCACTACTTGATCCACCCCTGATCTGCAGCATCACATGTGATGCACCATCAATAACATGCTTAATAAAATAGTGAGGGAGAATCAGCCTGGTTAAAAAAATGTTGTAGGTTTAATCAATGAAAATGCATTTGTCAGTTGATTTTCTTTTCTTGGTCATTTGCAACACCTTAGGTAATAATCGCTAACTGCAAAGGTGTTTTTGGACTCCGTTTCTGTAGTTTCATCACAGTTTGTTTGTTAGTTTGGCTAGAGTGACCATTTACACACAGCACTAGCAGAGCCAGCTGCATCACACACAGGAGAGTTTAAGAGTGAGTATGTTGTGTTTGTTAAAAGCCTAGCTGTGTGACGCTTGAGATTTTTCCAGGAAAGTTGCCACTAACACCCAAGTCGTAATACTGGAAGTGCTGCAGACTTTCATAAGTGGGCTATAGACTCGATCACCATTTTGGTGCATCATCTGGGAATAGATAGGGGCTTAACATGCATTTTATTAAAAAAACTTTATAAATCATGAATTTTTAAACAATAATATGTGTGCGCATAAGAAGCTCTGTGTGTGTATTCAGGACAGCAGATTTTGCTTCGGTTTTGACCTGAGGAGCAGCACCAAGGCGAGAAATTAATCAAACAGCACCATGTTGTTCTGCCTCCCTCCTGACCTCATCTTCCCTCCCAAACAGAGTGCATTCATATGCAAACATTTTATCTAATTAATGGAGATCAATAATGACCGCAGGAATCTCAGAGGGTTTCATCAGGTCATTCCCAAAAAGGTAGACACATAAGTTCTCAGCTAATAATAAGGTCTTACATTATCACTTCCTCAGCAGTCATTATGTTGGAAAAAAAAAAAAAGACTCAATATTTTTGTGATCCCATTGGATAGATAAACTGGTTCATTACACTGTTTCCAAAAAGAAAATATCACCGGCGCTGAAAAAGGTTTAATCTAGTTTAGAGCACAAATGTGCACATACTTCATCATATAAAGACGCACCTCTGTGTAACCCCGTTTCCTATGAATTATCTCATATTCAACTAATTAGCATTAGTAATTTATGTTCAGCAGGAAGTGGTGTGACATTGACGCAGCAGAATGAAAAGTAAGAAGGTCGGCGTAGGGGGTGGGAGCTCAAAGATGTTATTGAAATAGAGAGAGCTTTTTCCATCTTCATGCACAGATTGAATTTGAACTGATTCTCTTCTCATGCTCTTCACCTTGTGCCTTTTTTTTATGATCAGTACCCACCTTAAAAACTATAAATGGCTCATTTGGACGTGTGTGACATTGTGTTCAGCTGCACAGGTATGAAAATTGTGATGAGCAGGAACATCTAGATCCGCAAACCCCTCCATCAAATCAGCAGGATATCTGAGTGACTCTTACGTTTGGTCATGTGACAGCCAGATGCAAAAGCCCCTGCTATTTTCATCCATATAGGCTCAGTGTGCTTTGTGCAAAAGAGTGACGTGACGTGTACATTTTTAGATTCCTATAGCTTATTATTACACATGTACCACATTTCTTTATATCGTTACTATGCAGAGTTACTGACTCTGTTGTATTCTTGTGATAACCATATTAACGTTGTATTTTTGATCAGCATTTATTTGTAATATTCAGCTTTACTTGTAGGTTACTTCACAGGTAGTTTGTACGACTGCGATCACTTGCTGCTGGCATCAGTGACAGCCACAGCGGTGTGTGTAGGCTTTGAAAACGAAAGACTACTACATTTCTAATTAAGATATAATGACATAATAATTCTACACCCAGTGGCTATAATTAACCGAGGAACGCCGCACAGAAAAGAGACCTGTCAAGCTTTTGTTTTCTCCACATGTGCTGTTCATGGATTACGTTACGACACAGCAATATTTTTTTTATTTTCCTATTCTATACTGTAGATTTATTTGTATTTTACCTTACATTTTCCTAATAAGGCTGCTGACCACCCGATAATAGCAAAACTATTTGTATTTTCCACGTCCATCTGCAGGTATTTAGATCACAGTTCTCTCAACAAAGGGTCAACTGTAGTCATTATAGTGAGGAAAGTCGTTGTACTGTAACGCCGTTCGTGTCAGTCTCTGCTCTGCAACAGGAGTGGGCTGTGAAAGACTAAAAACAATAGCTGGTTCAGTCGTGTTCAATTATGTCCCTTTGAAAATTTGCAGCTTCGGCAATGGAGCCGCATTACATTACTTTCTTCATTGTACTGTGCTAATTGTGTTGCAGGCTATAATTCTGCACCTGCCTACAGTGCTACTTAGCAGCATTTAGGCTGTGACTAGTCATTCAGTAAATGGGGGACAGCTCATTAACTTTGGGAAAATAGATAACACCAACTAGAAATTAATTAGTAGTTGTGTTTGGGTTATTTATCAGTGCAGCCATCAGTGAAACATGGTCATCGACTAAATATAGTGTGCTGTTCAGGATGCTCTGTCCTCAGATACCAATATAACAGAGGCATATTGTCTGTAGATGGGCAGTTTTAAATAACAACAGGAAGGGAATAACAGAGAATGAACTCTCTCAGGAAAGGGTATAATCTGCTCTGCAATGGTGAAAGAGTACTCTGAGACATTTATAAAATCATCCGGTGAGAGGCAGAGAGGGAAGCTGTAACCTCTTGTGAGATTTATTTGTCATTAAGGTGGGCAGAGGATGATGAACAGGTCCACAGAGACATTAGCTAATCTCTGTCCGGGTTTGCACCAGCGCCCGGCCCCGTCTGATGAATGGATACATTAGCTGCTGAGGACAAACTGCAGCGCCATCTCTCAGTTTGACATGCTGACAGTGATATTTATGGCAAACAAGAGCACGTGACCGCGGGTGGATATTTGAATTTTTACGTTAATATAAAATTAGAAATGTCATTGTCAGGCCATGTTATCCTGTCATCCTGGTGCAAAGAAACAGCACAAATAAGTAAAGGAAACATACACATTGACTGACATAGACAAGGACAAAGTAAGTATTTGCACCTTTGTCTTTATTTAACAAATGAAAATGCAGATTCTCTGAGCTCTCCCTGTTTACAATGGGCTGAAGTATTTAATGAGTTGATTAAACTTCCACTTGTGTGAAGCGTCAAACTCATCAATTCTTCTGACCTCTGCTGGCCTGCGTGTTATCCTGAGTGGGTTTGAATCTTCCCACCACGTTCCCCTCCTGAATGGCTCCTCTGTCACGAGGATAATCCATCTTTGATTTTCAATAATTTCTCAACACCGCTCACAAAAAAAGGTACGGAGGAGGGAGGAGCTGTTGCCAACACTGCACAGCAGCATCGGCCGGTCAGCGCAGGAATAAAGAGGATTAACTCTCCACTATTTTAAATAGCGCCGGGCGACTTTGATGAAATCAGCATCACAATAGTGCTAAGAACATTTTCTGATAGATTCATAATGAATATTATCAGGAGTAGAAGAAATACACGAAAATGAAATAATCATATCAGGGTCCATTAATTAAGACTGAAATATGGGGAAAATTCTACATGTACAATAAAAGTTAGGTGAGTTTTAGTTATTTATTTGAATCATAATTTGCTCTTATTTGTTTATTTGGACAACAGTCAAATTAGACTAAATAATAATACAGTAATAATAATAATAATAATAATAGTAATGATACAAAAGCACATAAAAACACATAAGAAAGACTTGACTCACAGATAAACCTGACAAAGACTGTAAACCCAGAAAAAAAACATGAAGGTACACAAGTTAAAAATTTTTTAATTAAGGTAAAAAAATAACTTACTGATTTCATCATTTTATTCTGGTAACTCAACAATGAGACACTTTTTAAAAAATTTACTTACAATTGCATCATTTTGAATGATCTTATAACTAAGTAAAAGAATATTAACTATTAAAATAAAAACTTTTGACTCAGTAAAACTGTGACTTACTCTGAGTACATTTAGTTTGAATACTTTTTCATTGGTTTCTTTTCTTTTCCTGGCATAACTGGGCTTCCATATCCTTGAATACCACAACCCTTAAGAGCAAAGCAGAGTTTTATGATTGTGTACTTTCTCAAACTAAAACTTAGTTCTTGTCTCTCCCATCTCTGGAGTATCTTGCCTCTACTGCTGAACATTTTTGTCCACTCATTAATCACGTAAGCTTGCAGGAACTCCCGATGACATAACTATATGTGGGAAAGTCTCAGCCCGCTCTCGGTAGACGCCGTCGCTCTCTGAGCTGCGGCGTAATGACTTATGGCACACAGACTTCGACTTCTCTCCTCTCACTGTCCATGCTCATTACCAGAGGAAATGCCAAGGGCTCTGAAATATTCAAAAAGCAGAACAGATCACCTCCCTCTGGCTAACCGAACCACGGCCGATCATCTGTCACCCTGTAAGCAGCGAGACACCAAAGCTGGTTTAAGGAGGGCTCTTTAATGAACGGACAGGGAAAATATCTGCACTGTGGCCAAAACTGGAGTAAAATCTTGACAGTTTGTGTCTGCATCAAGCATAAGTGGAGTAAATCTGTCATATTTAAAAAAAACTGGGAAGGAGATCATGCATATTTACGCACCAAGAACATTGGTATAAACTTCTTTATCTTTTCACTTTCACAGATGCTGTAAGTAACTGTAATACAGATATCATCTTATCTTGCATACATGGTATTATTATACACTTTTTCTAAAACTCACACTCAACACTATCATTACATCATTCCACAATTCTTTTCTACTCTTCATTAGTTTTATATATTTCTATTTTATGTGATCTTTTTGCAAGATTGTTTTCCTCATGTTGTTTTCAAGATTATATCGCCAACTGTTGACATATTGTTAGATCTTTAATTCATTTTTCTATTTGTTAGACTTTTTTCGAAGCCAGGCACCAAAACAACAATTTTACCATTTATTGTCCTGTGTATGGTTGTTTGTGTGATTTTTCTACAGTGAAAGTGTGTGTCTAAGTTCTTGGTCTAGGTGATGCCATCAAACATACTGTGATCAATTTTAGCTAATCGATTTGGTTGACATTTTGAGCTAAATGTGGCTCCAGTGTTTATCAGAATCTTGCAAGAACCTTCATGAAGGCATATTTGAAAAGTGTGAGATATAAATTGACTTGACAATGAAGTACTCGTATATTGCTTCTTATCACAGTGTATTATTTGTTGTTATGAGTAGTTATGTACACTCATCCAGCTTTTAGTTATGGCCTTTTTCTTTTACCTTCATTTCACTGTCCTATATGGATCAACTGCAGTTTGCTCCCATAACGTTTTTAATCAACTTCTATTTACGTGTTTTTTTTAGAATATCCTGCTACACAATAGATAAAAAAAAACTTACTTCCGTCTGATGTTTTACAAAAATTGTGTCTGACAGGAGAGTGGGGGAATTATGAATGCCGACTGAACTTCAGTATTTCAAAAACAAAACTCGAAAGGTTTTCTGCGTCTTTTCCAACGTGCAGCTCTGATTAATTACTGTGAACTAAGCGTGCAGTGTCCACGTCAATCAATCACCGTCAGACGCTGAGCCGAGTCTGACACATCCCGACAACATCTTTTGTAACCAACTGAGTTTCTAGGTGATGCTCCAAACAAAAGCCTCAGTCATTTTTCTGCGTGAAAGGTGCCGTTTGAAATGACACATTTCTTTTTTTTCGCCTTTTTGAGCCGATGTTCTTGTTCGTGCTGCTTTGAAAGCCTATTATATTACCTCGATGGTGTCAGCTTTTAACTGCTTTTGTCTTGACATTATGCACAATGGAGGTTAATTATACAGGGATTTTCTAAAAGTCCATTAGAGAGCTTCTTGTGTGCTCATGGAACTGGAACGATGTTGAGATTTCCTGTTTAAAGTTCCTATATTTAAGAGTTTAATGTAATCATACCTTATTTCTGATATAGTTCAGGGTTTTCCTGCAATTTTCATTCAATATATTCACACTCTGTAATTACCTCTACTTGTAATTACACAAGTTTTATTGGTGTCAGCAGAGTCTGCCAGTCCTGAGCTGGATTTAAACTTCCTTATTTATAAGAAATGATGCAGCAAGCAGTCTCCACCTCCTGTTTGTGACTTTAACTCAGCGATATCAGCCTCAATATTTACAGTTAAATAATGCCATGTGAGCACTGCTCATGCAAACATGTCACACTGCTACTTCACATTAAAGTTACTCTACCTGTTAAACACTGGGCTGCTTTTATTGTGAAACAGTAACAGGAAATGCAATGTATTTGCCAGCAAGGTTAGCCATTGTTCATTATAACTTAATTTTTTAATGTTATGTTTAAAATAAATAGTTAACTTTTGCTAAAATGTGGCCATAAATGACCAAACTTGGTGTAATAGTATAACACATTGAAAGGATTCATTAAGTCAGTGTGGTGGCTCAGTACGCATAATGTCTGATAAGATTAGATAAGACCATAATTCACACCAGGGTCTATTGAACTGAGTGAGAGTGTGTCTTATTGCTAAGGAGTTTAACTTTTTATTAGTCACAGAAATAAGAAAGTCATAAAAAGAACATTTTTCTTCTTCATTATTTCTGTAGAATTTACATAATCCCGCTTTAAGATGTGACAGAAGGTAAAAATAAGTCCAGTTAAGAGTTACATTTCTTAATTATCCTGTCCTGTAAACATTAATGACACAACTGAGACATACACATTCGGTGCAGAGCGTCTATCAACATCACCGACACAAGTATCACTTTATATTCACGCCATGCGCTGGAAATGCCCCTTGTTGTTTAACCACGGACCATTACAAGCTTTAAAAAGTCACATTCATTAATGCTCAAGAGGACAAGGTTAAATGACTTTAGCGCACCATCTGCCATCAAAGGGCCGGCATCACAACAAATGACTTTCTAATTTACTTATCTGTGGTTTGCGGTCAGGGGAATTGAAAAAAAGGCTAATTGCCAGCATCCTATTTATCATTGCTTCTTTGAAATTATCCATACAAGTTAATTTAGTCAGCTCTGGCTGGGCAAGCAGGGAGGAAAACAGATCTGTGAGACACAATAGAATAATAATTTACTCTGTTTGTGTGTGTGTGTGTGTGAAAAAAAAGCTGACAGAAAAAGAGAGGATCTGGTAGTCCCTAAAGCAGCTCAGAGAAAAGGTCAGTGTGTTTATTACTCAGACACTTAGCTGCTACATCTAGCAGCTGACATTTTTATTCCATGTGCTTTCTATAGGTGGGTTTCCACCAGCTGTTTCATGCACAAGATTTTTTGCACATAGAAAAAAGAACAAGTGGATAGAACAAAAATATACATATATATGTTACTAAAAGTTTTGGATAAGGTGGAAAAGTCGACGTATCAAGAAAAAACAAATATGATAAAATGCAATGGAAAAATAAATAGTCAGATACAAATACATCAGATCTGCGCGGAGTAATGAGGCAACTGTACCCTTCCCCAGAATATTAGATGAAAACAAAAGAAACGCCACATTTACTTTGTGTTTACTGTGTTGTTTTTCACCATTTGAAGTTTGACAGGAACTCAGTTAATTGTGTCTTTTTGCACACAGCTTCCATCATGCAAATATGTCAAACTGCTAGTTCACGTTAAAGTCACTCTAGCTGCTAAACACTGGGTGGCTTTTATTGTGAAACAATAACAGGAAATGCAATATATTTACCAGCAAGGCTAGCTTAATAATTAATTTAATATAATTAAATAAAATAATATAATTTAATAATTAACGTAATTTAAATAACTTAAATTTGAACATCATTTTTAAGACAAATATTTAACTTTTGGCTGGAAAACTTAAATAATAATATGTCAGTAATAGTTAATTATAGATTGTTAGATTGTACAGATTGTTTTGATGTCAACAGTTGGTCATGTCACTCATTTTGACCAGACTGTAGTTTGCTGAGATTTAAAACCTTAATTGTTGCGATCTCGTTTGTTTCAGTCTCACATGTAAATAAACTAAATATGACTGACAGATCCAGATAAATAAACCTTGATTTGTCTGCTCCCACTTGACAGCAAACACACATAATGTAACGTTAAAAAGTCCAGAGGATGAAAAGCAAATTTGCAAGAAATAAAGGGCTAATTTAAAAGTTATTATGAGAGCGATATTTGTTATTTTAAGTCATGGAGGCCATCGGTGTGCAGGAAGAGTGCAGAGTCTTTTTTTCTTACCATGAGAAGCAGCTATAATCTGATTTATTAACATAAATGTTTGGGTGGTACGTCGTTCATTTGTCACTCGATGTGGCTGGAAAATCTTTAACTGATTACGCTGACTTATGATTGAACGTGTGACCAGAGACAGAGGAGTTAGAGCCCTGAGTGAAGTAAATGAAAGCCCCTGAAAGCAGGCCACAAGGTGAGTGGAAGTACGAAAAAAAAAGAAAAAACACCCAGATGTGTTCGGTAAGAGAGGAAAGTGAGAGGTTAGGGTTATTTATTGGAGTCAAAGTGACACATGGAGAAACTGACACAGAGAAAGTGGCACTTAGGACGCGAGAGGAGGATTGACTCTCTCAGGACGGCATCAAAAGGTCTTTTCCAGCACTGAGGGCATCTACTTCTGCCCCTCGGTGACATCCTGGTAATATTTGCTCTTTTCTGCCACCCCACCCCCCTCTGTCAGGCCAAAACAACAGAGCTTACCTGATTTGGTCTCCATGGTAACAGATGTATTATACATGCCCAAACTGCCCTACAGGGCTCGAATAATACAGCTGCTAAAAGACTGCTGGCTAAAACAACATCGGCACCGGCCTCACTGAAGGTTGCACCTTCTCTCCTGTCAGGCTCTTCTTAAGCACTTAATCTGTTGCTGTTTTCCTCTGATGACTGTTTCAACCTTTCAAACTGCCATTTCTGAAAACTTTTTTCAGCATTTGGCGATTTTAATTACCAACCAGGGAGCTCGGACCTTCAGGGACACAGAGGGACTGTGTGGAAATTCACGTTATTTGATTACTTGCACATTTGTTTGGCATTGTATCCGGCACTACAATAGAACAATAAAGCTGTTGTGATAATGGCCTTGAAGGAATAGTCAGATAGGAAATACACTTATTTGCTTTTTTTTTTTTTTGCAAAGGTTCGATGAGAAGATTGGTACCAAAGAGAGGCAAATATAAATCTACCAGCACCTCTAAAGCTCACTAATTAACATGTTGTGTCTTTGTTCCACTTAGACACAAACAGAAATATAATGGTCAAAATTTGTGCCTTTATGGATGTATTTTTTTTGTGACTTCAAGGAGTTTTGTAGTCACCGTGTTTTAATCAGGCTCAACTTCCCCAAAGTCACCAAGAAGCAGTAACAGCACATAAATCTCTATAAAATCCTCTCATCTTTACCTTTCTGCTTCCAGTCTTTATGTTGAGCTAAGCTGGCCAACAGCTCTTCCAATATGATTTATGATACTTACTATATACTTACTAGTACTTATAATAATACTTTTAATAATACTTTTGAGGTCCTTTCCTGTAGAGGGAGCTATGTCAAAGCTTTATTTTATAATCACAAGATGCACAATTGTGTTTAATTAAATCACTACTAACTGAAAAACAGCAAACCTGTCAGAGGATTATTCCAGCTCAGGAGTCATGGTTGGTTTCTGGGACTCAAATTAAAATACAATGAAGCTGGGTTGTGAAGTCTGCCATTTAAAAATACCTGACCCTTTAGCTTCTCCTCTAAATTCACCAGCTCATCGCTAACTGTGTCTGCTGGTTGATGCTGAGCAGGTGACAGGTGAGATGTGTTTATCAGAGAGCTTTTTTTTCGCCTGCTGTGTCTGGAAGCATAAAGAGTGAACCAAAACAACAGCATGCTATTATACCAAAACACTGAGTTTAAAGATGCTAAAATGCTTCATAGAGATGAGGTGATAATTCTCTATAGGTTCAACAATACAAGCAGCTTTAATACAAGCAATATTACAGCAGCTTTAAACATACAGTCTAATGTATCAGCATCATCATCATCATCACCTGCGCCGGTCATATTAAAGTAAGGAGTGAGTTTTTAAAAACCAGTAACACAATGAACAGAGTAAGTTAGCCAGGAGCTGTCTGATCTTCAGTCACAGACACTGCAGAGTCACAACAGGAAGAAAATGAATGCTAAAAACAAAACTGCTTCTGCAAAGAGGACTCACAAGCTGAAGCTGAGGGTACAGCCACGTCTAAGGCAGTGCATGCTCTCGAGACCGACTGCTATAATACAACAAGGCGTTAAGGTGTTACTTCTCGGTGTGACCTGCTGACATGAGTGCAGTTCTCACTCAGTGTCTCAGGCGGATGAAACCTTGACCTCCAGCTCCACTCTGAGCTGCAATAACGGAGGTCTGCAGCCAATCTGTGCTTCATCAGTTTGATGGTTAGAAAATAACAGAACCCCTTTTCTCTTTTTTTTCCAAAATAAAAGCCACATTTCACCATCAACTAATGTAAGCCTCACAGAAATAATGGATACAGAGTCCATCTCCATCATAAATCCATTAACAGTCATAAACCATCATACTATTTCTTGATCTTGATGCTGTAGAGGTTCAGAGAAGCAAATTAAACACCAGATATTCACACACTGTATGAGACAGTACAACAAGGATGAGAGGCTGTGGAGTATAAAGTTCTTCATATATCCCGTTTGCACACAAAGTTTCCACCTCCAAACATAATTTATATTCATGAGGATATGCTGATAATTTACATCTTGACCTCTGTTGCTGTAGGTCAGTAAGTAGAAAACAGCTGAGAAACTGAGAGATTTTCTCCTTGGAATAAACAACTAAGGATATTTAGTTGAAAGGACTTTTAACTACCTATTAAATCTATTTCTTTTAAATATATATTTAAGCAAGACTTTTTATCCATTGATACTTCGATATGTGATTTTACATTTCAGAAAACGTTACATTACTAGAAAGGTAGCTATTTTACATCACATTTACACTGATTACAATGTTTAACATCTGATATAATGAAATTAGCCAAGTTAAAGCAGAACTTTTCGTGTTGTGTTGATTTTGGCGGTCCCTGTGGACAAAGGCCGTAGTGTTTCTAATGTTAAGTTAAACGTTCCCTCTGCTTCACTTCCTGCTGCAAAGAGACGACTTCGCCAGGAGTTAGCAGGTGAAGTGAGTCGAATACAGTCTGAGCAAACAATTTTTTAATCTGAAGTTGCGGAAAAATAGCCTCACATCTCACTGTTGGTCTGGTTTGTTTATGCAGGTCAAATAGAGGCACTGGTATTAAACTGAGACTGTTTCATAAGCAGCTTGAAACTCCATAGAGTTGGTTTAATTAGCCGGCTCACATCATTGTAGTTGTGGATGTTCTAACAACAAAACTTCATAGCTTTGTAGTTTTGTTTAGTTGCTTAGTAAACAGACAGACTCTTATTATAATATTATCTAGCTTGATAAACCACCAGTCACATATAATTAATGCATTTAATGGATAATGGATAAATAGAGCCTGTAGGTGTGTGTGTATCATATTGTTGACGTGATTTTGTATTTCTGTGTGTGAAGCGTTGTCCTGGATGACCCAGAGTGTCAACAAATGATCACAGAACACCTTCAAGCATCTTACTAAGGAACATTTTGGATCTCTACTAATTCAGCTCACTGAAACAACGAAGAGGTGAAAATGAGAAATCAAATGTGTTAAAACTGACTTAATGAAGTTTACACATCCTGAGAGATTTTAGCACAACACAAACATTTATTTTGTACGAAATAAAAGACCAGCTCACATTCATAACTAACTGAGACTGCTGGTTATTTTTAAGGACATTTGGACGACACTGGCTCAAATGAGTCATAAAATGCTGAGCTGCCATAGAGGTGTTACAACAAGTCACATCCACAACACAAGAAGCACAATGATGTCACCTTGTCACCTCACTGGCTAAATGTTGAGAGCAGGTATCAGCATGTAAGGTGTTATAACCACCCTGCATCTGTGTGCAGCTTCAACACAGCCTGATGCAAAATGAAGGTTTACAGCAACTCTGTAGTTTGTGCATGAAGTCATCCTGCTATAACACAGGATGTTGCACACATGGGACTTTTTATAAAGTGTCAATGAGGAGATGTTTGTCCCACTTTAATAGCAGGTGACTCTTCAGGCTGACAGGCTCGTTTATCACACACCAACTCAGGCTGCAGGTTTGCACAGCTCATTTGCATATGAATGTTCATGGATCCACAGCCTGCTAATAGTTAAGTGAGATTTTTTTCTTCAAATCTCGTGACAGAAACAAAAAAAAGTCAATTACCTCCAATATCCGGACGCAGTTTCTTGTCGTATTCTTTCAGTAAATTGTTGAGTATTTCCGTGGCGTCCGTTTCCTGCGATTTAGAAACAAGCATTTGGTTCACAGTGACATCCTCGTAGTCCTCCTCGTACTCGATTGTTAAGGAGCTGTAAGGGCAGAGGGAGAGAAGGTGAGAAGAGGCGATGCCTTGCAGCGTTTTCTGCAGGAGTGCACGCGTGGAGAGGCGATCCAAGCGCGCACGAACTCTGCGTAAACTTTTCTTTTTCTCACACACACGATGGAGTTTATCTCCACAGAGCACAACACATTTGGTTTTTGTGCAGCTTACCATGCATGCAGGGCAGACAGGAGTAAGACATAAGCCAGTAATTTGGATGACATCTTTCTCGCAGGAGGACAGAGGTGTGTGTGTGTGTGTGTGTATGTGTGAGGAGAGGACGTCTGGACGCGGTGGTGATCACAGCAGCACGGAGGGTGAAACGAGGGGAAAGCTCCTCATAGTTTGTAATCCAAGAGAGATTTCAGACATGGTTGAAATGAAAAAGAGAAAGAGCAGTCGTCCTCCTGTCGGGCTGTGCAGGCGGAGCAGCTCCGCGTAAAGCTGCAGATTCTGCGGCTCTGCTGCTCTTTACGCAGGTGCGCACAGTCTGAGCGCGTCCTCCTCAAAAAGCCCCTCATTCATCCACACACAAAAAAAACTCCTCCACTGTAAGTCTGCGTCACTCCACTTTCTCAGGGACTACTTTGCTGTTTTCCATAAAAACTGTTGTACCAGCATAAAAAAAAAATCTTTATTTTCATTTTTTTCCCCTTCCCCTCTTCTCTTTCATGCTTCCTCCTTATTTGAGATGTTCCAAATAAAAAAACGAAACATGCCTAAAACAGTGGAGTACTTTGGCAGAATAGTTTCATTTTTATTCAAATATTATCAATAATACTAGAATCAATTAACCTAAACTTTAAAGTGATCTTTTCCACTAATTGATGACATGGCAGGCTGGCATGTGTCAGTCATTTATGATAAGAATGAAGTCAAGATAACTATTTTTCCTTTCTTCTTGCTCTCAAAATGTGATTTTTATTGTTGTTACTGCTGATTTATTCATGAATTTTTCTATTTTGGTGGTGCACCTGCAGTGTGAGCGCAGGTGACGTGGCCTCTCTGGAGCTCTTGTTGGTTGCCACATATTCATTTGGAAACTTGCATATCAAAGTGCTGCAAAGAGCCCCGACAGAGCTGCCAGGTTCTGCTAATTGGCATGCAACCCCGGTACAGTACGAGGCTAAACCTTTGTAGCAGCGTTTGCAATTTTAATTGAGGGCCCTTGTGGTGCTGTGATTATGTTCTCCTGTACCTACAGTAGCAGGGGCGTCCTCAACAGGCGGGACAACAACTCTTATAGAGGAACTTCTGCGATTTAGTATCACACTTTCATCAAGTCTGAGGAGGCGGGTTAGTGTGAGTTAAGCTCCAAAAATACAGAATCCTACATTTCCCATGATGCAGCTGGACAGCACCTGCCTCAAAAAAGGCCCACTTCTTTCAAACTGTCACACAGCCATGATATAATCCAGGCTTTCTGTTAAAAAAAAATTCATATCACCCTTGTGTTGTCACCACCGTGAAACTTTCTGAAGCTCTCTTCAGCGCCTGCAAACTCAACTTCATGTGAAAAAAAACTTTAGACAGAGAGAGAGTTTATCCACGCTGTATATAAAAGTGCCTTCTGTTTGCGTTTGGAAGCATGAAGTGGTTTCCCCCCAGCAGTTCTTATAAAGGGTCATTCAGAGGTTTTCCTCAGAGATTAATGTGACTGCCCCTCAGCCCTTCTCTCGGCTCTTGCTTCAAATGAATGGACTCCTCTTTCCGAGCCACAGCGAAGCACTTGTGTACCAAGAACAAAACAATAAATTCTCCCTCTGTCGGCCTCTTGTGTTTTCCCCCCGACACGAACAGGAGAGTCTTGAAGGGTAGAAGTGGACTGCTGAGATAAATAATCCCCCCGCTGATAAATATAGCCACCATTGTACAAAATAACGCATGCTGGCATCAAAGTAAATCTAAAAGCAGTTTCTCTCTCCCCCTGACAGAAGCACAAACCACAGTGGCATTGAAAGTCTGGCAGCCACAGGCAGCAGTCAGACATAAAGTTTCCTGTGACTCCAGCCTGTCTGCAGTGCTGCTGTCATCCTCTGCTGGTTATGAAGGGAAATGCAGCTGCTGGGGAGCTGATAAAGATGAGAGCAGACACGTCAGTCGACTGGAACCTCGACGCTCAGTAAGTCACATGCTGGCCACTGTGAGAAATACAACCTCAGTGATCCCATAGGAAATGATGATGTTCAATTTTTTTTAATACTTTTGGCATAAATAAACCCTAAATGTGCTCAAACAGTTTATAGTCAATGTTTTAATGAGTTCAGAGTGTCTAGTTTTATATTACAGATGATAATTAGCTGTTTTTTTCCATACCATTAAACTCATTTCTCGTCCATCCTATTTAATATGAGAGCTGATATGTTGTGCATGTTAATTCTCACCTGAGAAAAATGGCACATATTTTACATTTTAAATTAGAAGCATTGCCACATTATAACATAATGTTTTGCTCCCATTATGTGTAATGTATTTATTCACATTCACATTCTCACTTTACTAAATTGATGCATCATAAATATGTATATACAGTACCTTATTATGATTGAATTAAGCACACTCAGTCTGTAATTTTGACATATTTTAATAAAAACTGTAGGAACACTCTCCATGATTGTGCATCCTTGCATGCCAATAAAACACCAATACATTTAAATGTAAAAAGCAAAAGGAAACATAAGAAAAAGAAGGCATGTGCCATAAAATGATTAATTTGGGGATATTTCTGCTCATTATTTTACCTGTTGGGACAGAAAACACATACAAACACAGCTTATCCATGATAATCTGTGAGCACATACAGTATATTACTACTGCATTTAGTCAGATTTCACCAAGACTTTCAGTATGCAAACTACTCCCTGCACAATGTCTTAATCTTAAACATGAATGCCGTGTGTGCTTAAATACAACGATGTTAATCCCCAGAATATACAGTAAGCATCTTATGTTGGTTCAAGTTAAAGGGTACAGATATTTGAATCAGTGCCACATGTGTTTGCAAACGTTTCACCTTATTTTAAAGTATTCATTTCATTCAGGTAAGTAGCTTTACAACATGAGCTCTCTCTTTATCATGTCATGATGTGTTACTGTAAATGTCTGTCACAGTGTGAACTTTAGTTAAATTTATACTCTTCAGAGATACTAGAAGTAGTTTACACTGGAAGTGAATTGGCAAATGTGTTGTGATGCTCTGATAAAAGCATTACAATAACTAGTCATTTCTGTGAAGTTTAATTTTTGTTGACCATCTGAGGTTTTGGGACCAAAGTATATGATATTTCAATTTTGTAAATTGAAACTTTATTGTGACTTAAACCTGTTTAAAAATGCAGTAAACAGCCAGCCTTTATTTACAGACACAAGCACATTGGTCATTTAAAATATGTAAAGTTTGAACTCCTTTGCTTTGTAAGGCTGTTACCATCGCTGCATACATGACGACACTGTGGGATGTTCAATTTAAAATGCACTTTACTGTAACATCCCTGCTCAGTGTGCAGTGACGGGGAAAGAAACATACTGTTGTGTCGGGTCAATTAAAGGTCACACAGATTATGCTGGGGAAAAAAAACTTGCTCAGAATATAAAATAGATGTTTTTAAGGCTCTTTTCCTTCATATTAAGTTTAATGGTTTATTCATGAAGATGAACAAGCTTTGACATTAGC
Source organism: Amniataba percoides (assembly GCA_037176925.1). Taxonomy (NCBI): domain Eukaryota; kingdom Metazoa; phylum Chordata; class Actinopteri; order Centrarchiformes; family Terapontidae; genus Amniataba; species Amniataba percoides. Next base: position 22,780,316 of record JBAJHX010000106.1, read on the forward strand.
ACTTATAAATAACATGCTGAAGAAGATCAGGCTTCAACTTTCAAATTACTTCTTCAAACTTTTTTATCGTCTTGTTTTTGTGTAATGTCCTTTCCTGTTTTTAACCTCCTTTTTATGATGCTCACCTTTATTTAGTATTCTTATATTTTCTTCCAGTTTTTATCACTTTGCTGTCAGATCTGTGTTGTCATCCTTTATCTGGCACTTTGTTTCTGCAAAAGTACTGTATTAATTTAAAAAAAAGCTTTTGAATCAAGGTGACCAAATGAGTTTTAGAAACATCATAATTCACTTCTGTGCTCTTATAATATTTAACACACTTTCTCTGCAAAAAATGATCAATGCATATGTTTTGAAGTTCACTGAAAGATGTAGTTGGCTCCATAAATATGCTTTACATGATGTTATAGTCCTTTGTACCACTGCAGGAAAAAAAAGTTGCATTCATGCTTGAATTTGTGGAGACTGCTCACTCAGCACTCCAGAAATCAAATTACATCAGTGAGCTACATGCCGGAGCTTCAGATATTTTGTATGCTGATAAAGTGGCTGCGGTAAATTTCTGAACATAAGGTGCAGAGAGTGTCCTCTCATCCCTACTGACTAAGCAGTTTTGCAGACGTTTCACAGATAGTACCCATAATGAATAGTGTCTTATATTAAAACTGCCTCAACATACCCCACAAAAAACCCCACAAGTTTTTTTTTTCTTTGCTCTTTCCCAGTTATTCAGTTGGCCCTGAGCCACAGCCTGCATGCAACTTATGATACCTGTTTGTGATGCATCTGCTGCACAAAAGTTAAACCTAAAGCAGCAGATTAGCTTAGCTTAGCTGAAACTTCTCCTTCTCGTTGTACATTTAAAGGACTTTGTATTGAATCTGGAAAAGAGATAAAGAGCCATGATGTGCATGATTTGAAAAATTCTGTCTCCTTCTGATAGATGGAGATGATCTTACATGGCAAAGATGAGAATGAAGCGCTGGAACATTTTCTTATGAACGTTTTTTCATTAAATACAGTGTTGCAGTCACATAAAGATTTAACACATAATGACTACAAAGACAGGCAAAGTCAGTGTTACAATGAAAACGTGTCATATAAGATC
>JBAJHX010000106.1:22781437-22804480 GCA_037176925.1 Amniataba percoides
TATATGTACTGTATAAATCTATGTTTATGTCTTGATTTAGCATTTACATCGCCAACCTGCTTCAAAAATATCTCAAATGGCATAATTTTGTTTGGCTGAGTCAGTTTGACTCATGCAAAATGTGTGTGAAGGTCAGCAAGTAACAGCACAGTCTGATGAGGCATGTTTTGATGGTGCAGTTGTGGCAGAAGACAGAGGACGATCCTCTTCACCAGCACGTACAGTGCTGGTCCATCTCTGCCTCTCAGGCTATATACCATGATTGATGGCATTTGGTGCCATCAGTGACAGCTTAATTTGGTGTAGAGTACGGGCCTGCTGAATGGAAAAAGCAACTTAAATGGAGCTAAATCCTTGACAAGCAGATGTGAGCCAGATGTTACCACCACAGAGACCCCCAAGATGGATTTACCAGTCCACCAACTGTAAAGGCTGCATGATGCTGGATGTGCATGTGTGTTATTAAAGGAGAGGCAGCATGTGCAGACCGTTGTTCCATCAAGCAAGATTAAGCCAGCGTTTTATCACATCAACTGCATAAATGCATCTTAATATGTACTGTAGATTCATACGTGTGCTTCTGCGTGTATTTAGCTGGGGTCTCGCAAGATAGCGGATTATTGACCTATATTATAACATGACGCTCCATATCATACATGTCACATCTGACATGATAAAGGCACTTCTCAGCTTTCTGGCCAATGACAGCTACTACAACTGCAGATGTAGTCAGTGAAGCTTTATTTGGGATCAGGTAGGCATAACAATTAAGAAAGGAAAAAAAAGGTTTTAATCATGGCCCAGATCCTTATATTGTCATCTGCATGGGCCTCTTACAAAAAAAAGCAATTTAAATGAATAAAATAGATAAATAAATACAAATAAGTACATTAAATACAGTCGGAGAGCAGTGTGCTTCCAAAGAGGGGAGGCGGGAGCTAAAATGAATCTGAGTATAGCCATATATAGAAAAGGACTATTGCCAAAAAGGATAAAATCTGGATAAAAAGACATCAACAAAATGAAGGTCAAATGATCACATATTACCATAAACGGAAGTCATTATTTATATGAGCGTTATTTATTGCTTCAGATATTTGCATTTAAAGAACAGCCTGTACCTAAAAATCCACTTAAATGTAATAATACAGTTCAACTGATGGGCTCTCGAAACTTATTCAATTATGGGAGGCCACACAGAAGGCATAAAGTCACAAGAGTAGATCACATTCATATTTTAAACTTTTATCCAAAACAGACAAGCGTTGAGCCCTCGCAGTCAGGATCGTGTAAAACAAAAGCTCCACTCAGTGTGGACTAAACTTGACTTTAAAAGCTCTTTAACTTATTTAACTTATTCCATGAATATGCTTATTTGCTTTCTTATTGGGAGTTAAATGTGAAAATTTGTACCACTCTCATGTATGTTAATCTGAAACGAGACCCTGGTTAGCCATAGCTTAGCATAAAGATGGAAGCAGGAGAAAACGGGTAGCTCAACTCTGTCTAAAAGGTTAAAAATCAGCACCTATAAAGCTCATCAATTAACATTGACTCCTGTTTGTGTTATCAGTTCACAAAGTAAAAGATAAAAACGAGTTGTTTTACAGAAGGTTTGATCTATTTTCCAATAGTTTGGTCCATTTTCCAAAAGTGAAGTTCGTAAAAATTTGTTTTGCACTAAAACAAACAAACTACGTGTACCATTTGGACAACATGAGAGAAAAAACAGCTTGTAAATTAAAACTATAACAGACTTTATTAACACAAAGTAAGGTCTGTTATTATGTCATCCTGAATGTGAACTGATGAAGTTTGTCACAGGACATTTGAGCCATGTTGTAAATAGGTAGGTATTTTCCTCTGGTCTGGATATCTGTCATTTCTACTCAAACCTTTTAGCCCATAACAACATTTAATAAAGAATCTGCCTATTTGAGGAGATGTAAATATTAAGTTTTTTATTTTTCTAAGTTTCGTTTATATTTGCAGGCCGTCTTTACAAAGTTACTGCGTAACTCCTCCACTTTGTTTGAAAATGTAAAGAGAAAAAAGAAATTCAACATAAATTTTATACATTGTATTTATGAATTAGCTTTAAAAGAGTAAAACTAAAGGTACATCTCTTCACATTGGACAGAGTCAGGCTAGCTGTTTCCACCTGTTTCCACTCTTTATGCTAAGCTAAGCTATTCATACTGAGTGTATGGATATGCGTAGTATCAGTCTTCTCATTTAATTGTCCATAAAAAGCCAACAAGCCTGTCTTCCAAAATGCCAAAGTATTCCTTAAATGGAATAACCTCTTTCCTCTTTGTGCAAAGTGAAGCTAACCGTTAGCTGGCGGTAGCTTTAAGATTTGTCATACGGACGAGCAAATGAGCGCATTTCCACAATTTTCACACTATTCTTTTAAGATAACACTCATGTCAATTTCATGACAAATTTAACACCTAAAAACAACAAATCATCATTTACACGTGATAAAGGCCAAAAACTCAGTATCTTGGTCATTGCGACTTTCTTTCTGTCTCTTTGATTCGCCCGACAAACTCAAGTCGGTCTCTTTTCTGCAGCAGTTACTCTAAATGATGGCAGGAAAGGGATCCTGCTCAAAATATTTATCAAGAATATTTGCGAGTTATCATCAAAGCTTATAGAAACAACAAAAAAAAAAAAACATTTTTTTTAAAAAAGCATTGTATATTATGTCAAAACTGCTAAAGCTCAAGCTATTCTTCTAATTTCTCAATATCCGGTCAATGAAGCACTAGACTAGAGTAACACTGTGTTGCTGTATATGCATAACATAGAAGCTAACCTTACTGGCTTAGTGGTGCTTTCCTAAAAGCAGGGCATATATACATGTTTCTTAAACTACATACATACATACAGGATTCTCGACATGGTGACCTGGAAACAGAAGCTGCCGCTGTCACTTTAGCTTGAAATCTGTCCCCTTTTAATCTCTACATAAAGAGAAAAATAAGATAAAAATGGAAAACTGGACATTTAAAGTTGAGAGAAAAGCAGCAAAAAAAAAAAAAATAGACTAATGAGGAAATTTATTTAATCAAAGCTGAAAAACTTCTGAAAAAAAGTAACTGCAGGATATTTCAGTGCATTCATAATGAGCTATCACTCTGAAGGCAACACATTTAGCATGGCTATTCGTCTGCTTTTAACAAGGAAGCAAAGTCCCATGTGCCCGGGCCCGACTGCGCATACCTGGACCCACAGCCCATTTGTACAAAGTAAGAATTATAAAGGTAAAAGCCGCTTTCGAGTAATAACACAGTAAAAATGTTGTTTTGCATAGCATTTGGCCTTGCTGTACCATCATCTACTGTAGACTCAAGAAGAAAATAGAGATGCCAAATGCTCAAAAATAAAAATGAAAATCAGAATTTGGCAGAAACTAACCGGTGACTGGAGTTATAAAATGAGATAAAGTAAACTGTCTGAAAAGTCATATATTTATATCATACATGTACAAACTCAAGGCAAACATGGCAACGTTTTCCTGAAGCGGCAGACATGCAATGTTATCCAGTGACCTAAAAAAAACACACCTATGATACAAGGACTAAGTGCTTGGCATTGATTTTGATTGCGTTCCAGTTACCAGATCCTGAAGTGGTTGTCAGGAGGATGAATGACCGCCGTGATCGCGGAGCCTACACAGCTCCTTTGATCACTGGCTCCCTATTGAGATAAGTGGCCCAGTACACTAGGTTGAAGGTCCCAAACAGCACCGGGAACACTATCCTGGACATCTTGTCGATCTTGCTCACGCTGTTGTAAGTCTTTTTGGGGTCCGGGGCCTTGGTTTCGGAGGGTTTGAGCTGAACGGCTGTGCTGTTTGAAATGGTCGAGATGGACGCGTCCTTGGTGAGGTTGGTCGTGTAATTCACGCCGGCTGAGCAGGTGTTGTTCGGCTTTTTCGACAGAGCCAAAGGGTCTTTCTTCTGCAGGGAAAAAGAAATGCATTGATTGAACATAAAAACACACTTCTGACCAAAAGAAAAAAAAAAAGATTCATGCTCATCCAACATAATAAAACAGGTAGTTAATGGCACACACAGGGAAACACAAAGAAAACAGAGAGAGATAGCCAGTGAAGGTTTAAAGGGGGATCAATCTCCTTTGGCAAAAATGATCTGGCCCTGTGCTACAAAACTGGCAAAATAAACTGAGAATAATCAATCCTACCGCATCTGAACATCTCCTTTTTACCTCATTAATCTCTTACTTTACCATCATTCTACATGCACTCTTCACTCATCCTCTTTTATCCTCCTTCACTATAAGAAGAGACCCTTTCTACTGACACATCATGAATCCAAAGTAAACTTTAAATCTGCTGTGATGTTTACTTGTAATATTGCAACCTAGAAAGGAAGAGTAGAACCTAAATTGTTGTCTGGAAATGACCAATATTGGAGCAGTTGCTCTCATGTCCTCCTCTCCTGGGATAACTTGTGCTGAAGGAGCGTAAATGTCAATTCCTGGATCGCGGCGATCTGAAGTGATTAGTGGAACTTAAGGATGTGTCCCATGATACCAGCAGATTTCAAGAGATAAATGCTCTCTATCCTCCTCTGTGTGTGAATGTGGATAACGGTTGTATGTGTATCCCTTAGTGTGTCCAAATTTTCTCCCCGTTAAAGCTGCACTGATCAATATTTTTATCTAAACAATCACTCAAACGAGGAGATTTAATGTAAAAGGGATCGCTTGTAGTGACAAACACACAAAAAAATCCACCTGAATCTGCAGATTATCTCAGTTCTGCAGAGCGTTTCAGCATCTTTCAGGTCATTCTGTTCTAGTTCAATCTCACTGTGCTCTGATACACCCACAACACACCACCTGTCTAGAACCAGATGTTAAAAAGTTGGCATTTAACATGTAAACACAATGAAGCGTTCAACAACTGATGACCAAAGATTTTTCTAGGGTGGTGGAGAGGAACAAAAATGAGCTTAAAGAGGCTTTGTGTTTACCATATGGCTACAAACACACCGCCAAATAAATGCTAATGATGTGAAGGTTGGTTTGGACCCAAATGACATGAATGAAAAAACAAAGAAAAAAAACATTGCAAAACTGGTTATTGCAGCTTTAAGATCAAACTTAATTTTTGTCCATCTTTTTAAACTGAATGTAAATGCTTGAGGACAAAAACTCTGCTTGACATTTGAATGTTTTTATTGTTTCCCACATGGTTGTTTTACCAACCGAAGGACAAGCACAGCAATAAGCATTTACAACCAATCGGAGAGACACCACCAGTGACAGGAAGATACTTTGAAGTGTGGTGAAAATGATCATTGTTTTGGGAACTCTCCACTGATTGCAATTCACCCTCTAGCGTCCAGTGCTAACCTTAACCTTGAGGCCATCTTTTCACTAGAAGGACACACAAAGAGTACGTACCTTGGGCTGCTGGGCCTCCATTGCCTTTTTTCCATCCCAGGCCCAGCTCCTCTTGGTGAAGTAGTTGACCGTGGCAAACTCGATGAGGGCGGAAAAGACGAATGCGTAGCACACCGCGATGAACCAGTCCATGGCAGTCGCGTATGCCACTTTGGGCAGCGAGTTTCGAGCGCTGATGCTGAGAGTGGTCATGGTGAGCACCGTGGTCACACCTGGTGGTGCAGAAAACTGGGTCACATTGACTAACACGCATTTACTATTCTGTTTTTTATTCCAGCAGATTAAGTTTTAGTGAAAGGAGGGCACATTTTAGAGCTTCATAGACACATCAAGCAGTCACAACTCTTGGTCACGCTTGCATCATTTAACACTGAACCTTTTAGATTTTACTCATATACTGAGCACAAAACAAACACTTCATCTCTGCAGACATTTAAAATGTATATTTCTGAGTCATTCTGCTCTTCTAATGTAGTGTAAAATCATGGGTCATAAAGTTAATTCTGCGGCTGATGATGCTGATTATCTCACCAAAGACAGTCCGCGCTGGCACTGACTCTCGGTTGAGCCAAAAGGAAACCTGCGACAGGATTACAGTCATGAAGCAGGGCATGTAGGTCTGGATGACAAAGTAGCCGATCTTCCTCTTCAGGTAAAAGTGAGCCATCATCACGGTGTATTGACCTGCGGTAAACAGCAGAGCAAAGGAAGAGGAAACGCTCGTAAGTGCTGGCATTTTAGTTTTCTGAAAATGTCATCCTTGCTCTGAGCAGGGAAGAAGATATCATACAGAAGGAATGAAGAGGATGGGCCGGGATGAAGAAGATGTGGAGCATTTGATATGGCACAAGCATCAACTACTGCATGTGTCTATCAGAAAACTACTCGTCCCAAGTGTTTTGGGATGTATTTGGATATTGACTACTTGTGACCTACAAAGTCAGAGGTCTGACCCGACAGTTTTGACCAAAGAAGCTATTAATCGACGACACCGGTATTTTTTTTTTTTAGTCAGTCACACGTACATCATCCTGCTGTTGGAGTAGGATTGTAATTTATTGCTAATTACAGTACACTACTAAAACTAAAATATTGAACATTTGCATCCATTTCTTGGTATTGGACCAGGTTTTGTTTTGTGTTTTGAACTTATACCATGTGCTTACATAGTAAACAAGGTGGATAATTCAATGAACTGTGAGTGAAACAGTACAAGAAAACCGAGGTCTTAGATGCTGGTGTCAGAGTTTACATATTTCTATCTGACAAAAAGAATATGTATATATATGTGGTGATGACGCTGATGAAGGTAAACTATTTCGTGTCTGGGTTTTATCGTCTTTTGAAGGGGGATTCCTGTTTGAGACCCTTTTGCAAGATGTTTCTTTTTTCAGTGTCTCTTTTTTTAAGGTTATTTTCTGCTTGCTGTCATTAGAAATCTGCGTTGTTTTCATTTCCTTCAATCAGTGGGTGTTGTGTAGTCCTCGGCGGGCCGCGATTAAGGGCTGTACAAGGAGACTTTACTCGACAAAATCCAGGCCAGACTGCTCCTCTAAATATGAAAGTGTGAGCTAAATTATTGAAAAACAGGTTGGAGGGGAATTCATCATATCCTGTTAATCAACTGAAGATTGCATTTGAAGGATTTCTTTTCTTTTTTTTTTTTCTCAAAAATCCTGTCGAGCCATGGAGTCTGATAAACTATAGAAAATCCACAGATGACTGCTGCTTTCTCCTGGCAAAATCGGATTTTTCTGTCTCACTAATCCCTTGTCACAATCTGCATCCTGTATATCTCTCTCACTCTCCCTCTGTCTCTCGCTCTCTCTCTCTCTCTCTTTCTATGTGTGTGAGTGTGTGTGTGTGCAGCAGACAGTCCATCCCATTCTGTCAGGCCAGGCCACTCTTGATTGGGGACATACATCCTTGCCTGCCTGAGCTCGAGCACTAAAACAGACCTGGATCAGCGGTGATTACGAGCAGGTGCACAGATGACTGACGCAGAGGGGGGTTGAGAGGCACTGGAGGAAAGTTTGGACGGTCCGTGCGATGCGGCCACAAGAACCATGTCCCCGATGAAAAGGGCACCTGTGTCGCCTTCGCTCCGAGGACTACTCGCCGGCAGTCCTGCTCTGTGGTGGCACGACTGGGCCAGCCCCGCTCTGATCTGACCGCCTGCTGGGCTTGGAAGTGGATGGAAATCTCCAAGGCGTGAAAATGCGGTTGTGGTGGATTTTACTGTTTGGTTTTTGGAGCGTCTGCGGGGAACTGCCATTCATAGCGGAGAACAACGCAGCTATGTTGGTCAACTGGTAAGAACCATCTGTTGAGCTTTTGCATTTTGACCTGAATGTGTGTAACGAAATGAAAACACTACGAAGGTTTGCCAGTCCCCACTTCAGGTCCCGTGTGTGTGAGTGTGTGTGTGTGTATTTTCATCCTCCTCGGCTTAACCTGCAAGGTCAAAGGTCAGCCCAGTCCGGTGTGAGCTCGTTGCCGGGCTATTCTTGGCTCGTTAAAGAGGGTTCCTACCTCAGATTAGCAATGCTAATTAAGGCCATGCTGGCTCTGCTTGTCTGAGCAGCGGGGGAAAGAGTCACACAGGGAAAAATAGCAACCTGTGCGTTAATCTCAACTTGTTGGTTGAGTCGGGTCTTTCGACTTGCAGCACCATTGGATTCCCCTCCTCAACCCACTGCTTAAAATCCCGCCGTGGCACACTTCAGGGTAAACGTTTGGTTCTCATGACATTATCTGGCGTCTTTCCCGGCAAATGCTGGATAAAGCGAGCCGGCTCTGTATACATTACAGCTATAGGAACTCCCCCCACCCCATGATAAACTCTCCAGCAACAAGCAGCAGAAATGTATTATCATACTTCTTTACATAACAGAATTAAGCAGATGCCGCCCCCCCTCCACCCTCTCCAACCCCACCCCTCCTGAGTCTCAGCAGCAGCAGCCAATCGCTGCGCTGTGACGTCACTCAGTAAAAGCACAACTGATGGGACTGCATACGGATTAACCCTACAGACCCAATGGCTCAGACCACGGATAAGTGATTTTTTTTTTTTTTTGCCCCCCGCCCTCCTCCTCCTCCCCTTTCTCTTCTCTTGGCAGCCTCAGAGACAGCTGGCTGTGTGTGGGAGGCATTCCCAAATCCTTGTGATTCATTCATTGTCTCTATCCAGCTTGATTTGAAAAAAAAAAAAAAAATCTTCTCACAGCATCTTTGGATGGCACACACTGTAATAACACTGAGCTGAATAATAGGGTTGGAGCAGGGAGGGGGGGGCTTAACATCTCTGCTCCCGCCTGAACCTACTGTACGCCTGTAAAGGAGGAAATTACCGACTGATATAAGATAATAGAGGGATGAAGGTGCACATGCTCAGGTGTATGATAGAAGAGGTGATCTATAATCCGGCGCCCGTCGTACCTCGGCTGGTGTAGATGTCCTCCGTCCCCGCGGTCTGACCGATCAGGTGATACTGGTTGAGCCGAGAGCCTTCCTCCGCCACCACCACGGACTTGGCTGCTCCCTGAGTCCACGTGTAGACCACCTCCGAGACCGGATACGCATCTGTAGAGACAACACAGAGGAGGGCACAAACTTTAGTCTGCAGCTGTTGCAAACTGAATATATAAAGAAGAGGAACATCGATTTTTTTCTTCTTTTATATTATTCTTATTGTCATTTTCTTATGGTTCCTGCTTCTCAGATGTGAGGTTTTGATGCTTTTTAGTAAATTATGTCTTGAGGCTTCAGGAGTCACTTTTTCCAGTTTTATTTATTGTAGAGAAAGCAAGAAAAACTTTATTTATACCTACACCTTATACTTAATTTTCATTGTAGGGGAGATAGAATTGTTTTGCCCAAAACGCACACACACAGATATACTATATAAATCAATTAATCAGAAAAAAATAATTAGATTAATTGATATTAAAATACTTGTTGCAGTACTAAATGCATAAAATTAAAATGTGCATGTGTTTCTGTGTGGAACTAATCTTTTTTTATTAAATATATAATTCATCTGCACAGTAACAGCAGGTTGCAAAGGTAGTACAAGTTGAAATGTTCTTCACAGGTGTGAGCAAATAAGACAGAAGAATATAATTATGCCTGACCATGGAGATTCACTGTTGATTTAGAGGATGTATCTGTGGCAAATATCAAGGTCTAAATGTTTGTAGAAAAGTTATGTAGCTTTTCCTGGAGCTTCTGACTGCACCTCACTGTTAAAAACTCCAAGTAAGAATATTTAGAAAAAAATTCAGACCTTGTTTTTTATGAATTAAACTCATCTAGAAAGTTTAAATTGCATATAGTGATCCAGTGTTTATCAGATCAATGGATTCCTCAGGTGATCAGGAGGGCCACTCTAACTACACTTTCTGTTGTACGGTTGGTGGTTTAATTCCCGGACTCTCCTGTTTACATGTTGAAGTTTCCTCGAGCAACGTGGCTTCTGATGTGTGTGGTGGGTGAAAGTCACAGAGGCCTCTGCCAACTGAATGTAATGTAACGTGGATCAAAACTAAATAATTTCCTGATTTCAAAGAAACACACTCCTGTACACAGCAGCTGATACAGAAAAAAAACATTCTCCATGTTTTCTGTATTATTTCCATGTTCCCTACAAGCTCTTGTTGTTCCTTCCCCTCAAGCGAAGGATGAGTTTGATAAATGACATGTTACGTGAATACGATTACGTAAGAGTTACATTTTTAGTCACGGTGGTTCTCAGGTGCAGGTACTCTGTCATATTAGGTACCCCCTGTGAACTTTGATATCATAAAAATCCTAACATGGACTCGCCACTAAGCAGATAAACTCAAATCGTTCGGTTATTTCGCCGTCCTGCTGTCCCTCCACATTTGACAAACCGCTAACACGTCACTTTATTTCCCTCAGCTTGTCAAAATCAAAATATGTAAACAAGAAAATGCACCTCTGAGCTTGTTCAGTGACCACACGGAGCTGATACAGAAATCAAAGCTGTGTAGTAGCCTCAGGATCGTTCCTAAATAAACTACACGTCCATTGATGATCACAGTTTATATATGTCACTCAATGGGACTTTTTATGGCTTTTATTTTGTAATTTGATGACAATTGAAGACCAAACGTCTTTGCTTCTATAACAGGAATGAGATATAATCATATTTGGCGAAAGATTAAATTTGTTTGATTATTTGTTTGGTCTTTTAATGGCAGAAATAAATTGAAAACAACTTCATCCTTTAAGAGGAGTTTGAACGCAGAATGTACAGCAGGTGAGCAGAAATTAGACCTCTTATACACTTTTAAGACTTTCTGATTGATCTTCACCTCAAATACAGTAAATCATTCACATGATGCTCTAAGATGTGACCACCTAAGAAACGTGGCGTGGCTGTGATACAACACTTGACCTTTCACCCACTTTGCTTCATTACACAGAGATTAACTTGGTGTCACTGTGAGGAGCTCGTGTTTGGATCTGATGTAATCAGTTTGAGCGTATCACAATACGCAGATGTTACTAATGGCAGGATGTTATGTGTGAATGTCGGCACAGTCTGAGAGATTTCCTCAAATGATTCTAGGTTCGCGCTCACGGGGGTTTTGACCTTTCAGCGCTGGAATTAGTATTTTTGTGGCTTGTTTGCTGTTGAGTGTGTGAGAGTGATGGTAAGCCTTGGACTGTGTTCGCCTCTTTCATATGCTGATGCATTTTAAACACACTCTTTCATTCACGTAGGTTTGCAAAAACAGCCTCACTCGCTCGTACTGTACCGTGACAGCACACTTACTGTAGATTCACTAAATCTGTGTGTGGTTGTGTGTGTTTCTCTCTCAATCGTACTGCACTGCAGTGTCCAATCTAACAGAATTGCACTAATCCAGCAACTGTGGCGTTAGAAGACTTCACAGCAATTTAGATTGACCCCCGTCAGTCTGTGGATTATCGTCTCAAAGACACTCTGCATTGTCTCCAGCAAGTCTTTGTGGAGCTGCGTTACATGAGCAGCTGAATTTGTTGTTTCCTTCAGCAAGCACACGCTGCGTTCACATTGTATGAGCAAAGAATGAAAGATTATTTCACTGATAATTAACTTCCTGATGATTTTGCACACTGAACAGTCTGGAGAGCTTCGTCTGTAGATCAGTGCAACATTTTGAACATGGGAGGACAAAAGATGCATCGTGTGATTGTTTTGCCATTCATTGCTTTAAAAAAAACATTTTAAAAAATTAACTTTAAGCCAGCGTAATCAGAGACTTTGGTTATATCGTTTGGATAAATGTGTTGCTGCTGCAGCTTTTGAATTGTTTTAAAGTCAATATGACATGAAATAAAAATACTGATTACTTTATTCACCAAAGAAATAAAGCATTGCAATGACTTCATGTTGGAGATACTGCAGGTTTTCACATATTATTGAACAAGACTTTGACATTGTAACCAAAATGTCAAGCCTGTTGTCTGTTGTACTGTGAATTCTGGGTGCATGTCCACGTTTATCACTGAGCTGAAAAGGATATATGTGGATTATATATACATATTACATGTGGCAGCCTCACAGTGATCACACCAGAGGAAGTCACTGCTTAAGGACAAGAAAAAAGCCCAGCACATAATCCCATGTAAAACCACAAATTGTCATTTTTACATGCACACACAGATTTTGTTGTGTGGATCAAACAGTTGAGATAAAACATTTTAATAAGTGATCTTTAGAAGTGTTTGTTGGTGGATTTTGTTCCCTGTGGACGGTGCAGGTTAGCTGTTTCCTAATTTCTGATCTTCATGCTAAGCTAAGCTCGCCACTAAGCAGCTAAACTGTTTCATATTTAGACCTTTAGACCTGCGAGTACTCTTCAACCTTCTTATCTAACTCCTGGCAGGAAAGTGGATGACTGTATTTACTGACATGTGATACCACTGAGCTCCACTGAACAAACATAAATGAAAGTTTATATTTAAAATAAAAAGCTGAAAAGGTAAATGAAAGTAAAGTGTAAACTGAATGTAGAAAATGAAATTGGTCTGTTAATGCAGATGGTCTCAAGTATCAATGCTTTCTAAGTCTAAGAAATGCCTAACTTACAATTTAATCTTTACAATAAACTTTTGTATCTTTTCCTCCTTGTAAGCAGACAGAAAGCCAGCCAGGATGCTAAAACAAAGATTTGGGTTCCTCTTGCTTTCTAATTTCTCCAAAAAAAAAGGAAATGGTCTTAAAGTAATACTCACATGTCCACATTAACATTTTCCATACTTCCCCCTTCTATAAAGCCCCCAGTTGAAAAGATGAAAGAAAACCAGCAGTCCTCGATCCCTGCATCTGAAGTTAAACTGAATTAATCAAATCAAGTACAGACTGTATCTTTTAGATCTGCAGTCTTTTTAATTCAATGTATAACTATTCACTTTTGCATATTACAAACTGTAGGTTTTGTCCTTCATTATTTAAATTCAGTGGAGGGATCTCAGTATGGACAGGAGGAGTCATTACAGCCGTGATAACACGGGCACCTGAATATTGTTTCTTGATTGACTCGAAAAAAACTGTGAACCTCAGCAAGTTTCAGTGTCGTGTCCTCCAAGACACCATAATGTCTAATATAAATGTAAATATGTTGTAGATGTGCAGACAAACACACATTCGGTGTCACACGCCTGATAAGTAACGCCTCCATGCCTTCCAATATCTGTGCTTACGAGATAATACAATCAATGCATGAGACATTGTTGTAGTAAGTTTCTGAATTGTACCAGTGATAGTTACAATGGATGAGTTTTATTTGCAAATATAAGTAAAGTTATTACATATTGCACATAACACACTCTTTCTGTGGGTTCAGCTAAGTTGTCATCAAGCCGGGTTTTATTTATAGACGTACAATAAGTGCAGTACTGTCCAACTCATTCACTGAACCATCAGCTGGTTATAAAAGGAAGGTGGAACAATTTCAGTGTTCTGCAAATACTTCAGAGTGAAGTGACCTTCGTGCGCACTGCCACAACAAACAAATACAAACAATACATTTTCTGGCTGTAGAAAGTTTGTTGCTGCAAAACTGGCTGTGGTCACCTTCAATTCATGGCTATTTTTAAATGATCCCATTGTCACTGAAGTCACTGAAGTCTATCATGACTTTTTCCAACATTGTAAATCTCTTTGCAAGTCTCAAACGTCACCCAAAGATCCTTGAAGTTTGCAAGAAGATGATTGGAGAGGATAGAGGAGCATAAATTATGATAACTGACTTTAATTCGTATAGAGAAAGATGGAGGTATGAAATGGGTCAAAATGTCTGATCCTTACTTTTAGTGGCGCTCAGTACAAATTGGTGTACCAGCCAAAGTTAATGTGGGCACTTGTGAATTTGCAGATGCAGCTTTCTCCTGCTGTGCACCCCCCTTCGGTGATTTCCTCCACCCCACTCAAGCTGCCTTTTGCTGATGATGTGTGTTTTACATCCCCGCCCATGTTTTCTGCCCATCAATAAGTGTAAAGAGACATATGGCCTGTAAAATAATGTAAGAGCAGAGCCTCGAGTTTATCTGTATTATAATATCACTTTAATGAGCAGCAGGGAGTGATCTAATGAGACATCGACGAGATAGGAATATTTTTTGGCTTTCTATTTGCATTTCAGGTCATTTAGGTGCAGGAGGCAGTATATATGAAGAAATGATAAAAATGTGCTTGTGATTCTGCTTAAATATTATAAACTGTGTTTATAATAATGTACCAGCATCACCACATCCCTCCTTTTCACTATTTAAACTTTCTTCTCCTGCTGCCATTTTTTTATTTTTAAGTGGGGCTTTTTTAGCGTAGTATAAAGACTCAAACAAGGGGAAATATTGACTTAGACAGGAAATATAAAACATAAAATAATAACTATCAAAAGAATAAATAATATGTAAAATCACAATGTAGTTTTTATACTTCTGTTCAGACTAAACAAAAAAGATATTACATGTTAATCAATGAGTGAAGAGGGCAGTTTTTTTTTTATCTAGGACAAATTAAGGCTTGCTGTTGTTGTTTCACTCTAATGCAAGATGGAAAGATAAGAGAGTATAATCAATCTTTTCAAATAACCCTCTGCAAGAAAGCAGATACGTGTGACGGTTGATGGAGCAGAGAGAGAAAACAGAAACTGAAAACTGAAAATCACACTGGAGGTTTTTAGAAAGATTAAATGGGAGCACCATTAGCATAGTAACAAAGACAATTAATAGGACAGATGAGAGAGACTTTAGAGTAAATGGGATTATATGTGTACTAAAATGAACATTTTAATGTATTTTCAGTGCATTTTACATCCTCAAAACACTTTCTATACATTAAATGCTTTCTTTGAATTGTGCCGTTGATGCATTTGTGTCCTGTCACAGTTTTCAGTGGCGGTAAAAGAATCATGGGGCAGAAAACGAGGCTGGTGATAGTAGAGCTCTGTCCATGAGAGGTGATTAACACAACGGCAAAGGACAGGTCTCCTGTCGCTCTGAAAGCCTTGAGCTCATGGGTGAGTGCTGTCCATTAGGTCAAAGGATTAGCGAGGGTTAATGGAGTCGGAGAAAACAGGATATACTGCGCCGCGGTAACTTTTTCAGCTTACAGCGTAACCTATCACAGGCTGCATTTTTACCGTGACATTCGGTTTAAAGAAAGATCATTTTATGGTCAACAAAGTACTTTTTATTCTTAAGCTAGCGTCCTGTAGTTTCTGTTGGATGGTGTGCAGTTCCCTCTGTTTCGTCTGTTGTAAAAGATAAAACTCTCACAAAGGTTATTAAAGTGCTTTAAATAGAAGTTCAGTACATAACGTTTCTAAATACAGACTCCTGTGAGGACGTAACATAAGATAAGATAACAAATCCACCAGCCTGTATGGATGAACTACTTTGAACTTTGGATGAACTATTTACATATGTTGCTTTTGACCATTTAGTCTTTGATGGTTTTTGGCTTTGTGATTAACAGGAGCCAGGTTTCCACCCTAATGTAGCAACTTTCACCAAATGTTTAAGAAAATCTGCAAAAGAAAATGTGTATTATATTATATATGTACCATATTTTGCTTTTGTTGATGCACTTGGTGACTTTTTCAGCCCCGCTCAATGTTTTTGCAAGTTATTTCAAGTTTTATTTATATTACATTTATTAATTTTTGGTCTTTCTGCTCGTCTCTTTTCATTTTTTTTGCACATTAAACCAGTTGGATGGTCTTTTCTCTAAATTTCGACCTGAGCTACTGCATAAAATTATCCTTGCAGACACCCGTACTCTCAGTTAGACTGGATTTACAGGACACTGAGTAAAGACTCCTGTATTTAAACTTTCTGTAATCAATTCAGGCAGGCGTTGACTCCCCTGATAAGTCAATTGACATTGGGTCACTTGGCACCAAGGACACAAGCCAAAGTAGTCTGGGTTAATGGGGCTCTGATTATAGCCACAGCCAGACCAAAAGGTGTGGGATTGGCTAAAAAATCATGACACTGAGCACGCGGCACACCGTAGCGCCGCCTCTGAGAGCCGAGATAACCCTCCATACGTCAGTGACAGGGAAGACCTCAAATGCTAATCTTAAGCTCGGAGCTCCCCAGCTGTGTGAGCCAACCTAAATAGCTTAGAAGTCATGAGGACGGCTGGACACGAGCCACCAGCGTGGTTTGGCTGTGCATGTGCAAAGCGTAGGGATTGGATTTTTAAAGGTTACCTTGGTTATAAATGTAGGTTTGGCGTGTGTGTATGCCTGGTTCCACTCTGTGTGTTTCAAATATTTCCCATTAAATGTAGCTGAGGCAGTGAAGGATGCAGGAGAGCGGCCCTGACATGTTGATTAATGGCTTAATCAGGAGTAGTGTGTCAGTGTCTGCATGGCTATCTCCTGCACCGCCACAACAACAGCTTTGCACCTGAGGGACACACACTGTCAAACACACCCAGGTACATCCATCCCCCATCCCCAGCACGGATAAAGACGCTGAAACTGATGCCATGTCAGAACTATACGGCACTTTCTCACCGCTGACCTCATTTGTTTTTAGATTCAGTGACACTTTCAGTGCTCGTGTGTCGCTGCTGCTGATGTGAAACATTTACACTGCACCTTTCCCTGCATTATTTAATGCCGTTACTCAGTCTGTGCATTTGCTTACGGGCGTGTTTACTCACAGCTTCCAAATTTGAGGGGACAAGCATGGGCGTCCATTGGGAAGTCCTCCAGCTGCATGGGGCACTCTGCTGATATAGTCAGTCTGAAAGAAGAAGACATGCATCCAAAGTCAGAGAGAAAATTAACTGTGTGGGATGAGACATCGTTCTCATGATCACCATTTTCACAAATTAACATATCCTCTTATTATGAATTATTTGTTTCATTTGGGTTGTGATTCATTTTGCATGCAGCCATTAACCACAAAAACTGTAGTCTGTCTTCATTAGCGAGCCTCAGATAGTTAACAGCAGAATGAAATGTAATTTTCTGAGTACAGAGCAATAAGCAGCTGAGCCACCAGAGGGACCCGCGATGATTCCTATCGAGGAGGAATGATGCAACTGTATGTGCAAAAAAAGAGCTTGGGAATAATTTGAGAAGGAATATTTCCTGGTGTAAGGCTGCCACCTGTCTGTGGGATCGCAATAAAGCACAAGTGAAGCTTTATTGCAGAAAAAACTCCAAACAAACAAACAGCTGAGCTCATCAAGTCAGTGTAATTTATGAACACTGTGAAGCACAAAGTCTTATCTAATGCTGCCCTCTGCTGGACAGACTTATAATAGTCATAGCTGCTGTCCTTACTATGAAAATCCACACAGATGCCCCCTGACTAAATACATGACAGTGACTGAAAGACATTTATATATTTACTCTATAATATCATGCTATAATACTTGGTAATACAAGGAGGTACATTATTTGAGGTTTTAAATGTGCCTGTACTTTCTTCGTTTACTCCACTAATATAGTTTTTCCTCTACAACATTTATTTTCCAGCTATAGCTAAGAGTGACTTTGCAGTTTAAGATTTAACATACAAATCATTAAGTAGATAAATCTACAGACTTACACACATATATAAAATAAATGCATTGCTGTAGAAGTTAAAAAGCCCTTAACAATTCTCCCAAAGCTTCCCAAAATACCCAATAAATCAGGCTGAATTTGGGGAAAACATGCATAAAATGATGCATAAGAAAATCCGGACTCTATCTTATATGTTGATGATCCTTACTTTTACTTTCAGAAGGAACTGAATAGAGTATAGTGGGGTATTACTACTTTTACTGAACTGGAATCTAAGCATATCTAGCACCTCTCATAATACCTTATACATTATAATACAAATACAATTCATAAATAATATTTAAGTTGCACACAGGAAAGGGATTTGAGTATATTAGAGGCCATCTGCTGTCTCAGCTGTTTAAGTGAAAATATGCACCACATCAATAACCTGTGATAAGTGAGAACAGACCCACAAAGAGAATAGAAATACAGATGATTTTGGAAGCTGTTGCATTATACTGAGCTCTGCTCTGCGGTACATTACAGAGCACGATATTATACTGTATTATGATCAGCCTTTGCTCAGTGGCTGATGCAGTGGGTCTGTTATGTCCTACATCACTCCCTAGTGGACTATTATGCAAAGCTCAGCTGAGGAATGAAGATTAGACTGTGTGTGTGTGTGTGTTTGTGTGCTGCAAACAAAGTGTTTATCTTCATTTACTATTCAAGAACATATTGCACATCTCAATAAGAAAGTATTAATGATAGTATCTGATCAATCTATAAGCCGATCAACCAACGATTAAGCTATTTTTGGAATTGTTCATCATCATTTTTTTTAAGCAATAATAAAAGGCTCTTCTCGGTTGTTTGTTGTATGCATGGACTGTCTGGTTTTGTCTTTGGGTTTCAGATTGTTGGTGAGTGTTTCAGAGTGTTAAGGATGATTTACTAAAATGCTCTCATAATATACAGTCATCTTGTCAAGGTGGTGTCGAGGTCCTGCAGGTTAGTCCAGCTTTGCATAGCTCTGATATCTTGAGCATGACTAATATCCATAAAGGGACTTTACAGTAAACGGGCAGCACTGAATGGCTTTAATTAGTGGAGTAGTGAATATGTGGGCTACTGGCTCCTTAATAAATCATAATGACCAATAAGGACGGCGCAGACCAGCAAATGAATTAGCAGCTGAAATGAAAAAGTAAATTTGCGGCCATCACAGTTATTTCACACTGCTACGTGTTGTGTTTTAGATTAACAGGAAATGATTGCGATTGATTGTGTATTACTGGCGGCTCTGAAATATACTGCTCTGTAAGACATTCACTGCCTGGACCAAAACCGTGTCTTTTCTCCGAGAGATATTTTCATGGTACGCTGGCTCGGGCACTGAGCACTACTTGTTCTGTGAACAGCCAGTGTAGGAGAGTAATGCATGCATAAAATGTTTCTCTAATAACCTTGTTCCCAGAACACAACAGCATTAATGGGCCATCTTGAAGCCATTTCTAATGGCTTGTAGTCTTTGCAAATGTACTGCAGATTTGTAGCAATTTTAAAGTCAGTGGATCAATAGTCATTTTTGACATGCACCCACGTCCATTTCCTCCAAGTTCCTTTGCTGTTATTTGATTTGAAGAATGTTTTGTCCTAATAAGATGATGGAGATGTTTCTATCTAGGATATATTATCTCTTTTTACGGATTGACTGCAATTTATTGCTCTTAAAAAGCCTGCGGAAATCATTTTAAGCGCTAATAATGAATGCATTGGTCCACTTTGACTGGGAAAAAAACACATTACCTGATTATTGTTGTCTTTTAGGTGAGCAAAATGTGAACAAGATGTGCTTTACACTTGTCTACAGCAGCTGATATGATTACACATTATTTAAATACAATTATTTAAATAGCTACAGTATATGAAATGGGAAACAACTGAGTGTTAGAGCAGCAATAAACAGAATTAGGGAGGCTGTTTTCCTGTCAAAGTGAAGCCTTGTGTGATGTGGCGGCATACTTATTGGCGTGCATCACGACGTGAGGAGGAGGAGGAGTGAAAACTCCCAGTTGCCTCTGTCGGAGCGCCGGGTCGGAGCAAACATTTCAAGTTCCTCTGACCTCCACTATACAATATGAGGACAACATGGTGACGCATCAATGCACCACTGAGACATGTAGTATGAGTGTGTGGGCTGTACGAGTGCAGCAGGGGTCTTAAAAACCCATTACCAAAGAAGTATCGCAGGCTGATGGATGTTTTAGTCATCTCTACACTTCTAATTGGATTACACAACATTTCCAAACCGCACTCGTCAGCTCTCATGAATCAGTGTTTCAGTTTTAAGACTGATTGGAAAAGAAGTGTTTATCTTCCTGTCGTCCACAGCAGGACGGGAGGTCAGCCGCGGGGAGCTTACCTCATGGTGTAGAGCAGAGTGCCGTCGTCTTTCAGCCGCAGCAGCTTGTTCGGCGTGGTCATGTTGTGCGCGATGGATTTCTTCCCGTTCAGGAAGAAGGTGTCCGGAGTCCAGATGTTACTGGCCAGGAGATTATTCAAGGGGAGCATCTCCATCGGGCCCTTAAAGCAAAGTCTTTCGTCTTTCCAGCTTTGACGGAAGAACACGTCGATAGTGTATTCCTGCAGAGAAAAATAATAGTTTAATAAATACTGTGCATGTATATGTGAAGGAATAAATATTGTTACACAGTAGAGATTTAGTTTATAGTTTCAATGCATAAAGTCCTTGTTTTCATTTGTTTAGTTTAGATCATTTTTAAACATAATTGTATAGTGGCTGACTTTATAATCTCACGAGAGCCCATAAAAAATAATTTTATGTACTCTGTGTTTCAGTGAGATTTTTTGAGCATATTCATAGATGCACAAAAGTAATCTAGTAAAATTATTCAAATGACCTCAAATCATTTGATAGTTGATAATAAAACTTAATAAAAGGGGCTTCTTACCATTTCAGTGTCAGAGACTGGACCGAAGCTTGTGACAAAGATGTTGGTTTTGATCTCTGTCACCTTTTCTGTAAAAATAGATATGATTGTGAGTCTTTGGAAAACATTTGTATTTTGAATAGTGCATGTATTAGTAGTCAGAGCAATGTCTGTTCTATATGTTAAGGTTGTTTGGTGATGACAGTTACTCAAACGTTGGCTCCATTCTTCAAAACTCTACAGTAATACATAAGAAGGAGGATCACATGGTTATGTTATTAAGAAAATGTTTGAATACAGTCTGCTTCCCTCCACCCAACAAAAAGTCACTAGTTAGGAAGAAACAATCACTTCTGATCAAGCAGCACACCAAAATCAGTATTCTGCATGTTGTGCTTACATTTTCATTAAAGCCTCATTATTAAAGGTTTAAAAGTTTGGCAACTCCAAGTGGTTACATGGAAAAAGACTCTGGGATATTCCTCATTTCTGGAGCCAATCAACACAAAACATCTTCTTTCAAAGATGTGTGTGTAGTACTAAATAGAGTACATAACTTGGCAGCTCTTTAGAAATAAGCTTAGTGTCATTATAACTTCATATTGCAGTCACTGGCACACTTTGGATGTATACAGCATGTCCTAAACAGTCAATCAGCACCTTCAAGACAAACACCTTCAATGACCAGACACTTTCATCAAACATCCTGAAATCTCACAGCAGTAGAGGGCAAACATTTTCTCTCAACTTCTGCATCTTTTTATTCCTAGTTTATGATGAGAACTTTTCAGTCCCTTGCCTACTTTGACCTGCATGCACTGAGAACAATGGAGCTGCTGTTAAATGACAGGAATAATGGCTTTCTCAAGGTCACAGCGGCACGCCGTGTGCTCCGCCGTGCGTTCACACAGTGAGTGCCTTTAAATCATACATAGAGGAGATGTAAACAGCTGATGGTGTCTCTTTGTCAGAGACCTCATGAATATCAGCACATTTTTCCTCGTCCAGAATAAGCAGAAGACAGATGTGGTGCAGAGCATTGTTCTCGCGTGGACCGAGGGGCTGCAATCGTTCATGCAGAGCCATCGATACAGAGGCTGAACAACTCATTTTTCCTTTCATCTGCATCCAAAAGCACAAAGCTTTCTGTGTTAGCTGTTGTTAGAACAGAGGGAGCCCCCCAGGACATTTTCATAATGACATAATCAGTTCTCACCTCGCACATGTGTGACTGCTTTAATTACCAGAAAGGCAGAAGTGTTGAGATCTGAACACTCGGTGGACTTACCTCCCAGTCCGGGGCGGAGTCTGTTGTCATAACCGTCCAGCAGCCCGTCCAGGATGCGCGTGAAGATCGTGATGTTGTCATTTATTTCGGCCTCTTTGGGAGTTCCAGTTACATCCTGGGAGAGGCTGGGTGTAAGAGCATTTTCAAATTATACTTTAGAGAGACAAAAACTCTTAAAAATGGGGCGACAACATATTTAACCTGAGAGAAGCTGCTTCACTTTTAAAAGGAGGCACTTAAAACTTACATTTCAACCATCCAAGCATTTATTACAGAAGCACTGTATATTCACTGACTCCTTTTAAAATGTGTCTTTATGCTTTTCCTGCAAAGTTACAGGAGTCAGTTCCTTACCTCAGACGGCAGGTGATGCTCACAAGCAGGACACAGACCCACAGACGTCTCATTGCAAAGCTGTGGCACATTCCATCGCCCATTCCTGCAGCGAGACATGATGCTCACGTCTTTAAAACTACATTAACTGTGCTGTTGTTTTTTCACACCTGCATTGTTGAGTGAGTGCTTTACCTCAAATTAAAGCAGTTTGAGTTATTTATTGCATAGCCTCCCTCTTTCTCAAAGCTTTACTGGAAACTGAGTGATAAATATCAAACAATATTTAGCTCTCTCATTGTAAAAGATACAGAATTGCAGCTTATAATGAAATCAGCTTTGTGTGCAGGCATTGACTGGCAGCCAGGGGTGTGTAGTGTTCGCCTCACCGCATGCATTTGAGTGTAAAGTGATCTGTATCAGGTGCACAAATGTTTTCACTACAGCATCACAGAATCAAACACACAGCAGTGTGCTGACAGTATCACAGAGCCACGATGCAGCAGTGTCCACGCAGCCAAAATGTGCCTTTCTGAGCAGAGCAGGACGGCGCAGGACAACATCTGTGGGACCTGCAGATGCTGCCTGATGTTTGAATAAAAAAGAAAAAAAAGCTGATTGTGCAAAGTTCCTCCTTTCTTAGATCTCTCTCAGAGAAGGTCCTTTCCCTCTCAACACGCCCGCCCACCTCCCTGCAAGAGCCTCCGTTCAATCCCACTAATGAACCTCCTCTGTAAGTTGATGACTTGTGACAGGCTGAGCTGAGCTGCATCCTGAGCTCCCACCTCTGGACGATGCTCAGCTCCCCGCCCCCCCCAAAAAAAGACAGAAAGCTGTGAAATGCCTCTACCTGGGTGCTGTGTGAATATATGAATATGAATACCTAAAACACAACTGCAATCCTTTCTGCAACCGCAGCTGGGACTCCTCACACACACACACACACACACACACACACACACAGAGTATACATCCCCCTCGGTGTTGCCGTGGCTGTACGCACCCT
>JBAJHX010000106.1:22819757-22833225 GCA_037176925.1 Amniataba percoides
TCTGTCTATCTCTCTGTTTGTCTGTTTGTCTGTCTGTGTAGCAGCAGTGTGGTGTTGGCATGGTGGTAAAAGTGGTCGTTCACTCAGCTGAAACCCGGCGTTGATGCTGTGCCTGCAGTAATGGAAATCTATAGTCTGAGGGTTTGTGCCAGTTTTGTGCACAGAACAGCTGAGAGGGGTTTCTCGTTCAGACAGGTCTTGAAATATGGTCACCCAGAGCAGACTGATGAGAATCAGAGTTGTTTGATAATTCTATAAATATCCTCTTTGTTACAGAAAGAAAAAAAAAATCCATCCCGAGCTCTGCCGACGTGCAGCGTTTAAATTGATATCCTTGTAAGAAAGTCCAGCTTCAGTGTGGACAATGTCGGCAGGGCTGGTCTGAAGAAACTGCAAACGTCTGGGACAAAATTACTTTATTTATACCGTATCTGCCATATGGCCTAAATGCATTTCTCTGACTCTTATTATTTACTGTTGGGTATAACTACATTTTGCTGTTTCCCTCCCCACAGGACTACACGTTGACTATGTACTTCCAGCAGTATTGGAGAGATAAGAGGCTGGCCTATGTGGGGATCCCTCTCAACCTGACACTGGATAACCGAGTGGCAGACCAGCTCTGGGTCCCAGACACCTACTTCCTCAATGACAAGAAGTCCTTTGTTCACGGTGTCACTGTTAAGAACCGTATGATTCGACTGCACCCGGATGGCACCGTTCTCTACGGCCTCAGGTGAGCGCTGAGATGATTATGATGTGTTAGGTAGTTAAATTAGTGCTGTGGAAATGGACATTGTGTTTTTTTCCATCTTTTTTTGCTCATTCAAGCCACAGCTCGCTTAATATTTTATTTATAACCTCCATTATACACATTTGTGAGGGAATTATGCAAGAAAATATGGAGTAACTTCTTGAAGACAGATTTAAGCACTGTTTGCTGCTAAAAGCCTGTTTACACTTTTTGCCATTCATGCATCTTCTACCCTGAAAAAATCCAGACGTGGCACACTTTTCAACACTTATTCTGTGTATATGTCTCCATCAGCCAGTTAGAAAATGTGATTGTTTTTCTTTGCCTTTACGCTTTCCGGTCTGATCCAGTTGGGAGCAGTAAAAAACACACATGCATCTTGAAGAAATGTATTCACACCTCCTGTGGTGCGTGTTCAGCGACTGGCTGAGCAATCCATCACTAATGGTTATTGGTTGACTTTACTCTCAGCCTCTATGTTATCCTATAGCTGTCTAATCTGCCCAAGATGCACCAAGTGGGGAAAATGTTTTAGTTGTTTTGTTGAAGCCACTTAATGTGCAATTCTCTCAACATAATGCCAATACATCGAGCCTCACAGCAGCTCATATCGCATAAGTTGTCTCATATGTTTATTTGGACTGCGGCTGAGGATTGAATTCTCGATATAACACTGCAGCGCTGAAAAGCCCGGAAGTGCCATTAGCAGTAATTCACAGGCAGTCTGACTTTCAAGCGAATAACAGTGAATGTCACTGCACTGAAAAGATGTTTGAGCTTCCTGAAAGAAGATGTTGTGTGTCTTTGATAATAAATAAACCAGGACATTTAAAACAAGCTGAAGAAAGCAATGTGTTCTCTCTTTTGGTTTTGTTTTGATCCAGAATCACGACGACAGCGGCCTGCATGATGGATCTGAGGAGATACCCGCTGGACGAACAGAACTGCACTCTGGAAATTGAGAGTTGTAAGTTCGAGCCCCACGTCTGTGCTTAGCAAAGAAATGCAGCAGACAGCGATACTTTCTCATCCCTTAAAAATATATGAATGCCGCTGTGATTCTCGTAAAAAAAAAAAAAGTTCTCACACTCCTCATCTCATGGAGACAGAAAAACTGCACAAACTGCTGAATTGCTTTCGATTTATTAAGCTGTCGTAGCTCATTGAGATTGCTTGCTTCACCCTTCTCCGGTTAGAGCTGCAGTTTCTGTCCAGAGAGGTTTCAACCAGACAGCGATTTCCATAGTGGAGCACAGAGCTGATTAGTCCAGCTCAGTCTTAATGGCATGTTTGGCTCTCTGTGCTGTGCCATGATATTTAAGGGTCCCATGCAGGTGGTATAAGTCCGTCTGCCTGCATTGACACGTGTCCCCATGGAGATTTACATCTCATGCAATCAGCACTTACAGCCAGCCGAGTCTTTGAGATTCATGGGACTTACTGTAAATCAACTGCAGCTATTAGGCTCCCGGATTTCAATTAAGCAAATAAAAATGCATTATTAATTTCAGCCCTCCAACCAAACGAGACAGCTGCACTTTTCTGAGCGTTTGCGTTCGGACGTCTCACACCTCGACTTGTTTCCTATCTGTCCGTGTGCAGATGGCTACACGACGGATGACATCGAGTTTTACTGGAAAGGAGGAGACACTGCTGTGACCGGGGTGACGCGCATCGAGCTCCCGCAGTTCTCCATAGTCGACTACAAACTGGTTTCCAGGAACGTGGTCTTTTCCACAGGTGAGCTCACGGTGATGTTGTACAACTCAGACACTGCAAAAGATGTTCAGAAAGTATTCAATAACTAACTAAATGACCTGTATATGTTTAAAATCATCTTTAGGGTCCAATTTATGAAGAGTTTTATATTCAAAAACTCAGCTGATCTACATCGTCGTGACTCTGTGGGCGTGATTTTATCAGATTTGATTGACAGAAGCCAAACAACCCAACAGCTGTCTGTTTCCAGCTGAGCCTCGCCCACCTCAAATCAGTGGGAAAAATAGAAAACAAAAACACATGAGAGGTTTTTTTCATGTGAAAAAAACCAAAATTGTTCTAACTTTGGCAGCAAAGTTGTGTTTTCACGTAGACTCGCATGCCTCATAGTAAGTAGCTGACTGAGAGTTTTCAGGGCCTTTAAAGTTTCATGAGGCACAAATATCAGCGGATCTCTTGTACTTTGTTGTGCGATAGTCTGTGTACACATCAGGCTTTCCTGAGTGCAGGATTTGACCTCTCTCACTGTAACACCAGAGCTGGGAGTGATAATGGAGAGGCAATTACCCCTCTATTTCTTCAAGATCTTGATAAAAGAACGGACTCTGTACTTACAGTAATGTAATGTATTCATGAGCGAGAGTGCCAACAGCATGAATTATTCTCTTATAATACAAAACCTCGAGTTGCTAGAACAGTGATAATTCCCACAGTTGGATTAATGGCACGTCGGACGGATATTGTCCGAACATTTCTGAGCAGATGATACTGAGAGGCCCATTAGAGCTCATTACAAACAGGGTCAGATCTTAATGCAAATAAACTCGGAGGGACGTCCGCGGATGCTTTTAACGTCTCCTCGGTGGGTTGGCCGAGCACACGGGGAGCATCACACGTGTGTGTTTAGTCACATTATAGGACACAAAGTCGCCTGGTGTTTACAGAGGCTGTTTCAGGCGTGATCTCAAAATCTTGTTCAGATGTAAATGAGGGAAGAAACTTGTGTCGCTCTGGCAACAGTTGAAGTTATACCCATCATCATCAGTCCTTATATAGGAGTATAAAGTCAAAGGTGTGCATGCACTCACTAGTTCATTCAGTACATTATATGAAAAGGTTACCCATTAATGAATAGTTGTTGTTACTTTCATGTCTGTGCAAAAAATATGGAGCTACATGAGCACACTGGTCTTAATGTAGCTTTAACATTAGCTCCACATAAAGACTGAACAGAGGGTAAAATACTGAATCAAAGGTACAGACGGCTCGCTGTTTCCCCCTGCTTTCAGTCATTATGCTAAGCTAAGCAAACTCCTTCATATTTATCCCACAGGGGTGAGTGTCATGTCAATCTTCTCATCTAACCCTCAACAAGAAAGCAAATTTTTGTATTTCTCAAGGTGTCAAACTATTTCTCGAACACAGCATGTGCGTGTTTGGAAACAGACATTTTATGCTTTGCTCTGCACCGTGGTGTTTGCACAGAGAAAATCTCAAGGCCAAGTTTCATAAGATGATTTGCAATTTGAAGCACGCTTGCCTGTTTCCATGGTAATGAAACCAGTTCACGAAGCCATCGCCATAGGAACCAAAACAAAGCGGCAGACATTCCCACGTCCCTCTTGAATTAAAGAGGGCTCTTGCCTCTTCACTGTCTTTCCCTGCAGGTGCCTACCCTCGACTGTCTCTGAGCTTCAAGCTGAAGCGAAACATCGGATACTTCATCCTGCAGACGTACATGCCCTCCATCCTCATCACCATCCTATCCTGGGTGTCGTTCTGGATAAATTATGATGCCTCGGCTGCCAGAGTTGCATTAGGTATGATGTGTCCCGTGCAGAGGATTGACCTCGGCTCTGTAGTTTCACCTTCAGTCTGATGTCTTGTGCACAGTGAACGCCTCAGTCCCAAAGCTACACACAGACAGACTTTAAACTATAATACCAACAAAGCAGAGACCCTGCGGTCCTACAGAGATTCAATTGATGGTAAACAAGGAACATTCACGTCCAGAAATGAAAAACCAAACTTAACTGGACCCTCAAACACCTAAGACCAGTGAAGTTCTTCTGCAAAGGTTCTGATTTTTTTCAGAAATAAAGCACTCTATGGGTTCTTTTTAGAACAAGAGAATCTGACATATCCTGTAAAAAGTAAAAGGCATTTTAGCTTTTATTCTTCTTCTTTTGATTAGAGGAGTGCTAGTTATATATTTGTCCCTACTTTCCTCATAAAAGTTATAAATCAGGGAAGCAGAAGTCTCTGCAGTGTTATAACAAAGTATTTAATTTTTTTAAACATGGACAAAAGCAGATCCCCATATTTTAACATTATCAGCCTTTCATATTCATTTCTAAAAAAAAAAAGACTAAATGACTTCCTTCTACCTTTTATGTTCACTTTTATGTAACTTTATGTGTTTTTCCCCCAAAGGAGAGTCATTTTTCTGCTCCAGCTCCACTTCTCTCTTCAAAATGTAATTTGCAGCTCTCCTCTTACACTTTCCTTTCTTTCCTAAACACTTAAACCAGCTATCTGCCAAAGCTTCACTATCATCACCCACCATCTCGCTCACACGGGTCGTAACAGACAGATTAAACAGAAAGAGATGGAGGTAACGAGGACGTTCTGAATGGATGGCTACATGGCAGAAAATGTGACTGCGTCGTTACGTGGTACATTTATGATCGATGGCCTCTCCTCCTCCTCGGAGACGCTGCACAGTAGATGGAGCGTTTGTTGGGAGATCATGTCGAGTTCATATAATTTACCCTGCTGTGACCTGAGAGGACGATAGGTCGGATGTTGTTGGCCACCAGAGGATATAAACCGAGAGGATCTGACCTTTCCAGTTCGGCTTTATTTATGTTTCTAAAACTGGCTGGAAGTGATCTTTTCCTCTCTGCTCTTTATGACCCAAGTCTGCAGTGCCCCTCAACTCTGTGCTCTTTTAGTTCACTGTTTGTTGCTGTTGGTTGTGGTTCATTGTTACAAATATCACCAGCTGCATTTCAGTGAAACAGCTCTGATAAACCCAACATATCATTCATCCAGTGATGAACGGTAGCCAGACAGTCGGAGAAAGAAAAGCCAGATATTTTTAAAGAGTTGGTGGAGACCAAAACAGAGCTAAAGAAGAATTTAACTCCAATTGACTGCTAATGTTGCTCTGTTTCTGTGGGATGTGCAAATAAGCAACGTTGCCTAACTTAATAAGGTGATAGATTGTAAATTCAGATTTCTTCGGGATATTTCCAGATTCAGCCTTTATTAGCCCCACAACAGGGGAATTTGGTCAATCTTAACCTTTTGAGACACGTCTGAAAGATGCACTAAAAATGTGCTGAAAGCAAAAAATGAATCTTATCACAAGCAAAATGTGTACATTTACTTTATTAGCTAAGGAGCGACTGTCCCAGCTTTTAGACATTTAACATGTGAGAACTTGAGCCTCTTTTGTTACACTGGAAAAAAAAGTCTTGTAGAAATGTTACTGAGAATAAGACAAAAGTAATCGTGTCAATATCAGCAACAACAACCCAGGTATCAAAAAAGGATGGTGGAAATTGGAAGAATATGATTGTGATAAGACATCGCACTCAAGTGTAAAGATGGTTTCGTATCGTATGCAAAGCCCTGCTGGTGACGTCGTCCCACACTTTGTTTTTATGTGAATAGTTCGTATCAGATCCAAAATGAAGGTTTTACTGTGGTTTCCCTCCAGTCTTCTGCTCTGTGGTGTAATAGGAAACTGAACTGAATCTGTCTCACACTTTCCATTGGCCTCTGAGACTGAAACAAATACGAGGCTCAGTCTGCTGCTGGAAAACATCCCGCCATCCTTAACAGCATTGATCTCTGCGAGGATATTTGCCTTAATGGAAATCCTCATTCAGCATGTAGACACGCAAGGTAGCGACTGTGTGAGGCGGAGAACGTTAATGCAGCATTTATTAAATCTCAGTTTGCAGTGATTTAAAGATGAACATAGTACTTTTTAATGTAGGTAGTTAGATTTGGATGCAGCCCCGCGTGGTCAGATCCGTTCAGGGGACGGTTCGTCTGCTGTAACGCCTCCTCACAAAGAGGACCGCTGTCTGAGACGCTGTGGGATCGATGCAAGTAGAAAGCATTTACACTCACTGTACTATCCAAATTCAATCAGTGTCTGTCTGATGATTAACTATAGGATACCATTCACTCTGCCATTACTGTGGTATGAGTATCCTGAGGAAAACTACATTTGCAGGCATGTCTTTCAGGCTATATATATATATATATATAAGCAGTGGAAAATGACGTTAAGAGCTCATACTGTGTATTTACTTCAAGTCTCACTGTAGGTGCGAGGTGTTTAGTATATCAGGGAGAGTTTGCTAAGAGTTGGTGGCAAATCATCATCAACAAAAACAAAACTTAATTTGCTGTTTGCTGCTGGTCCAAACTCCAATCAAAGCAAATATCACTCTTATTACAGCCTCATTCTAATTACAAGGGAAAAACAATGCAAAGCTCAACAGATGATTGGACAATCACATGCAAACCATCAGTAATCAATGATCTATGATTATCATTTCCTAATCTGTCCCTGCTCTTCTTCCTGAAGTCAGAGACAGCAGTGAGCGCCGCTGCAGTGCACTGAGATTATTTCTGGGGTTTGTTGAGTAACCGTCTCCTCTGAGCTCTGAGAGCTTAGATTCTTGCTCTTCCCTTCTGTTCTGCAGAAATCGATGCCGTAAACCCACGGCGCTCTTGACGACGCCCCCACACATACAGTACTGTACAGTGCAACATTTTTGTTTTTAATTATGTAAGCCTGAGTCGACAGAAATAGACACACACACACACACACACACATCCAGGTCGGCGAGCCATCCAGGAGACACGAAAACAACACAGACGCATTTACTGTTGATGGTGCACATTACGTGGAGAATTACTACACTGCTGTTTATTGTGTATTTGCTGAGTCTGTTCGGCCGTTGCATGCTCCATGAGCTGGAAACCGTATTGTGCAGCATTTTCTGCTTATCCAAGCTGAGTTAATTCAAACTTGCCAAGAAATAGGCATCCAGGAACTTTCATCTCTTTAAAGCTCTTGGTTGTTTTTGACCTTTTTTTTAAAGTGTGATAATCAGGTTCAATGGAAATGTTTTAAATGTGACCTAAACACACACATATAAAGTGATATCACTGATTAGTAAGTCTTTTAAATTCACACACAAACACACTGATATTAACAGAATCACGATTCCTTCGTTTAAAACAGGTCGTCCAAGCCAGAAAAGTTGCACCCATCACACGTATGCATGTTAGTGTTTCACTTTTCAAGGTTCTGGAAAAGTTCAAGAAATATAAGACTTTCGTGGTTAAAAAATTCATAATACAAAGAATGAATAATTTACATAACTGACCTTGTTTGCAGTTTGACGTGTCCTGTCAACAGTTTTACACACGCTTCTTTTATAATGCTGGTGTGTGAAGGAAATGCTTTTTTGGGCCACAGTGGATTTCTCATTTTTGTTTCAGCAGGACACAAGCTGCTCTGCAGAGACCAGTAACACGATAAGAGACGTAATGACAGAACAAAAGAATATATGCCTGAAACAATAATGCTAGACTAAATATTGGAAAAGTTGATGTATCTGTTAGTGATTTTACAACACCATGTTTCATCAGACAAGTTAACAGTCTCTGGATATTTATCTCATGGTTTAACATCGGGAAAGTGTTTCCTCACATCTTTAATTTAAGAAATAGTCTCTGGGAAACTTCTTATTTAATATATTTCTATCATTTATTTTCATTCAGGGATCACCACTGTGCTGACCATGACAACCATCAACACCCACTTAAGAGAGACTCTGCCCAAGATCCCCTACGTCAAGGCCATCGACATGTACCTGATGGGCTGCTTCGTGTTTGTCTTCCTGGCTCTGCTGGAGTACGCCTTCGTCAACTACATCTTCTTCGGACGGGGTCCACAGATGCAGAAGAAACTGGCGGAGAAGGCGCAGAAGGCAAATAACGACCGGGACAGATTTGACAGGCCAAAGGTGAGAATCACTCCCAAACAGCAAAGAACCAGGTTACACTCAGATAAATTAGCTGGGAGGTCCAGAACGTTTTTTAACTAACTGAAATAAAGCGAGTCTTTATTGTAGGGCTCCAGCTTGGAATCCCAATGTGGTCGTAAGTCACTGTCAGCGTCAACTCTTACTGCTCCAACCAAGAAACCAAGAGGAGTATTGTACAGTGGGTCCTCAGGGACGTGCTGTGAATGAATGTGTGTACCCCATATAATCATATGTAAGGCTAATTCCTTTTAACTAAATTAACAATAAGCGGTATGAGGTTTAGAAGTCCACAGCTCCAAATGATAAATTGAAATAATTCATTCCAAATGTAATTTAATTAGCGCTAACCATGACTCGTAAGATAAATAATGCACTTTGTATTTTCAAACAGCCACTATGACGTTAGTGCAATTTCATCTGAGAGGGTTTACTTAAAGCCTGGTTTCTGGAAATGTGTCATTGTTGTTCAAAATCGGGACTTGGTGAGATAAAGTCAAGGTTAACCTCCGTAAATAGAGCTGACTTACTCCCAGTGATATGCAGAGATCAACAATTCAGGACTACCACCGAAAACAGAGGCTTTAATTAACTTTCATTTGTATGTTAAAAATGTCAGGATTGTGCATTGTAAATATATGTCAGTGGATTATAATGTCAGTAAAAAAAGACCTGAACTCACTTGTGAAAATGAGGGCAAAAGTTGGGATATTAATTGACCTATTTTAATTTTGATAAATCTAAATTATTTCACATGAACTATCGATGCTGGAGATGTCAAACCACCTCCTGATTCTCCCATGATCCTCCTGTTTTTGAAAATCAGCTAACTCCTGACCAAAGCTCAGACAAAGAGGTTTCTGTTTGTCTTTCTGTTCCTGGCTAGTCTCTTCTGGAAGGAGGCAATTGCAAGTCTTCGTCTGTTAAACACTCCAATCAGGTACAAGGGCGTCGCCACTCACGGCGGGTGAGTGTCACTGCCTGTTGTGTCGACCGTGAAACCTCCACTGAAACTTTGCCACCTCGGGCCAAAGTTTCACCTCCTCATTTTGATGAAGGGCCGTGTTTGATCACAGCATCTCAACCCGCCATTTCTGCCATAATCATCACATATCAGCACATTCCTCTTTACGTTTCCTCTTCCTCTGTGGTGTTTAACCTTCTTATTGTCTTTATGTGACTGCAGCCCCGAGTTAATGCAGACAAACTACTCTGAAAAGAATAATTAAAAATTATTCAATAGAGGAAGGACATTCATATTTACATTGTAGTTGAACACTGAAATAACTTAGATATATATGTTATCCCTTTAGCATGCAATAACTTTAATTAAAGATAATCACATGTAGTGCAGCTTTGGTTTTTCCATAAGATTAAAGCAAGAAGAGACTGTTTGAATGAAATCTGAACACTTCTCACAATCACTGGATTAATTGGTTTCAGGGTCTTCAATTCAAAAAGTGTTGAGAGTACTTTAGATCTGCAGGTTTGGGTTTACCTGCTTTGGAAGCTGTTTAAAATTTTCTGTGATAAAAATACCATTTACATGTTTTGTGTCCAATCATGTGCAAGCCCCACAAATACCGAAGGACTTAATAAGATACAGGCTTGATCTTGATGCCGTAATCAGAATCAGAATCAGAATCATGTTTATTTGCCAAGTATGTGAGCACATACAAGGAATTTGACTTCGGTATTTTACAGTATTTTTACAGTAATTTGTAGTATTTATATCACATCATGAGGTCTGAGCTGGATCATCATATTTTACTGTTCCAACATGGAGTAAGAGCAGTTTCTATCATTAGTTTGCAGTGAGGTTGCCAGAATAAGAAAATAAATATTCACCTTGTCACCTCCCCTCATGTCTTGTACCCACATTGTTATATTGCTGTGTACATCTTGTGCCTCTATTTTTGCCACATGGGTCTGAGTGATTTATATGTTTTTGTGTGGGAAGCAATAGCTGTCATGACATTAGTATTAGAGCCACCCAGCCCAACCTTGAGCTGATTTGTGAGAAGTGATTTAACTTTGGGACAGGAAACCTGGTTTTGAAGGCCGCTCTCTGTTTCCCGGGCTGTAATCTGTCAGCCTGCTAGAAGACGCCGGCCCCGGGGCCCGACGAGCGCCGCACATGTGTCATCAGTCACCGAAGCCTCAGCTCACGGCCCATTTTTAACACCGCTCCTGTCTGTTGTGCCTAGGTCGACTCCCAGGGGAACATTTTGCTGACAACCTTGGAGATCCACAACGAGGTGGGAGGGAATGAGATCACGACCACCCTGAGCGAGACGCACAACTCCTCCTCCATGGTGTTCGACAACTCGGGAGTCCAGTACAGGAAGCCGAGCGTGCCGCGCGAGTCGGGACGCCACAGCCTGGACAGGAACGTGCATCTAAAGAAAACCCGCCTGCGGAGACGATCCTCGCAGCTGAAAATCAAAATCCCGGACCTCACCGATGTGAACGCCATCGACAGATGGTCACGGATAATATTCCCCTTCAGCTTCTCCCTCTTCAACTTAATCTACTGGCTTTACTACGTCAATTAATGCACTGATGTTTTTTCAACCCATACTTGTCTTGTTTTTATTCTTTGAATAAGAGAAGACTTCTTTATGTAAGGAATGTAATATGATAAAAATACATATAAACTTTTTTTTTTATCTTAGCAAGTCAAAGCGTGCATCTGAATGTGCACGGTCACAAGGAATTATCTTACAGAACGTGTATTTTACAAAGACTTTCATGCACTGTAAATGACTCTCTGCTGTGACTCCTGTGAGGATCTGGGACATTGAATCTCATAGGAAGATGCGCAGACTCTTCTTACAGCTGCACGCATGAGATCAGTATAAAATGTTGCTGTGACACTTAAAGGTTGATGCTAATGACAAGACAGCTGGCAAAGACTCGTAGTATTATTACATCTCTAGCTGTGTCAGTCTGATTTGATCATATGAACATGGACCAAACTCTGAGTTTATGATCTGGAAATGATCTGACCAGACTTAAAGGAATGGTTCAGTCTTTTTGGGAATACGCTGACACACGTTTCTAGCTGAGGGTTAGATGTGAAGATTGACATCATGCATGCTAATGTGAAACTGTAGATTTGCACAAAGACTGGGGGGAAAGTTAAGCGTATTTCCTGAACTCTTGAACTATTCCTTTAACTTGCCTTGGAGCCGACGCCTCGAACCGTTCGCTGGTTGTTTTCGACGTGGACTGGAACTGCTGCGACCTCGCTCCTTTGACAAACGGGACGTAACACTGTGTAAGGACGTTTGATTTCAAAGCCCAGTTTTTCTTAACAGGAGAGCCGCTGATGGAATCCATGCCAGCATTTTATAAAGATGTCACTCTGTCATTCACTGCCATTATTTAAAGGACTGTCTGGACATTTTGGTAAGCATGCTGCCTTGCTGCAGTTTAGACGAGAGGATCAGCAGCACCACCGGGAAACAGTCGGCTCGGCTCTGTGCAGGTGAAAATGAGCCGCCTATCAGCTTCGCTAAAGATAACGCATCTAATCCAATTAGTCTAATCCATACAAAGCACAGAGGTCAAAATAGGACACCTTGTATTTTTAGAGGGCGTTACACTTTTACATTTCTGGCCCTGTCTGGATTACACAAATGAGATTTTACACGTTAATCAGTGGGCTATAGAGGTGCTGATGGATGAACTTTGTAATCTCTGGAAAGACCCACGCTAGCTGTTTCCCTCTGCTTCAGTTCTTTATGGTAAGCTATGCTAACAGGGTGCTTTCGTGCACAGATTGTAGAACTGATCCTCTCATCTGACTCTCAGCAAGAAAGCAAATAAGAGCATTTCACATAATATCCAACTATGTCTTTAATATTTGCAATTAGCCATTTGCAGTTGCTTTTCAGTATTCAGAAACAAACTGTTCATATGTCAAATGACAGTAGATAGAAAAAACATGTACAATATTTGATCAGTTTTACACGATTTCACTGCTTTGTCACTGTGCTTTCAGGGCTGCAGTCACAATATTTTATTGATTTTGTGAAACACGTATTCAGTACAGCATCATTCACATGGCCTTTTTTTTTTCAGACTGCATGTCGTTTTGGGGACTCATTTTTGAAGACACCTCACGTCAGATATCCGTCGACCTTCGTGTTCAGATTTCTCGGTTCTCCATGAAATGTGATGTACATACTGTAACTCTGCACATCTTCTTTCAGTTCGCAATAATTACATGGCTTTGTTGTCGACAGTGTTTTACTCGGTGATTTCTGGCCTCGTTGTGTTGTTTTGTTAGTCTTTACACGACATTATAACTCCCTTTTTGTGCTCTAAATATAAAACACAGTATCGCAGCTTGTGATCATTGCCATTATTTCCAAAGGAAGTGAGCAGATCATTTGAAATGCTCCGAGTGAAGAAGGATCTGGGGGGGTGTATAGTATCTCCAAAACAGCAACCGTTGGCATACACAGCTCGCAACGCACCATCTGCACCGCTCGACTGAGCGACTCGCAGCGCGTAGGAGTGACACCACCTGTCAGGAGTCCGCTCAGCTCGACGCCGCCGAGCGCAGCCGGCTGACGGGGCCCAACATCCCGTAACAGATCAAACAAAAACGCATCACCAGCGTACCGAGGCGGGCCGGATATTTCTATTGAACTTGAATT
This sequence comes from Amniataba percoides, assembly GCA_037176925.1. NCBI lineage: Eukaryota > Metazoa > Chordata > Actinopteri > Centrarchiformes > Terapontidae > Amniataba > Amniataba percoides. The sequence continues at coordinate 22,832,972 of JBAJHX010000106.1, forward strand.
TTCCTTTGTTTGGTGAGTTTGGTAACTGACAGTCTGAATTCAGCTCCCTTTACTTGGCTTTATTTTACTTGGGTTTATACAGATTTGACTTTATGAAGCCTTTATAGACAAGTTGTTCCTTTGACTCTCACCACTCAGCATTCATAAGAAATGAATCAAATTCTTTATAGGTTGTTTATCAAATTCAAATTCAAATTTTATTTATTTAAAGCCCAAAATCACAAACATTGTTTGCCTCGGAGGGCTTTACAATC
>JBAJHX010000106.1:22833325-22875597 GCA_037176925.1 Amniataba percoides
ACAAGTTGTTCCTTTGACTCTCACCACTCAGCATTCATAAGAAATGAATCAAATTCTTTATAGGTTGTTTATCAAATATTATAACTTGTTTCAAGCACATATAGAGGTATTTTAAAGGTCTTTATCAATGCGTTTGTCAACAATTACACTTTCTACCACAGAGTATCTGTAACTGCTGTGAACTGTGGTGTAATACAGTATATAATAGCTGTAATCAGAAATTTTACTGACATTTATCAACAGTTTTTACACATGTACAAACATTCATGGTTAAAAATATACATGTGCTTGATACTTATGAAACATGTTAAGGTTGGAAATAGTATACTATTATTATGATGTTATAGTTTTATTATATAGTCGACTACTAATTAACTGTTCATCAAATAGTGATGCGTAAAAGGAGGCGTTAGTGTTGTCAACATATTAGAGAAGAGAAAGTCCCTCATTTTTTTAACACTAAATAAGAAGAAAAAAGGAGGCTTTGCTTTAAGGGTTTGCTAGATTCATCCAGTGGAGACTGATTGTCTGTCCAAAACAGACATCTATTTCGCAGCTGTTGAGTGCAGGTACATGATCTTATGTCAGTCTATTTAGCAGTTTTTGGAACAACTGACTTCAAACCTCAAATGTAAAACGCACAATAAAGAGGAGCAGTCACTGGTTCACCAAAGTCTGTAGGATTCGCCCTCTGTGGAAGATAAATGTCTCTGTAATCCATCCGATAGCAGCTGAGACGTTTCCATCTTTATCAAAATGGTGGATTAACCAATATTCCACTTCGACTGGCTACGACACGTCAAATAAACTCGACCCGAATGTATGCTCAGAAATAAACCAGAGCGTGTTCCCATCTTTCATAGATATCACGTATATTTACCGTTCCAGTATAATAAAGTCGAAGAATAAACTATCCTCTGCAGCAGCGGACACCATAAAGCAGCCAGCAGAGGCCATTTTCTTGCGAGGCCTCGTCAGCAGAAACGGGCCTGAAACAAGCGTAACAGAGATATGATCCGTTTTATTGTGAAACAGCAGTGAGGTCACGGCACAGCGGCTCTCAGATGATATATAATTTTGTGTTGGTATAATATTCATAAGCCACATAACAACTGTAACCACGTCCTTACTCATTCATTAATCATCGGCGTTCTTCATTTATTCTCCGCGTCCTTTCTCTGCTCTGTTATATTTCTACAGACGTTAGTCATTCTAATCTCATTTCAGTCAGTACGCCTGTTTGTTCTTTAGTCTCCTGCTCGTGTTAATGTTGTGACTGGTGTAGTGTGGGATGAATGGGGGGCTGTGATACGCTGCAGCCGCAATAATTCAATTCGCAAATCATGGCTGATTTATAGTGGCGCACTTCAGATAAATGAAAAGCAGGTGTGTGTTGGGCCGCGTGCTGTACATTATGATGGTGTGACACATGAGCGCCACATTTTAGGACTGAAAGTTCTCTCCCTCTCTCTCCTACATCGCCACGAAATCTGAATGCTGTAACCTCCGGTCATCTGCGCTCTGATTAAATGGCTCCATGCTGGTGACAGATGAGATTAATCAGCCCGGTAGAACAGTTCTTGGACGTAATGACTAATAAGGATTGAATGAAACAGGGATATTGTACATGCAGCAGTCTCCGTTCTTTATTAATACAACAATATACAACTTTAGATGGAAGTGCATCCGACTAAATGTCAAGACTTTGGGACTTAGAGATAAAAAAAAAAAAAAAAACATAGAAGGTGTCCTTGAAAAATGCTTATAACTCCAGATGAAAGACAAACTTGGTGTTCAGATGGTTTACAGTTACGATAAATAAGAAAGGATATAGAGGGCAGACTGAGACATCACGTAACTCATCGTGGGATTTCTAAAATATTTAGAGTACACTATGCAGGTATCACATTTACAGTTATATATACCTAAATAATAGATTTTTGCCTCAAAACTGTGGAAATTTGGTTTTGTGTGCTGTGTTTGTGTAATTACTTTCACTGCCAGAACAAAAGTTTGGCACTCCTCTGTAAAGACACTGTCTCTTCAGGGGAGTGTAGGGAGAATTACAACAACCAATAACTGTTTTAATGTACATATGGAAGAGTATTGCTTTAAGATAATCTGAATTTATCCCTTAATCGTGAAATAATATTGACTTGGGTAAAATAGCCATTAAGTATTACCAAACAAACCCATGGCTGCTGAATCATATAAACATTCGTCTGTGCATTTGCAGTGTCCAAACAGAGTTCGCTTTCTGCTTTTTAAAATGTGCTTTGCATCATTTATGAAGGATTGCACTTTGCCAAACATATTTCTGAAGCTTTTGGTCTAAACTGTGACTTAGAACATAGAAGAAACCATGAAAAATGTCAGCCAATTTACTGCACCATGACAATGAAACTGCAATAAAGTTGTCGCATCCAAGCGAGCACGCGGTCTGTTCAGATATGACAACTTTGGGAGAAAGTCTGATAAAATCCCTGAAGACGCCGGGGCTGTAAACCCTCCTCAAACAACACTGCTTTCAGGATTTGACTGTATAATTAGGGTTTTTACTGGGAGACTGTCAGATGGGCGGGTGAGACAGTGTCACTCAGTAATTGGCATGTAAATCAAGGATCAGATGGTACAAGAAGCAGGAAGAGAGAGCACGATGGAGTTTAATGAAAGTAAACACTGAGGTATTTTTAACTGTGAGATAAGAATATAATACTATAGATTAAGGAATAAGCGAATTATTGTTGGGATGAAAAAAAGTGATTTTTCCTGTTTGTGTCTCACCTCTGTGTCTTCAGCTTCCTTCCTAATGAACTTAAGGGCATGTGTGAGCAATAAAAGCTTGATTGGGCTTCTTTGGGAAAACTACCAGGAAGATAATTAGAGCAAGGCGATAATACATTTCTGAGTATAATGAGACAGACAGTTTGAATATCTGTACATTCATAGGGGATAATTAATCTAAATGAGTGATATTAAAACTAGAGGCGGGAGCAACAACAGCAGCTGCAGTGTGAGCGATCCACCCCCCGAGAGCAGGTGGACCAATAAGCAGGAGGCGGGGTTGCAAACACAAATTGGATCTCCAGGTTCATCAGAGAAGCTCTTCATCACCGATGGAGTGTGAGCGCTTGCCGAAGATGTATGAGGCCGATATCACCAGCAGCCCATTTCTGCACGACACGAGGAAACTCTCTCAGGAATAAAGCCTCAGAAAAACAAAACTTCTCAAAACAGCACGGTGCAAAATCTTCCAAATAGTTAAAAAAAACTGTGGGAATGGTTTAAACTCTTCTAGTTTAACACCCATTGTCTGTAGACTGGACATAAATAGCAAAGTGGGCTTTGACTTGCAGATATTCACAATCCTCTGTGAGACACGACAGATACAGTTTGAGATAAACTAAAGACAGACAGACTCATTCGGTTTATGCAGATGATGTTAACCAGTGTGTAGGGTCATCAAAACATGACATTTACACTCACATTAACTAAGTAATTACCCATAAATAGCATGCGTAGCATGAAAATATAATTTTTCATTTGTCATTTAAACTTGTTCATGTGTGTTTAAAAAGGTGGGTGTGGAAATTTTGAAAATTCTGCTTCCTGAACTATAGAGGCTTTGAAGAAAGTCACATGGACTACGACATTTTACCTCTCATCTGAAAGGCTTCGTCAGCTTTGACTGACTTGTAGGGAGTCTTCGAGAGTTTTAAATTTCCAGACACCCGACCAGTCAGCCAGAACTGAAGAAACCTTTTGGATGAACTTTAAGCGAGTCAGGTTTATCTTTTTCGCACTCTTTGGAAAAACATGACCTGGATGACTGAAAATATTCACAAACATCAAGGGCTCTGCGACTCTGCAGGACGATGTTTGTTGTTACATCTGTAAGTCGATCAGATGATGGTTGTCAGGATAATCAAAAATCAGTTAGATGTGCTGTTAATTTGGATTTTAGGAAATGGATGATGTGATGTAAAAAATGACACATCTACAAAGTGTTACTGGTCACTGACAGTTTCTCTTTTCGTGTTACCTTCCCTTTGTTGCAGCTCAGCAAAGTGGATGTCCACTTCGCTGCACTTTAACTTCAACATTTATCATCACCTCGTGGTACATGTGTGCTTACGACTTTGATTTATGTCTGACTGAAGATAACAGCAGCAGTGGTGGAAGTGTCGTGTTCACTGTACAGTGAGTGTCGGTGTTTTCAGCTTCAGGCTCATGCTGAGCTGCAGACACGGTTTAGAGAAAGATGCTATCATGCTGTGTAATGGGAAATGTAGGACTGAGTATTTTGGCAGCTTAAACAACAGTAGCAAAAGAAATTTAGGAGATATTCGTTGTTTTTATGAATCCCCACCTTTTATCACCAAGTACACCATTAAACTGACAAGGAAATAAACTATTCAAGCAAATGTAGAGCAGACTCACAGTATCACTGTCATGCTGGTTACAGCTTACCACCTGAACTCATCACTTTTATTAGCGCACCTCAGCTGGATGGTCAGAGTGCAGAGCTGCTCAGCAGCTGGGCTGCGACGTCTCCAGATGGTTCTGCTGCGTTTGCACCCAGATATATCGTCCATGGTTACGGCTGCATGGAGAGCTGAATGGTTTCAATTGAATTTCACTCTAATAAATGTGTCATATAATCCCTGATATAATACACAGCATTTTATCTGATAACTGTGTAGTAACGGGGTGAAAAAAATATCTCAATATGTTTTCTAAAAAAAAAAAAAAACAATGATGGACTCAGTGACTCTCACTGCATCACTTTGATCGACCACATATCTGTGTGTGGGAATATTTTAGCACCACAGGGATGAATCAGGATAAATTATACGTGATCACACATTTACTGCGGTCACATACAATGAAGAAACCTTTGAACTAATGAATGGATCCTGCACTGATGGCTCTTTAATCACAGGTCACCTCGGTGAAAATCTTTAGTTTGATTTTGCATCTTAAAAATACTCTGGGCTCACTTTAGCTTATCCCTACACCTGAGACTGAGCAGTAGATAATATGTAATTGAGAGGTCAGTGGTTAAAATGATGGATCACATAATTACACATTAATGGGCTGTTATTTGTTTACAAGTCATATCACATATCAGCAACGGTTAATAATTACAAAAAAGTGAAATTATTCATTTTACATTCTGGTTCATTAATTGCAGTATTTTTGATCACGTTGGCATTGAAATCCTGTGGATTGTGTTGCATTAAACTCTTCTATCTTCTGCTTCGGCATCAGATGTGAAGCAGCGGTCAGCGGTTTTCTTACGCGTGGTAAATGAAATGTCAGCAGTGATCATAAATCCCTTTCACTGAAATAAAAAAACATGTCAGAGTGAAACATGTCAGACTGACACGTCATGTCAGAGGTGACAGAGTCAGACTTTACTTCTAACATCCATATCGAGACAGTAACCAAACCAGCACTATCCATATGAAAATATAATGTGGGATGAAGGATTTTTATCTTAGTGAGACCTTAAAAACTTAAACCTTCTTAACATCAGCATGATAGCATTGTTATTGTGGAAATGTAAATGTTAGCATTTAGCCTCTGCTTTAGTCACTTGTTTTAATGTTGGATAGTGTAAAATCAGGACTATTATCTTTATTTTGTTCTCCATCGATTAACACGTTCATCGTACTGTAGTTCCAGCTGTAGTGTTAAGTTTTTATTGGTTTAAGATTCACACTTTTGTGTGATGCAAGGATTAACTTTTGACTTTTTCAGCATTTTTTTTCTCCTCCTTTTACCAGCACATGACGAAAAACATGCTCATTATACCGAAAAATTCAAGCTGGAGTGAAATGGTGTGGAATTAAAAACCAACAGTGCAATGCAGCAAAAAAATGTATTTTTGCAAGGTTAGTATTTGTAAGCAGTCAGAGCGCAAAAAACTAAATATACGTGGCTTTCAAGGTCCCTTCAGTTTCAAGCATGTTGAGTTGTGAAGGGCTTGGTAAGCAGTTGGTGCGCTCCAGAAAACTCACCATTAGTTCAAGGTCAGTAACCAGCATGGGAGCTGGACTACGGCTGCAGATGTTTTCTTTTTTTTTTTTTTTTAATAAATTTCACGCACAAATCAGTGGTGAGGAAACATGAACAATAACCATTCATTGCAGAGTTTAAATTGCTTTATGATAGATTTGAGGAAAGTGGCGGTGTTCTTGCGAAATATTCACATTATTTTTGTTTCATGTGGAAGTGCGAGGAGGTAATCCCACAGAGGACACGACGCCTCTCCAGCCCACCGCTGCTCTGCTGTATTTTCTTTACAATTGATTAGATATCTCAGAGTGGAACCTCTTTGGACTTGACCATGCACCGTCAGCAGTCTTTGGCGAGCTCAGCTCTTCGGTGCATCCTTCCTATCGCCTCAGTCTCTCTCCCTCTTTCAGCGATACACTCATTATTACAATCAGCACTAATGCCCAGGTCGTTGACTCTGTTTTGCTCAGACATTTATTTGTGTTTGTGGCCTGATTTTGGCAAGAAGCAGAAAGAATGTGATTACTCAAGTATTTCTAAATAACAGGCAGCCAGGATTGCAAATACCCAGCCAATAATAAGATGGACACAATATTTGTAAAGGCAAAATCCATCTGTCCGAGCAGATTATGCAGCACAGTCTGTATAACACCTGCAATATTGTAATGCTCTTATTTTAGGGGTCAGCACACTCAAATTACACAGAAATATATTTTCTCTCTTACCTCTAGTAACAGATTGCCATGCACATAGTTAGTTGACATATCTCTAATATTTGCTTGTATACTCAGTGATAAAAGATAATATAACATAATGAACAGACTGCACACTCCAGAGATTGGCTCCACGGGAGAAGATGATGTTAGCAGCATTAGAGTGTAGTTATGTTGTGGGTGCGGTAGAATGAGGAACAATGTTGAGAGAGACTAATATGACAGCAAATACTTCTTGGAGTAATAATGCAAACAGTTGGTCTGAACAGCTTCACTGTGCAGAAACATTTTACTGCAGATTAATTAAATATGCATACTGTATGATAGTAAAGGTATCCTCCCAGTCACACCATCCAGTGTGCCCCTCTCTGCACAAAAACATGCTGTTTGATGCTTTCTAAGGTGGTAAGTAACGTGGCTATTTGGTATTTGCAGTTTTTTTTGTTATTTGACTGAAAAGAACATGAAAACATGAAAAATGATCTGCACCAAATAAAAGCATGTTTGTCATTGATAGTGTTCAGAGGAGGAAGTTTGGGCTTTGAAACACCATCAGTGATCAGACTACCGTCCTTTATTTATTTGCTACAAAGCTTTGCTTTGAGGAACTTTAATCTTCTGCTGCTCTTCAGGCAACATCATAGAAAGGTTTGTTTTTTCCTTCATGTCGGTCACTTCTTCATCTGAGAAGTACCAATGGCTTTGGGTGGTGACATCCACAGTGCCGTGTATTTTTTTAGATCTACGTACTTGGCCAAGTCCTCAAGGTGGACTTAAGTGGTTTGAGGCAAAGGTCCAACTGTCCGACTGATTTTGGATGATCTTTGTTCCCTCCATTATATCTACAAAGGAACAAATGACATTAACTTCTCTCTCTTTATTATTCATAGGTTGGCGATGACAGACAGTGACCTCTCTCTGCCTTCAAACAATTCACTCTAACTCTCTTCTCCTGCCCTGATGAGAGGAAGCTTCTTCGCCTCAGTGTTTCATAAATCTTAAGAAAGTGTTTAACGACTTTGTGCTTCAGAAAGTCATTGCATCTCTTTTCCAGATGATGTAAGTCTTCCAGAGTATTCTCGAGCTTTGTCACCCGCCTAACACTGCTTCACTTGCTGTTTTCAGATGTTGAAGGGTTGCTTTCAAGAATGAAGTCTGCGTGGAACTTGCAGAATAATACCTGTCAGGGTCTTTTCTTTATCAGAGAAAATGCTTAAAGGATGCCCGTCACCACACGTGTCCCTGGTTTGTTGTGTAGCCACACTTCCCGGATGAGTCACTGACAACTGTTTAAGAGTTAATTTTCCCTCTGCTCTGGTTGTGGATTTTCTTCTTATCATTGAGATACTTGACAGACCCTTCACTTTCAGCCGGCCCACTCAGGAAACTGGCCTACAGAAAAGCCTCAACATCCTGCAGAAAAGACTTTTCAGGCAAGTTTTGCTGAAAAGTGTGTGCACGTTTAGAGTTGTCTCATCCTGCAATATGATATGTGGATAATGCAAAAAGTATCAGACATTTTATAAAGTAGGAAAAGAGCTGCCAGGAAGAGCTAGTGAGAGAGAGAGAGATCAACACGTCGTAACTTCAGAAAACGACAAATTAAGAAATATGTTTGACAAGCATGCATAAATGTGGCATGCCAGAAAGTTTAGATGATAAAATACTTTCATTTTTAATTGTTTAATTTACCTGAGATCAGCTTAGGTTGGCATTTAGACAAAAAAAAAAACATGTAGATATCACTTCTTGTCATAGAAAATAAAGCCAACTAAAATTTTTTTGTTATTAAAAAAGAATAAAATTATATTGCACATGTGTGATTTGCTTGTCTCTTGTCTCTAATGGCCATGAAACTCTCTCTGATGTCTGTTTAACTCAAGCTTGCCCTGCCTGCAGACACATTGTGGGTCCTTACCTATGACCTTACCTAGGACAAAGCACTGGAAGCCTTCCCATTTCCCGAGGAGGGGAAGAGCAAACAGCACTCCACTTCACAGATTTGTTGTCTTGCCCGTAAACGCTCCTACGACACCAGATTACAGGATGATTTTAAACCCCTGCCACCGCCCAACCTCCCCGCAGGTGTCAGCACTGAAAAGAGGCAGCAGAGTAAGCAAAGTCGTACCCGAACAACGCTCACCCTTAACCCTGCATGTAATGAAGCATACTGTAGATCATTGTAATATCTCTAAATAACATTAGCTCTATGATGCTCCGCTACCTTGGCATACTTCATCGGCGCTGGCAGGACGCCCAGAAACCCTTTAAATTAATGAGATAACTGTACATATGCTGTGTTCACCTGATTCCTCTGAGCCAGCACTGATACTGCTGCAAGTACACACCTCTGCTGCGGCACCACTTGGCCTCAGGATTCAGTGGTTTGGCTGATATCTGTTTGTTTTTTTGCTGTGTATTCAATCGTTTTATTGAAATTAAGTGTTAGCTGATGTATGTAATTGATCGTGAAGTGATGTCTTTCTTAAGCAAAGTACCTGGCCATGTAAACAATGACAATGACAGGGACTGAAAAGTGTGAATTAAACTGTTTAAAGCTGCTATAATCAATATTTCTTATCAGCTATGAAGCTAAAGATTATGTGCAATGTTGAAGATTGCTCATAGTGACAAACCCAAATTAAACTATCAACCAATTCTGCGTTTTCCCTCAGTTCTCCTACTTCTGCTTCTACTTCTACGTGTGAGTGTTTCATTTTCTTTTTAGCTCTTTGGTTTAGTTCATTAATATAATTTATTGTTGCTCGTTGCTGTTCATTATTATTACTCAAGTTTGTCATCTAAACTTAATTGTCAGGCCGTATATGTGATGTTGTGCTGGAAAATAAAGATGTCAAACATGGCATGGTAAATAATATTTAAGTGTTCACAAATGGTCTAAATAGTCCAAGGTGTCATGTCTCGTGTGTGTTGAGTTTTTATGTCGGTCCTATTACTGTTTCCTGTTCTGGCTTGTATTTTATTTTGAAATCCTAACTCTCTTATCATTTCAGGTCTATAACTTCCTCCCATTGTGTGTTTACTGCCTGTGTGATTGTCTGCCCCACCCTGATTGTTTCCACCTGTTGCCCGTTACCTCGTGTGTATATATTGTCTGCCTTTGTCTCATTGCCAGGTTGTAAAATGTACCTGTGAAGAGTGCGTCAATGATCCTGCCGTCCTCAAGCAAAGAAATCAAGAATCAAGCATTGTAAGACCTCTTTATTAAAACTTTAAAACTCTTTGCTGCAAGGTCTTATCACAAGGCTCCTATGGTTTAAAAGAAAAGCTGAACCTTTTAGGAAATATTAGCTCGTGTCAGTTTAGCTTTTTGTGCTTTCTCCTTAAGAGTAAGAAGAGAAGAGAGGCTCGGTCCAGAGGTGGAAAACTTCCTTTAAAGCATGATCATATATTCATCTGTTAATGCAGGTTTAAACTGGAGTTGCTGGACAACAGTTCTGTTCATGTCAATCTTTTTGTCTTTTTGAGACAACAATGCCAAGTTTCAACCTTTTGTGCCCTCTCCCTTTCAAAATAAAAGTAAAAGTAAAGAATTCATCTGTGGTTGATAGTTTTAGAAGGTTACGAGCTAAAACGTTTGGAAGTTGCTGCCATAAAATCACCCCAAATCAAGTCTCTAATGTACTTTCTCAGACCCGGCTCCTTTTTGGAAGGACATTAATGCCACCCGAGCTCAAAAAAACTGCCCCATCAGCTGGATTTTAAAACACGAAACCCTTTAATGAAATTATGTCTCGCTTATGACAACTTGCTCTGAGCACAGAGGTCTGAAACTGGCAGGGTTTTCCTTTCTCCCTCCTTCTTTTCTGAGATGTGTCCAAGTCAAACTGAGCCGTCACAGAGGTTAGTGTATCAGTGGCACAAAGCTCCCTCTGAGGCGGCGCGAACAGCAGAGCCAAAAGCTCGACGTTCGAGGTGTGAGGGGACTCTAACGCAAAGTCCCTGATGGGGAGACGGCCGCGGCTGCTGTTTTTCACACTTTCCTCCTCTGCTGCGTCACTTGCACGATGACTCTTCACGTGAAGGACTCACATGAATCTCCCTCAGGCAAAACCCCGTCATGTCCCCGAGAAGACGAGAATGTCACTGATGTCTGAACGACTGCCTTCACAAATCAGCCACTGGCAACCCCGTCTTTAACATTATAAATATGCATTTCCTACCCTTAGATATAAAGAAATATTAAACGTGAAAGATACTTTTATGCTGCTAATATCTTCTCTTTTCTGTACCTCAACATCTTTAAGTTCTTTGTACTTCACATTCGCAGCTGAATCTCTATCTTGCCTCAGCATGTGAGCTCGGCCTGTGGTGTGCATTGAGTAATAAGCATTACTAGACACCCTGAGGGTCAGGACTCTCCTCAGTGTGACTCTTTGCCCTTAATATCCTTATTCATCCAGCCACGCTTCGGTTGGTGCGGGCTCTCCACACACACATGACACAACACAGCACAGAGAATAAACCACATGAAGTGACCCGCAGTTCTTTTTTCTGAGAAGTACGTCAAAAAAATAAAACATAGTCCTTTCCTTTACTCCCTCACCCCACCTAATGGGAAATAAGTAGATAGAAGTAAAAGGGGAGGTAGAGGAGAGCAGAGCACAAGGAGGGGGGGATGGAGGAGAATTAATGCAAGATATGCCCTTTGGTTTATAAATGAGACGTTAATTAATGACTTTACGCCAATAAATGTCCTGTAAAATGAGTTTTATTATGATTTTACTACGTTATGTTGGCTTCATCACGCAGACTTCTGAACAGGGTTACTGATAAATGGTTGCCTTTTGTACTTCCACTTAACGGTTATTCAGACATGGCTCCTGCAAAGCAACAGCTGATTTCATAAAGGTTAAGGTGATTCAGCTTTACAATTTTTTTACACAGTTTTTACGAGAAATATAAGACAATTCTTGCAGGTGTGTTTAATCATCATAGTTAATACAGTAACTCCTAATACTGCATGTTTACCTGCATGCATGTGTCCAGTTTATGAGCTGGATAAGACTTTTAATGCTGCACTGACCTCGTATTAAAGATGCATTAAAGGTGTCTTATTTTGTCTCAAATTTTCAGTCTAAGTTTGGCAAACTAAACATAAATGTTCGGTTGTTGATTTAGCTGTTAGCCTCACTGGTTTCTGTGGATAGACAACCATTTTGGGCCTATAACTAATATGCTAAGATATACAGTTTACAGTATATGACATTTTGTATATGTCATAATGGCTGAATGTTTAATGTTCATGTATTTGATGATGTAAATTGACTCTCCTTCACACACAGATGAAGCTAAACTTGTGTAGCATCAACATTATTTTACCAAATATGCCAAAGTCTCAAGTCTTTATTGCAGATTTAAAAAAAAAAGAAAACAAACTCATACCCAGTATTGGCTGTATTAGATTCAAACCTAACGAGTGACTGACTCCCATCTATCACGCACATCCTTATTTAAAGTAATTAGAGCTGCAGCAATAATGTGACTACAGACAACATTATCCTCTGTTTCTGCAGCATGCCATTGTTCACTGTTTGCAGAGAGTTGTAAGGGCTAATACTGACATATATTGTCCAAAAAACAACCACTTCTGAACTTGTATATTGTGATGAAATAAGCATCATGGTGTCCATGGAGCTGAAATGTGTGCTCAGTAGATGTGCTGAAACTATTTCAGCAAAACAGTGCAGTACACTTACTGTTTGAGGGTTTATGAATATGTTGACCCCACACTATCTTTTAAGAGAACTGGACTGTATTTAGGAAAAGAGGTACAAAAGAGCACATGTGAGATTTTAGTGTGTTTGAGAGAGTATGGCGACGCATATGCTAAATTACAATGCTGTGCACGAGGGCAATGATTTATGGCCCCAGCGGACTCTCATGGTTGGTGGCTCTGACCACAAGCATGGATTTTCTGCTCATTACACTGACGTTGGAAATGGAAAGCTTCCATCATTGGCCTGTCAAATAATGAGATTCTGCTATTTTATGTTAGATTAACCATGATGACATATAAAGTGTCATAAAGTAAGAGCAGCATTAAGGCCGATGACCAGAAAGATAAAATAATCGTCCAGCCTTATATTGGTTTTCACAGGCCCAGTGTACATGTTATCATAGAGGATACACCACAATGAGGAACACATTAGGTTTTTAATATGGCAGCTTGTTGAATGACTTTCTCTTCACTCACTACACTATGTAATTTTTTTTAACTCTATGAGATCTAATGAAATTCATTCTAATTCACCTCATTATCAGATCGATGGCTGACTGATTTCGCTGGATGCTGTTGATGACTGAAGCACTGAGGTTGGTCGTTCTCGCAGCCTTTCTGCCCTTGAGGTCAAACACTCCTTCTCCCAGTTTTACCTCCGCTTGGAAAGTCACTACACTGTCAAATACGTCCCCGTTACCCTGTCCCGGTGGGTCAGCAGAGCAGGAATAGCAAAATAATTTTTAATGATTTGTGTGCAATAACTCTTTCCGGGGTCTCTGGGATCAATACCTGCCCAAGAACAAACTGCTGTTAATTTGGAATTAAATATTGATTTAAGTCATTCAGCAGTGTCATGGGAATCAGCAGTGCTCCTGCTATTTTTTGTCTCAAAACAACAGTGGACGTCAGAGAACGGTTTCAATTCATCACAGTGCAATGTTTATTCATTAGTGTAGATGTAGAGTGGGGGGTGCAGATGTTGGGTTTTATCCACACTAACAGTATCGCAGTGGGACGGTGGCGTCGATCTGTCTGCCCACCACTTCGCTCCAAACTGAAATATCCCAAAAACTATGACACGGATTAATGTGAAATTTCATGCAGACGTTCATGGTCTCCAGACATGAATCCTAATGATCTGGTGATACCTGATATTTCCTCCAGTGTCACTATGAAGCTCATTTCTGTAGATCTGAGTGAAATCTTTAGATAATTATTGGATGGATCAAATAAATATTGCAGAGGCATTCATGTTCTTATTAGAGGGTACTTGTAATACATTTCAATATGTTGTCTCATTATTGAATATCTGCAAGACTTGTGTCATTCTTCTCAGTCTCCTCGTTGTATTAATCACAACGTTACTCGTCTGTGCTACTGCTGACTGAAAAATGGTTGATGACAAATGTAGATCAACATTTTTTCTCCATTTTTAGTATGAGTGGTTCGTTAGTATGTGATTTGAACAGAGCCTTGATCTTGTTCAGACACTGAAGGAGTTGTTGCTGGATGCTGAGGGAAAATCTTGGTTACACCATGTTTATGTGAGCTGTCCTGATTTGTAAATGAGAAGATCACCAAACATAATAGGCATTAACATCACAACACAACAGTCCTCCTAACTGTGTCATGCTCAGAGTCGAACTTTCTTTCTATAAGAAATACAAACAATCACTAACTCAGGCCTGTGTGTATCTTACTGTAATAATTAGGAGATGAGACTCATTTTAGAAAAGTCACATTCAAGAAAAATCATCATCTGCTTGACAGGAAGTGTCGTCCATTCTGCATTTTAATTTTTACGTCTGACTGGCATGTTAGCACCACTCAATCATTGATTAAAGGGTCATTTTGTGGCTGTAGTTTCCAGTGTCTTGTAATTAAAAGCGCCTTACCCTCTGGCACAATGTGCCCATTGTTTATGCAGGATCTTTCTCTCTGTGATTTCCCCGAGCCCCACCAGCTGCACATTTCTGCAGATTTAGCAAAAATGTCTCCATTTTGCGGGGAAATTCATCAAATCAATTACTGAGTTAATTACTTTGATTTATTTGGGCCTCTGCACATTGAACCTCTGAATATATTATACATTCAAGAGGCAGTCAGCTAAATCCTTAGATAACCGGTTCGTGCACACAGCGGAGAGTGACTGGTGTTTTTCGGGTGCTATGGATCAACAGCACTGTAATAACAAAACAGAAGCACCATGAATAATTAACCAGTGTAGGTTTTTGTGAAAACAAGACTAAGAATCAGCCATTTAGCTTTGAACTAAATAATAATATGAGCCCGCTAACATCCTCACAATGACAAACAAACTTGCTTACGAGGTATAATGTTCACCACTCAGTGTCAAAGTTTAGGGTGTTAGCGCCAGTTAGTGCGAAGGTGGCAAAAGTCAGAAGATTAAAGTTATATCCTGACTTTCATTAGTATTCAGTCTGGGAATTATGTCAGTAAGAAATGTTGTGGCCATCCATCCTGTAGATGCTGAAACGTTTCACATTATATATTCATTCATTCACAGGCCCAGAAAGAAAAAATTAAAAGGATAAAAAAAAAGAGACTTCATCCTCTGGGGACCATTACGTTGTCTACAAAAATATGATGCCAATCCACTGGACAGATATTGAGAAATGTCACACAATAAACACAGCACTATAACAAGTCAGAGGATTTACAAAGTCATGAAGGTTCATCCACTGGAAACAAATTATGCTATATTATTTATTATCATTACAATCCACTTAAAAGAATAAATGAAATAATAAAATAATCACAAAAAGCCTGCTGGAGCAAAGTCAGAAGATAACTAATTTAGCCATTTGAATAGATTTTTTAACAGTTTGTCATGTTTATTTCCTCAATCTGGACTTTGTCAAACTAAACTGAACTCTGTCGCTTCTCCTTTAGGTATCAAAGTCATTTATCTCTTTCTAAATTATAACAAATTGTTGCAGCAGTTCTTCGCTCTGCAGCAGCTGAGGGAGACACTAATTTTAAACTCATCTGCATCAAAATGGCAACACGTCTCTTTAATTAAGCAGACCTGTATCCACATCATGAAATCTCAAGAGAAATGTTCGTTCAGTGAGTTTTCTCATTAAACACCAATCAGACCTCGCATTCTTTGTACACAGGTTTTCATTTAATGCTGCTGCACTTTACATTTGCTAATAAAAGCATGCTACTACAGCTCCAACACTACACGAACCCAGAAGACATCTCTGACTTTATTAAAGTTAATGTCATGCTGTTAATCAGACGTTTGCGTCGGCGCCCGAGGGTGTGCTGGTAACGCCTGGTGGAAGTCAGTCTGTAATGATTTCAACGCTAATTTCCAAACAAGCTTCTCTTATTTCCCTCAGCAGTTTGGGGACAGCTGTAGTGTTTGTTACAGAGGCATCCTAACAAAGTGTGTGTAGGTACCAAAGGTGCAGAGGCTCTGGCTGAACACTACAGTATGAAGCCCTCCAAATCCAGGCCACCTCTTTTTGTTCTTTCACAGATAAGAAAAGGTCAGAGGAGCTTGCTTGTCCTTTCTACATGTGTTGGGGATGTTGGGTCAAGTTCTGCAAGGCCTTTAATATGGTGTCTGCGAGGATGAGGTACCAAGGCTGCTAATCTGTCCTCATATACCCTCATCAAGAGCTGCGTTCACACTCTTGGTGCTGTGCTAAGCTCGTTTAAGTTGGGCATCAGACCAAGATGCTGCTATTGATTTCATGATACTGAGACAGTTTAGACACATTTAAGCATTGTCCTTCTAGCCATGCTGTGATTTTCAAGCATGCAACTAAGCATCGGTGTTAAAGAGTGATGTAAGAACTATCAAGTCTAATAACATGTTTTACTTCATCTGTCAAGTGAAGGGGCTTCACTACGGCAACTAAATTAATGAGTTTACTCACAATCTCACAACTGAACAGAGTTTCCACGACAGGTTGACCAGCTGACCTGTTAGTGTGTGATCAGAAGGTCAATATTTGCTTATAATATTGATTATGCACAGACTTCTTAAATGTGTTACGAAGACATCAAGAAGCGAGCTGCAGAGTCACACAGGATGGAAACATTTCTGATGTTTGATTCAGCAAAACCCTTAATTATGTCAACATGTAAATTACATCCAGTACAAGCATTTATTTTCTTACTTTCTATAAAATCAATCATAACAATAATTATTGAAAATAAATTATTTGCATTCTTTTGCTTTTTTTGATGAAAACTAGTTTAGCAAGTTTATAATTGCTTGTATGAATGAGAAGATTGAGCAAAAGTATTCTTTGTTTTACTGATTAACTGATGTACCTGCAAAATTAGAATAAAAGTAATCAACTTTTTTTTTTTCAATTGATCAGCTTTGGTAGTACACATGAACAAATGATTGAATAAGAGCTGGTGGTGCATTTTGTATTTAACTCTTTATTTGCTTGTGGTCATCTCTCTTCTTCAGAATCTTTATGGTCACTTTTTTTGGTATATTGACACTTTTTTCTAAACACTGACGGAGGAAACTACTCAGCTCACGTTATAGTACAACATATTAGTTACCTGAGAGCTGCCAGCTGTTAGCTTTGTATGTTTGACTGCTGAGAGATGGAAAGAAAATATAAAGCCTCTACACTGACTCCAAATATGTTTCTATAGCAAAATCATAAATCCATATTAAATGTTTGGTCGTCATACAAGAGATAAAGAGAAGCAGTCAGATGGAGCTGATATTCAGACTGCAGAACAAAGAAATGTGCAGCTTGTATGAACTAGATTGTTTAGTTGGCCTAATTTAAGCTGTCCAAACATGTAGGTTATAGGAACTGAACTCAGCTTAAAGTGACATGAACATCTTTGTCTGTACCTGATAATGTTGTGATTGTATATTCCAGCTTTAATCTCAATATGTGAACTTTGTTTATGTTAGGAATCATCTGCCTGGATTAAATATTTGTAGCTGCATAGTAAAATTCATTCAGATCAGTCAGGACCCATCAAAAGATCTTGCTGCTCTCCTCTTTGTCGTCTATCAATCTTTTGGCATACTTATATGTATTACAATCTCTCAGTCTGAATGATTTTTTCTTGGTTTCTACAGCTAATGCCAGACTGCTGGATGCTTCTCCCCTGAGGACAGTTGGGGTGTCTTTGTCTGGCAGTCAGACATTTGCAGTCCCAGACCAGTTGTCGTATTGACTAAAATTAGACTGATCTGTCCAAAGTAATGCTCTGACAAGAGGTGACACGGTCTCCTTGTCCCAGATTTAATCAGTACCTAGATCAGACCTTTCCACAGATGTTCTTTTTGTATTACTATTTTCATCATTGCACAGCATAGTATGATTTTTTTAGCTTGCATGCAAGGTTACATAAAAATATTAGATCTAAATTTTATCATGAATTTATCATTTTTCACTGAGGCATTTTACTCTGTTCAATTAACTGTGACAAAACCGAATGAAAACACACACTTATTCTAGTGAGCAGACATAAAATGAAAATGGATAATAAAGCTACACTCTCTCTGATGCCCTCACATCAACATTTTCTTCTTCAGGATGAGCTACAGTCACCTGACAGGAATTTATACTTCCAAGGACAGGTGTTAGAATAAACTCTGAGGTAATAAACTCCAAAAAGGCCAAAAATGACAAAGCAAAAATACTGCTCCTACACACTTGACCGGCATTTTGTCGGCAAACTACACACACAGACATCAGTGATCCACAGAAGATGAATATATTGACTAGATTAGATCAGATCTTTTAAAAAGTACAGTAAATTTTAGATTTTAGAGATCAAATTTGAAAGATTTCAGATATTTTAAGATAAAAGATAAAATATTTTTGCTCCTACAAATAAATCCCCTTGATAGGGTATAGGGAAGTGTTTTGTTCAATATCCAACAAAACACTTTAATTTTAACTTTCATTTATCACTCTGTATTAATTATACTGACCCTGTTTTTAACAATAGCATCCATTACTTCACATCCATCCTAAAAGATCGCCAGAGGTTGTCTGAGTCCTCAAATATAAACACTTAAAGTGACCCCACACTGGCTTTTGTACCTGTAGTTCTTTACAAAACAAGTTAAGAGCGCTGCTAATCCACATTTGGTGATTTTTATCATAGTAATCCAGTCTGATGTTGCTTTGAAAAAGCAGCACAAAAGTAAAATGGATGAGTTAATCTGGAGTAACATCATGATCTGGATTACAGATTTTGAACAGCTGGATCTCATTTAGTGCCGCCAACAGGTCAAACTTCCACTTTTTTGTTAAACGTCACATCCACCAGCTGGATTTGCACCACATGTCGCACACACTTCCACGTGTCCGAGTGTCTGACATCAGTCCTGTGACTTTTCCTCCTGAGCCATGATCAGGTTGACATTTTTAGCTTTAGGCGAAATATGTCAACAACTATTTGACAGATTGTCATGAAAACTGATTTTCTGACCACAGACTTGTTTTTTAGTGGATTTTCTATTCTGACTTTTGTCCTGTCTTTTTCTGCTTTGTGCATGTTAAATTCTTGATTTTGTGGACAGATCAGACAGACAAGTCTCAGGCCTTCCTTAGATTGGTTTCTCCATACTTTGTATGAATATCAGCTTGTTGCATATTACGAATGTTGATGAATGTGATGAGTCTGCAGGATTCTTTAGTTTTGTTTAAGGCACCTATATCACCTGTATATCTTCCTGTATGACTAAACACAGAATGAGAGAAAGAGGGAGTTCATTTCTTTTTTATTGATTTCTCTGGTGTTGGATAAAATCTAAAAATTCCCAGAGAATAGAGCAGACTGAGAATACTGCATATTACACTGACTGTTTATATAAACCTCTCTGGCAATATTTACTGTAATGTGCAATGGAAGAGGCAGATTTTAAAAAGTTTGAGCAAACATTACATTACGTATTTGTCAGCGCATATTTGCACACAGTGTAGTTTACATTAACGGCCTGAACGTGACTGAAAACGAGCAGGATTTTAATCATCCGTCTGCTGTTTGTGTGTCTTTTCGCTGGCTTATAGGTGCCATCTGCAGTAAGTGATTACGTGCGTTACAACGGCCTCGAGCCGCCGTACATCATCCCCACAGATTGATCCGCAGCTGCAACAGAATCAGCAGGTTTCCTCCCGGCTCACCTGGAAATCAGCGGGCTGGGCGGTTATTGCTTATCCGTGTGACAAAGGCGATATTCATCCCCTGCATTCATAACGAAAAGAGGGTGAATAAGGTGATCTACAGTCAGTGAGACGGATGCTCGTTCACACCTCTCGTCTGAGTGTCCATCCTCATCAGTCTAACTTGACCTATTTCGTTTGGCTGGCAAGGACTTATGACATCTAACCACTGAATACAAAGGAGATTTTGTTTGTATATTTGCTTAAACTGCGAGGTAAAGTCACATAAACTGATTCAAGATCTATTTTTGTGGCCTTTTTAGGGTGTCAAACATTTTTTACGCGCCGGATTCAAACAGGACAGCAGAAGCACAGATGGTAAAAAAAAGTCGGCTTATTTTGTAATCGTACGACAAGTCAGAGCCAATCTGTGTCTTTTCATTTACATTTATGGCTTCCTCGTGGTTTCTTAACACCTACAGATCACTTCAGACAAACGGAGGTGCCAAACATCGCTCTGTCTCTAGGCAACAGGAGTATGCTATTCTCAGTATAGACATTGTCTGATTTCGCAGGCCTCCCAGCCAAATAATTCATGTCCAAACCTTCTTAATTCGTCAAGGTCAAACAAATCCACGAGTGAGGAAATTGTGCCCGTTGGCGTAAAGAAGTGTGATTTGAATACTCATCCCATTCACTAAAGTTCATATGTACAATGTGGTCATCAGATGGACTTCTTACTGACTGTGCTGGGGTTTGATATAATAGAATAAGGAAGTAAACAGCACAAATAAAGAGGAAGCTATGATGGAGGATGTTTTATTTGTCATGAAACACCTACAGCTCATTTCTGAAATTCCCTTCCTTGCACCCACTCGCCAACCACACATTTCCATGCCTGCACGGACGCTCGCTGTCATCCAGACGTGGATGTGGAGTCGAGTGTGGACTGATTGGAGTATCATGCCCTCTTCTGGCAGGTTGCTCGCTGCCTGTGAGCGACGAGGATGAACTGCAGTCTGTTAACCTCCAATCTGCTCGCTGTGTTTGATTTACAAGCCGTCGCTTCGCAGTCGTCGTGGTTTTCAGACTCACTGTGATTTGTGTGCCGCTTCATTTGTAAAGAGACTACTGTGCAGAACCATTCAGAGCAAGAGAAGCACTGGAGTGTGTAATTTAGTAAAATCTTTACTTTACTCGAGTCTTCATCTGGTTCTTCTACTTCTCTACAATTCAGAGAGTGATATTCTACTTTTCAGTTTAACACATTTATTTGACAGCTGTAGTTACTAATTACTCAGTTTAAGACTTACAATGCTAAAAATTAAAGCAGCAATTCCCAACATCACAAAAAAAAACCCACTGTCTGGTTGAGTCTTCTTGTCAAGACTTAATCATCTGTGAGAACATTTTCACCAAAGAGACAAACTTCATGTGGTTTTAATCAAATAATTGCTGAAGGCCCAGTGAAGTAAAGCTCTCCAAAATTTCCATGTTGGAAATAATTAAATAATAAAAGTCACCCTCACTTAGTAAATATACTTCTGTATTTGTCCGTCTTGTTTATGCTGCACATACGTGGTCAAAATGGTGGAAAGAGTCAGTTTCTTTGTGTCTCGTCTATTTTTATGTGTTGGCACTGCACTGAGCTTCACACAAAGAGCAAAGAAATATATAAATAAATGTAAGAAGAGAGAGCATGTGACCTCAGTGTCCTCAGCAGCAGTTATGGTCCTGTGTTTGTATTTTTCTGTATGTTGTAATAGCAGACGTGCTGATAAACCGACACGTGTTCAACATAAACACCTCACATGTTTGCACGAGAAAAATCTTGAGCATCAATAAAAGTCTGCAGATTAGTGAAAATCCTGCAAGTGCTCGTGACATGACGAGTACATGGAGATACATTCAGGATGTCCGTGATATGAGTTTCTCTTCAAGGGCAGCGAGTCGGCTCGCTCTGGGAGGGCAGAGTCCCGGTGATGTCATTTCTGTGTTACGCTGAAGGACATCAGGTTGAGATCAAAGTGAGCGCAGATGGAGAGCGAGCTGGTGCTGAAGCAGGGATGGAGGAGTGACAGCGTCTCATCACTTCATCTCACGTCGCCATGGAGACAGAAAAAGAGTTTTTAACTGCCATTAATGAAGCCGTGTGCCACAGTTTGGGCAAAATCACTCACTTTTGTTGTTTTGTTGAACAAGAAATTATTCAACATTTTACAAGATTTTCATGGATTAGAAGGCCAAATCTATTGACAAGGCAGAAAACATGAAACTCCACTCAGCGACAACATGAAAAGGAGATTTTTTTAAGACCTAAAAAAAATGAAAGGCTGTTTCATTGTGTCATGTGCAGAGAGAAAGTATGAAAATAAAATGCTCATAAATTATATTTGTGGGGGGAAACCAAAGTTAAAACTTTAGAAGTTTGCAGGTTTTTTTTATAACACCAGATAATGACAGCCTGTGTGTGAGCAGATTTTAGGGATGCTTAACCCTCTGAAAAACACCGGGTACACAAAACCTTCTTTTCCCAAAAAAAGAAAGAAAAGTATGGTGTCATTTCATTTTCAGTCGAGAGGCTCAACCTGATTAAGTTTCGCTCCTGTTGTTTGCTCAGTGCAGAAGCCGGCTTTTTTTGAGGCCTGTTGTCTCGGATCTGCCTCGCTCGGGTCGTTCATCACGGGGAAATTGAATTGTTCCCCATGCCAAGATGCCACAGCGCACAATCAGCCATTAGTTTTTAGCCCAACAGCTGGACGCTCCTATAGCAAATTGCTGTCGTCTGCCCTCGGACAGGCCTTTGATTTATCTCCTCTGGGAGACCTGCTGGCTAAGTGGCCGGTCTGTCTCCGGAGGTACTGATACCTCAGAGCTTCGACTCTCATGTTCAGTCAGTGTATTACAGGGCTCGCAAGCACATGTTCACTTCTGGAGAGGTTTCCCACAGTACAGCAGTGTGCGTCATGTTAAGCTCAGACTTTAAAGCATCACTTTGGACTGAATGGGTCATTATCTCAAAGTGGAGCCTTTTAAGTCCGTCCAACAAACTTTAAAGCCCCCATGTTGGATTTTCTGACTCCTAGAGGAAGAATCTAAAAGGGCACAGCATGAATTTAATATTTCTATTTAATATTTATTTGTTATAGATTATATATTCTAATAGAAAAGAGAATAATTTAAAATATCCCACTATATCTATAGAGAAATATCCTAAAACTCTTTGCAGCAACAGTTGCTGTTGCTGTTACAGTTTGGTTTAAATAATTAAATACCTGCAGAATTTACAAAGTAAAATACCGTGTAGTGTATTTGCAAAATGGTGTGAAAAGCTGTATAAATATATGGCACACACAAAAAAAAGATGGCAGGATTATTAATCAATCGATTAGTCAAAACATGGATGTGCATTGTGGCACGTTTGTGACTTAAAGCTGCATTTATCACATTTTGACCACTAGGGGGCAGAAAACTTGTTGTTGTTGTCGGTGGAAAAAAGCACATTAACTTTTACTTTCTTCTCTTTTAAACTTCAATTTCAGTGACAAACATTTTACTTTTTAACTCCACCACACGTATCTGACTAACTTTAGTTACTTACTTCAGAGTCAGACAAAAATGTTGAATCTAATCAATAAATGATGATGTCATAGTATAGATTTTAAACTTTATAGATCTCTTGGGGACAAAAACAAGAGCTGCACAGCAGATAAAGATGTTGAACCCTGCTGAACCCTTGAAGTGATGAAGTAACTTATTTTATATTTCTTATATTTGTTTTATAATGTATATTTTAGGTCTGAATGTTACTTTATCACTTTGTTTTTCATTCTATTTATTTGTGTATTTCATATAATTACATTTTATTCTTTTATTCTTTTTAGCCTCCTCTAACTGAAGGATTTCATTTCCAGCTCCATGTAATAGTCTTGAATCTTAAATAATTATAAATCACAAGTATATTTTATTCTGAGATGAGTCATTCAGCATAATGAGTACTTTTACTTTTGGAAACTTAAGTAGATTTTAACGCCACTTCTGTTATACTTTCGCTTGAATAAAACTTTCAGTGCAGAACTTTTCCTTCTATCAGAGTATTTCTACACTTTTTTAAATAAAGAATAAAGTTTAAAGTATAAAGTGCAGGATCAGATGAGTTTTTTGATCACACACAAAGAAACAAAGTAACAAAGAAAAAAAACTCTTTTGAAACAGAGTAACTTTTTCTTCAGGCTGTCAGTCGTGTAAAAACTGCGCGCAGCTCCTCTGCTGGTTTTTGCTGCTTCCTGTGAAAGAGAAAAAAACTGCAATAATACCGCGTGGCACTTGGACACACACACACACACACACACACACACACACAGAAAGAGGGGGAAAAAAGCTCCAGGTTGGATCAGGGAGGGGCCTGCGGGCTCAGATTTCGACCCCCCCTCCGGCGCGTTGACGAGCGTCCTGACTGCGCTGCAGCTGCGCCGCCGCGCCGCGCCGCCGCCGGAGGAGGCCGAACCACATGAGCTGCACATCCACATGAGCTACAGATCCGCGGCGGACTCCCTCAGCATCCTTCCAGGCAAAAAAAGAGGCTGGGAAAGAAAAAAAAAGAAAGGAGGGGAGGTCAAAGTTTTTTGAGGCTCGCGTAAAGACGACATGGATGGAAAGGAACTTTCTGCGTGAGGAAACTTTCCCCCTCCAAACTTTCCCGGTCGGAGAATGATCACGTAGCTGCTCGGCTCGGCCTTTTGTGTGTCTTTCGTGCATGAGAGGACTCTGCTTGGAGACGAGGAGGAGGCGGCGGAGGAGGAGGAGGTGGAGGGGGCAGAAAGTAAAGTTTGTTTGCGGGCCATGGCGCGGCGGAGCGGCGGAGAGGAGCCCGGAGCGCAGCGCGGCAGGAGGAGCAAGAAGAAGAGGAGCAGCAAGGAGGGCAAGACCAGGACGGTGCACGCCAACACCCTGTACGAGCACGCCAAGGGGGAGGAAAACCCCAACAGGCACTGCGCCGACAACAAGATCAAGACCACCAAGTACACCCTGCTCTCCTTCCTCCCCAAAAACCTCTTCGAGCAGTTCCACCGCTTCGCGAACGTTTACTTCGTTTTCATCGCGCTGCTCAACTTCGTGCCGGCGGTGAACGCCTTCCAGCCCGAGCTGGCTCTGGCCCCGGTGGTCTTCATCCTGTCCGTCACCGCCATCAAGGACCTGTGGGAGGACTACAGGAGGCACAGGTCCGACAAGGAGATCAACCACATGGACTGCCTGGTGTTCAGCAGGTGAGTGTGTGTGTGTGTGTGTGTGTGTGTGTGTGTGTGTGTGTGGAGGGGCCAGATGTGGCCTCAGCATCAGGATTCATAGTACAGACTGTCCTCCAAAAAAAACACACACTATCACATCAACAACACAATCCAAACACACTTTATTCACTTTGTGTGTGTGTGTGTGAACTTTGCGGCCTTCAGGCTCCAAGTTTGTGGGTGCATGATGGGAAAAAACTTTTATTTCAGGCCTCAGTTTGTAGTTTTTAGGGGTGTGTATCACATGTGGAATAAAAAAACGTCCCACCTTTCTGTCCCAGAGGTGTCGGACTGCTCCTCCCTCCTCCAGATGATCCAGATGTTCGCTCGCTGCTGTCACTGTTAATCATGATCCAACCTGACAACCTGTTTCTCTCTCTCTCTTTTTCTGTGTGTGTGTGTGTGTGTGTGTGTGTGAGGAGTGTATTCTGCTAATGAAAAGCAGCACTGTCGCCGGGCACACAGAGCAGAATTCAGCCGAGTCAAAAGAGTCAGTGTTTCGGCCGGCTCAAGTTTTTTAGCCAAGCCTTGACCCGGCTTGTTCTGTCAAGGTGGGACATAATTGAATTTTCTTTCAGGCCGCGGTGATATTGTGCAGAAAACATCTCAACCTGAACTCCACACACTTCAGCGTTCTTTCATTTCCCTCGAGGTGAAACACACACTCTGTCACTGCTCACGTTTCACCTGATGAGCTTCCTTACAGATATTTTATTTTCAGCAGGTTTTATTTACGACGTGGGAGGTTCCAGCTTTTATCACAAACGCTAACATTTACAAAGTCTCGGATGATGGAAACATCCACGTGCTGCTCGATGTTTTCTTCCCCCTTTATCATCCCTCGCTGTCCTCTTCTGAGGAATCCTCCTGAATGTGAGTTTTGGCGGCGCCTCAGAGATTTGGACGAGCCCCCGTCTGATCAGGCCGTTCTGCTAATAAATCAAGATCCCTGGAATGTAAATATTTTTCTCTTAATCTGCACAGAGCGAGCGACATCCTCCGGTAACGGCCCGGACTCCAGGTCACCGCGCGGCCGATTTATCTTTCTGCTGTGTGTCTCATAAATGATCATTAGTGTGTGTGTGTGTGTGTGTGTGTGTGGTCTCTCCATCGCTCTATTAACTTCAGTTATTTTGTGGTCATGCACAACGAGCGAGAGATCATTTTCACATTAAAGAAGCATTTAAGGACAGCCTTCAGAAATAATCCATTTTCATCACACTCAATGTCCTCTTTTCACTTTTTTGTTGTTTGTTTGTTTCAGAGAAGTTAGTTTAAATTAAAACAAAACAAACAAAGTGTTTCTGCACTCAGAGGCTCTTTTTACAAAAGGCCCAGAGCTGCTGTAAATTTCCTCCATCCAGGACGGCCGCGCTCATTTTAATACCAAAGTTTGCTTTAAAACCGAGCTGGGCGCTCAGAGGTGTTAACAGACAGAGTATTCATAGATACGCTGTCGTGGTATGTTATGGTCACAGTGGACTGCATTTAATGAAGTGTGAAATCAAAGATAACATGAACCACGTGCTCATTAGAGTCACACACGGAAAGTCACCCATCAGGAAGAGACGAGTACTTTTTATCTGCTGTTTCTTAATTTGATTAGTTTATGATGTCTCTCTATCGTACATAAAGCTTCTTTCTTTTCTCCACATGGCATAAAAAGAAGAAACTGAGCAGACATAACAGCTGTTTCTTTTATCGATTAACGTGCAGATTATTTTCTCACTGAGCGGACTGATCAAAGGTCAGAAAATAGTGAAAAAATGTCCCAGAGCCTGAAGTTATGTTGAGTTAAAAACAATGTAAGGCAGGAGAAGCAATACATTCTCACATGAGAGAAACTGGAACCATCAGTTTATTTATTTTATGTTAAAAACTGATAATCAGAGAGTTGCCTGAAGAGCTCTGAAGTCTCTGAAAACAAACGATGCTCCTTTTATTCGCTGCTGCTCCACTGAAGCTGCTGAAGGCTGCAAATAACAATTATTTTCATTATGGATTCATGTGCCAGTTATTTTCTTGGTGAATTGTTTAGATGGGAAACGTGAGACTGTTGTGAAAAAAAACAGTCCAAACCCACTGATTGTTCAGTTTACTGTCGAAGAAAAGCAGCGAAACATTCAAGTTCGACACGCTGGAAGCCTGAAGAATGTCTCAGACGATCGATCGATAATCTAAACAACATTTCGCGACTCGGTTTGGCGTCTTTAAACAAACCCAGAGTCTCCTACAGTAGCATGAAGTCATTCATCTAATCGCTTCAAGGAGCTACTCGCCTCATCAGCCAGTTTATGTAGTTTTAGTTTATTTGGCTTCTCACCTCACGCCGAGAATCTGGGTCACTGATTTAACAATGCTGCGGTCTAACTTTGGCAGGTCTGCTCTTTGTCCTCAGGCTGCTGATCTATTTTTCAGGAGATGGAAAAAAAATGATGATACAAGTTTTTTTTTCTTGAATTTGGTCTGTTCGCTGTCCGCTCTTTGAAAAACGTCATGCAGACACCACGTGCGCTTCATAACAAAATTCAGAGGAAGGAATGCCCTTTTCATTAATGCCTCAGAGCGGGAAGGGGGGGGGGGGTTGTTTTATGTTGTTCTGAATGAATAAGAGTGTTTTTCCTTTCACTTCTTGTCTGTATGACGTGGAGATGTGCAGTTTTTAGCACATTTGGGACCAGAAATGTTCAGAAATGACCCTCAGTTAGCTCAGGATGGTGGCATCATCTACAGCAGCCCGACGTGACGCCACACACTCATTTGTGGTGAGAAGAGTCAGTCCGCTGACGTGGACTGAAGCACACAGAGATGATGTCATGTGATGCACGTGGGCGCGATGTGTGTTCAAAGCTGTCGTCCACCTGTATCTCCAGCCTGATGAAGGCGCACGGTTGTGTTGCTGCTCGCCTCCATTTTTGTATTTTGATGAACACACTGAGAGGAATGTCTCTCGCCATCTTTAGCATCAACAAACCCCTCCTCCTTCACAAGCGACATATTTGCTGTCCCGCTCAGATTTATGGAAGTTTCTGTTTATGGAAGCAACAATTATTGAAAACAATGGCAGCTCACAGCAGCCGCCTGTGTTGTCGCTGCCCCTGCAGAGCGGAGAGACGCTACGTGGAGAAGTACTGGAAGGAGGTTCGGGTGGGCGACTTCATCAGGCTGCGGTGCAATGAGATCCTCCCCGCCGACGTCCTGCTGCTGAGCACCAGCGACCCCGACCGGCTGTGCCACATCGAGACGGCCACGCTGGACGGAGAGACCAACCTGAAGCAGAGGCAGGTCGTCCGCAGCTTCTTCGACCTGGTGAGACGAACTCGCCTTTTTGTTTACGTCTTGTCACAATCGGTCAACATCACACAAGTGTTAGCGATGCCAAAGTTCCCAAAAGTTCCCAGTTCCATCATGTGACTTACACACTTTCTACCCAGTGAATGAATTTACAAAACTACTACTACAAACTGTTTGTATGGAGAGAAAAGAATCTTAACTTGACACTAAAACTCTATTTTCAGTCAGATGTTTGGAAAATGACAGCGTTGAAGTTGTGTGTGCAGCCTTGTTCGTTATTCCAGGTGTTGCTTTTTCCTAAAGCTCAATGTTTATTTCTACTTCTGCTGAGAATATTTGAGTATTTTTCATAACCAGCTAATCATTCAGTCATTTCTCAACTGAAAATTTGAAACGAAAGGGTAAAAAGAGAAAAAATAGGTTGGTTTTAACAGTGTCATCTTAGCTGGACGTTTTCCCTGTTTGTGAGATTTTATAAGACACCGACAAAAACAAGCCCCTCTCAGAAACTTCACTTTTAAGAGGGGTAAATAATGAAAAATGAGAATACACCAGGATTCACTTCACATGGGCACATTTAGTTGATCAAAAACCATCTAAAACAACAGTTCTTTAATTCATTTTCTCTTAAGAAAGGTTATAAAATTCACTTTTTGTTGGCACTATTGTAGAGACGTGTTGATTCAGCTCTGTGGTCATTTAGGAAGCTGCAGATTGTGATGCTGTTCAGTTATATTGTGTTATACTGAGCAGTGTTTCTAATATTTTGGGCTCATCTGTATCGGTGAGGGCAGATAAGATATTACAACGCCTCACAGGCTGTAAAAGAACAACTGAACAGGCTTTTAACTGTGACTTGGTCAGAAATCAGCTGAATCACCAGCTGTGTGTTTTGTCTGTTTGCAGGATTGTGAGTTCGACCCTTTAAAGTACAACAGCGTCATCGAGTGTGAGAAGCCAAACAACGACCTGAACAGATTCAGAGGCTACATGTGAGTGCTTCTTATTTCCTTGTTTTGATTCCAGATGCTTGACTTTCTTATTTGTTTACGCCCATTAAAGTTTTCCTGGAGATTAATGCGGCGTCATTGTGAGTGACGTTACGCTCCGAAATGGAAATGATGTGAAACTGCGGTTTGCTCACAAGCCGGGAGTCTCCAACTTATAATTATGACTGTAAAGTTGAGATTGGGATTCGCCGTCCTGGGATGTGGTCGCAGGGGTTTCTCCCATCTGACCGTGCACGTTTGAACACGCGTGTGCTCCCTCGTGACCGGAACAAGCCGAAGCGTCGCCCTCCCTCCCCGCGGCCTCGTTCCCGGGGTCAGCAGGCTCGAGTATTCAACGACAAACAACAACTCGTCTCTCGCTCCCTCAGCTGATTTCCTGTGTCACACCTTGCTTCCTTTTTTGTCTGTGTTTGCATTCGAGGAACCGGAAGTGACAAAGAGAGGAGGAAGGCTCGACTCGACGATTCAGCCGTCCTGTTGTTGACCTCTGTGCCTTTCATTTATTAATAACATTTGAGCCGATTGCTGTGTTTTTACTGGTTTCAGATAGCTTCATATTTGCTTTGCAGACACAAGAGGGGTATTGATCTTCTCATTTAATCATTGGCAAGAGAGATAAGTGCGTCTCCCAAACTATTTCTCAAGTATATCCACGCTCACGCTTATCAGAGGGGTGCTGCGTGTTCGCTCCCTGCTATTGTTCGAGTTTTCAGAGACCTGGATTTGTGCCACGTGTGTCTCTTCGCTCTCTCTCTCCATCGTGCCTCGTCACTGAGTCGCGTTGAGTTTGCGGATGAGGCCGGGTTGACCCGCGAAGACACGATTATGACATCTATCCTTTGTCCAGAAAGAGACCAGATGCTGCAGGTATTCAGTTGCCAGGTTACGGCGGAGCGTAGGGCACTGCGGCGGAGTTGAGGGGGGGGGGCAGTTGTCTCAGCAGTGTTTTATGACATTATGGCCAATGGCACCGAGTCTAATGTCACTAGCTCTCTGGGAGAGAAAGCTCTGTGGGATGAGCTGTGTGCGAGCGAGTCCAGGGACACAGTTATTAATCTATAATGGCGGTGACGTGTCAGACGGCGTGCTGTCAGAGGCCAAAGGATGAACATTCCTGTTAGTAAACATGCTGACAGTTGCGTGACTTTGAAAGAGGCGGCAGCGGGGGTGATTAAGCGCCGCTTCCTGCTAAAGATTGTGGGCCCGTTTGAGTAACACTCTTGTAATCCTCGATTTAGTAATGGGATTAAAGCTGACATTAAAAACTTCACTCTCCCTCCAACAACAGGCTCACTCACTCCGTTTAATGCAGCTCAACATCCAAGTTAAAAAGCCTTTTCTCAGAGGGGGGCCTAATTCAGCCCTGAATTCAGCTGAATTCAGGCTTTTGTACGGCATCGACGCTCCAGATGAGCCTGATGAGTCTGAAGTGAGATCTGAGGGTCAGCGAGGAAGCGGGGCCTGATTGACTCGAAGCCCGAGGGGGATTCTGCGGCGCGGCAGCACAGTCGGTGCTCCTGTATCAGAGGGAATTTGTGCTGAGATAAGGGCTCCTGGTGAGGGAAGACCGCGGCGCTTTAGAGCGTGATCGATTGAGGTGCTCAGCAGAATAAACTGATGTGGTCTTGGGGGCTCTGGTGTGGAGAGATACTCGATCTCTCCGAGAGCTTCTGTATTTTTCACCCGAGAGTAAAGACGTAACCAAAACCATCATTTTGCCTTTGTTTGATAAGTCCGGCACTTACAGTCTTTTTTTACGCACGTTCTGTCCCGACAGAATCCATCGCAACGGCAGAAGAGACGCACTTTACAAAGACAACCTGCTGCTCAGAGGCTGCACCATCCGCAACACCGAGGAGGCCGTGGGAATCGTCATTTACGCAGGTCAGCCCGCCAAAATAAAGGCGTAAACAGCTCTGCATGTCTGACCTCTGACCGGCTGCAGCTAACGCGCCGCGTGTCTCTGCAGGTCACGAGACCAAAGCCATGCTCAACAACAACGGGCCACGTTACAAGCGCAGTAAACTGGAGAGACAGATGAATGTAGACGTGTTCTGGTGCGTCATCATCCTGCTGGTCATGTGCCTGTTTGCTGCTGTTGGTGCGTAACAGTTCAGAGTTTTATTAACAGAAATGTAGCTTCAAAATTTCTTTTTCTTTGGATTTACTGTGGGAAAAAGTAAATAAAACATCCTCCTGGACCTCCTGCACTGAGCTTTTTATTATATGTTCTGGTCGCAGTGTTTATGTGAGCTGACCTTGTGCTGTTGCTGTTGCAGGTCACGGGCTGTGGATGTTTCAGTATGGAGATAAGAGACCCGTGTTTGACGTTCTTAGTCCGGAGGGGACCGACTTATCGCCCATCATGTCTGCTATTTATCTCTTCCTCACTATGATCATCGTCTTTCAGGTACGAAGCAGAGAGAAACTCAGAGAACAAAAAGCACAGATAAAGATGTGAACAAGACACACGATATCTCTGAGTCTGAAATGGTTTATCCCACTGTACACAAGAAAATCAAAGCACTGATGGCCGTTTTTTCCAGCCCTCCTGACTGTGTGACCTCTAGATGTTTATCATTTAATCTGGAAAAAAGCAGCGAGGAATGCTGCAGAAATAGTCTTTATAATACAGGATTTCCATTTTTTTATATTTATGTGTGAAAATGTCAGCCTGTCCTGTGTCAAATCTTGCTGCTTCCCCTGATATCAGGTAGCTTTTGAAATAAATGAGAAGTCAGTGAAGATAGAGGTTTGGATACAACTGTACAAACAGTCTGCGTTTGAGGTTGGAGACCCACCAGCTCTGCCAGACATCGCTTGATACTCTCAAATAAACACATGACTCGCTCGGCGTCGGGGCGCGGGGAGAGTGTGCAGGCTCAGCTGCCCTCCCAGAAGCTGTGACTCATTTCTCCGGAGCTTCTTTCCAGAAATGTTGCCTGGAAAATGCCTCGGGACAACATTAGCTTTTTTTTTTAAACAACCAAAACAGATGCCTGCTGCGTTTATACATCATCTCTGAAAGTGTTCGGATAGAAAAGGCAACAGGAAAGCTGTAATAATCTCAATACAGTGACTCCCACCCTTTTTTTTGGCTGACACACCCCCACATTCCTCTCAGGTCAGCGACTCTATTTATCCATTACTTTTAACCACTAAATGATAATATTTTCATTCAAGCTTTGTATTTTAACCGTTTATCTTCTTTTAACTTTCTTTTAAGGGGATCATTTTAATGTTTATCCACCACTTTCAGCATTTTAAACCACTTTAATCACGTTTAGGTCACTGTTTCAACTATCAGTCTATTCATTTCAGCTCTGTATTTTATCCATTTAAACAGTTTTATCCTTATTTTAACCATCTGTCCTTTATACTTTGAGTAAACTGTTTTAACTTCTGCTCGCTCACTAACTAGTTTTCACACTTTCTCAACATGCAGAGTTAAAGTAAAACTTTTTAATTTCTGCTTTTTCAAATTAGTTAAGATACCCCACAGTGTGTCTGCAGAAGTGCCCTTTGGGGTCCAATCACACCTGTTTAGGAATCACTGCTTTAAAACTTATGCATACTCTGTGAATGTCTCCTGAAAAAAGGCTGCAGCTCCTCTCTAACATGAGCTCCGTCCCCTCACAGGTGCTGATTCCCATCTCCCTTTTCGTGTCGATCGAGATCGTCAAGATCTGCCAGGTGTACTTCATCCATCAGGACATGGACGTGTACGACGAGGAGACGGACTCTCACCTGCAGTGCAGAGCTCTTAATATCACCGAGGACCTCGGCCAGATGCAGTACATCTTCTCTGACAAGACGGGCACGCTGACCGAGAACAAGATGGTGTTTCGCCGCTGCACCGTGGCAGGGGTGGAGTACTCCCATGATGCCAATGGTGAGACAATACAGCAAACACAAACACACACACTCACACACAAACACACACACACACACACACACACACTCACAGTCCCTTACAAAAACAGTTAGCAGGCATTGCTTTTAAAAGTCATTCTTCATGATTTGAGTGTGTGTGTGTGTGTGTGTGTGTGTGTGTGTGTGTGTGTGTGTGTGTGTGTGTGTGTGTGTGTGTGTGTGTGTTCCAGCTCGGAGACTTGCTATGTATCAGGAGATGGATTCGGAGGAGGAGGAGTGCACGTCTCACGGTGGCACGTTGCCCCGGCGGGACAGCGTGACGAGCCACCAGAGCGCCCGGGTGGTGCTGCGCTCCCACAGCACCAAGTCCCACCGCCGAACGGGCAGCAGGGCGGAGGCCAAGCGCGCCAGCATCCTGTCCAAACACACGGCCTTCAGCAGCCCCATGGTGAGCGCGCCTCTCCGTCACGCCGCCCCGGTGCCCTGCGCTGTTTGCTCTCCACTGATAAACCCCCCTCCTCTGTCCCGCAGGAGAAAGACATCACCCCCGACCCCCAGCTCCTCGACAAAGTCAATGAATGCGGCAGTCAGATGGACTTCATGCGCTTCCACAGCCAGTCCATGTCCCAGCTGACCTCTGACCTCGCTGACATCATCGATTTCTTCATCGCGCTCACCATCTGCAACACGGTGGTGGTGTCGTCCCCCAACCAGCCCAGGCAGAAGGTAAAACTCACCTTCAAAAAAAATCTGTCCAGTCAAGCCTCCTCCAGGTCGAAAAGAGATTTATCTTTCAATGTTTAGGAATAGAAAAATGTGTTTAGTGGGACAGATGGACGGCCTGCTAGTTCTTTCTACATTTCTATTTATGCATTTATCAGTTCACAGTTCCTGATTGTGGTTTGACTCTTTTGTGTTTCTTGCTCGTGTTTGTCTGTGAGTGTTTGAGAGTATCTTCATGCAGCTGCAAACAGTTCTGGAGCTGCAGATTAGGAATGAGGTCGGCGAGTACAGGAAAATATAACAATTAAGAAGAATTAAAGTGTCATTATCGCCTTTTTTTCCACCATCCCCTTATCACATTGACTCCCAAAATGAACTGAATAACACAGAAGATTCATGGCGCTGCAGAGCTTTGACAGTCAACTGTGAACTGAATAGTTATCTTTTATTCTTTTTTTTTTATTCACGTTCTGTGGAAAAATGAAATGTGACTGATCTGTTATCCAAAGAAAGGCTTTGACCCCTTTCATCAGTCCAACCCGGGGGTCGAGACCTGCACAAAATCTTGTTACATGGGAGGAGTCGCGAGAAGAGTAACAGAAAATAAGTATAGTTGTTCTTCTGCAGAGAACGATGTTTGTTCAGACTTTCCTCTCGCTGTTTTAAAGGTTTGAGTTAAAGCCTGACGGGTCGCAGGTGGACGGCACTGCGTTTACTTTGGTCACACGTCAAAGGGGAACCACCCCCCCAGAAAAAAAGGAGTATCAATAGAGGATCCAACAGGGACTGTTTCTACTGAGGTCCTTCCAAAGCACGGGGGTCCCTCTAATGTTGCACAATTCTGTTTTTCTTTTTTTGATCAGCGTGGGAGCAGCTTCCATCTTTTGACAAAAAGAATGCATTTCGTTGCTCGTACTTTTTGGCTGCTTTTCCTTAAAAAAACACGCTCTCAAAAACATTAAAAACCTTCCAAAATACTCTCAAAGTCTCCTTTTGCACGTAACGTTCGCTGCTCCGCCGCCTGTGTCTTTGAAGTGCTCGGCCCTGTGGAGGTTGTGTATCCGTGTTTTGTTGTGTTTTTCATGCGAGCCGGGCGTGGCCGTCCTGTTCAGAGGTGATATCCTCTCCTCGCCACACACTGCGCACCAGCTCGCTGTCCTGCCAGTCAAAAACCTGCTCAGATTAAGCTTTAAAGTGACACATTATTCACGTTCTCTGCTTCTGCTTGGATGTTAACTGATAAGATGGAAGGACATTTAAATTGCAGAAACATTAGCTTTCATACAGCTTTCTTTTTTTTTTTTTCGTTGTTTGTGCTTTTTCTGTCCTTTGAGCCGATGTAATTGTTCGCATTTTATTATGATGCCCTTGCGGCTAAACCAGCACCTGAATGATTTATATCTATATATGTGAGAACTCCTCAAAGTGAGTCACTCTCGCTGCTGTTGTACTGCTCCACCTTGGGAAAAGGGATTGGCTGCATCTTGAGGAAACGAAATGATCATAAAAGCCACAATGCAAATTTTTATTAAGCTCAGGAAGTGTTTCCCAGATGCAGCTCAGCATAAGACCGTAAATTTAAAAGCAGCTGTCACTGGAGGAGAAAGCAAAAAACCACACGTTACATTGAAGTTTCGCCAACATTAATGGCTGCGGTATATTTTAACACGCACATTAATGCTCTCTGTAATGTGACGTTGATGAGTAAAATGAGTGATGTGTTTTCAGTTAGAACACAGGAAAATCAATGCAACGTGGATAAACAACAACCGAACAGCCAAGAGAAGAGAAAACTACAGAAAATGAATAAACAGAAGAAGAATAATTTAAAAAAGCAAGTTAAAAAGAAAGAATTAGATCAAGCGATGCTGCACGGAGGAGGCAACCTGGAGCGAGTACTACAAAATAAGAGCACCATCAGTCAGAAAGATGAGGAGAATCTTCTAAACGTATCTTTTGGCAGCAGCTGCTGATTTCAGCAAAACATTTTTCTTCTTTTGCTTTTAGATTATCTGTCACATTTGCACATGTGCAAGAATGAGGGTCCATCACTCCATCAGAACTGTTTGTTTTGTACTTCGCTCTTTCTCACTCCTCCACACAGCTGGCTGATATCAGTGTGCTTGAATGATTGAATCTGAGTCTAAAAGTGTTCCCACTAATCTGATATCTGAAAGGTGTGGAGGGATGCAGCTCAGCCATCTGACAAGCAGTTGTGTTTTCTGCAGCATAGGAAAGGAGCTAAATGGATCAAAATGTTTCTTAAACTGACTGGCTGAGTGAAATAAGTTAACTAAACATTAAGCGTTGTGATAATGATGTTTGTAGTCGTGGTTCTGCTGCAGGCGTGACTGACTCAGTTCTTCTCGTCCTCCAGGTCCGGATGAGGTTTGAGCTCAAGTCTCCGGTTAAGACCATCGAGGACTTCATTAAACGCTTCACCCCGAGCCGGCTGACCAACAGCAGCAGCTCCTCCAGCCTCATCACCAACCGCTCCTCCAACAAAGGCTGCTCCAGCGTGCTGTCCTCGCCGTCGGCAGACAGCACGCTCACCAAGCTGGAGGAGCAGCAGGCTCGCGGCGGCCTGGAAAACGCCTTCAGCCCCGTCCCGCCCTGCTACGACGGGAAGGCTTGGAGCCTGGAGGAGGGCGAGCTGCGCTACGAGGCCGAGTCTCCGGACGAGGCGGCGTTGGTCTACGCGGCGAGGGCCTACAAGTGCTCCCTCGTGGGACGCCTCCCCGACCAGGTGACCGTGGAGCTGCCGCACCTGGGGAAGCTGACCTTCGAGCTGCTGCACACGCTGGGCTTCGACTCCACCAGGAAACGCATGTCGGTGGTGGTCAGACACCCGTTAACGGATGAGATCACCGTGTACACAAAAGGAGCAGACTCTGTCATCATGGACCTCATCAGGCCCCCCGACACAGGTAGGAAACTCTCATTCATGCGCTCGCCCTTCTCAGGCTGTTGAGTCCAGTTAGAGATTGATCATAAACATGAAGGTGAACTCAGCTGCTGCTCCTGGTGAATGATGACACCGCCGTCAACGCGGTCTTATGATTTGGATCGGAGGGCGTGTCGGCGGCGCTGCATCATGTCAGCACGCGTGACTGTGAAGCCGCGATTGGCTGCAAATCATTTCATGTAATCTTCACACACACTGCGCCTGCACTCACCGGACATGTCGGCCAAGTGAGAACATTTTCACCTCGCTCTGGTTTAGTCTCAAACGATGGATCGCTTCAGGTTTTGTGACCAAGCAGCCTGCACAGAGAGGAGCTTTTTGTCTTTACAGAGCACCCAAAGCTTCACCCCCACTTCACTCCAAACCTTCATACTTTCCACTGATGTAAACCTGTAAGGTAACATGTTACGTAAGAACGTATTTTTAGTCGCTGCATTAAAACTCAATGCCCCTCCATTGTTGCTTTAAAAAAAAAAAGCTTCTTGTGCGTTTTCTTCCTGTGTGATCTGAAAACCTTGTTCCATACTGTGCGAGTTATTTAACGTCCTAATGGCAAAGGTGGACCAGCTTGTTAGTATTCCAGGCACACAAAGAGCCACACAGGCACTTTTCACTAATGCTCTGTACACAGTCACCAGACATCTGTCCAGGGGTGCTTAGCAGGGCCTGTTTGTGCCACAGACCGAAGGCCTGACACAACACAGCGGCTGTAAGGCTGCAAATAACAATCATATTCATTGTTCATAGACAAGTCTTATGTATAGTGATTTACAAAAAAAAAGAAATCCAGCAAAGCTGCACATCTGCAGCAAATATTTGGCATCTTTTCTTTATTAATGATTTAGAAAATTACTGGGTTAAATGCACATTTTGCTGATAGATTTTCTGTCAATCTACCAATAGTTTTATTTCTGTTTATGTATAATATCATTAGTGGAATATGTGAGGCTTAATCTTAAATTACAATCTGAGCATGTGGAGCTAAACTACTGTTGAATCTGTCTCCGTCCGTCATGAATTATAAGGGAGGTGCTCTTTTATTTTTTTAAGTCAGTGTGAACATGAACCAGATCAGAACTACATTTATGAAACTGCCCTGAAAGATGTGGGGCAGAAGAAGATTTCATGTTGCATTGTGGGAAGTGTAGGCTCACACATTTTGGGCGTCTGACTCACATCAGGGACTAAAGGTGTCTTTTAACTGTTTATTTTTATGCCCCCTGATTTTATGGAAGTGCAGCATTAAATCACAGGAGTGCCCCTTTTAATACATCTGAATGTCTTTTGTTCTGATTTAGTAAGATCTGGGTTTGTTTTCCGGACGAGGTATTTGGTGTAAAAAGCCCCTCAAACTGCTCGTATATATTCAACATATTTACACTTTGAATCAGCCTGTGAACAGCAGCTCGTCTCGACGTCCCTTCAGTAAAAGCGTGCTGTCATGTTGGGCCGGTAATTCATTTACTTTGCATTCCTGGTTAGCGGCTGAGTCCAGTTCATTAGAGGGGGCAGTTCTTCTCTTTGGCTTCACGTAATGACCTCCCCCACCCCCCCTTTGCTGACTGAAGACTTTTTAACTGCGACACATCAGCTTCTTGTTTTGGCGTGTTTTCCAGCCGACGTGCAGTCCTGTTCTTCTTCATCAGAGGAGGAGTTCTGAATTATGATATGACTTATTGCATTGATTTTATATAAGGAGCACGCCGGTAACTTTGAATCTGCGCTGTGCTGATTGTTCATCATTTTTAATACCCTCTGTAGAGTAAAATTATCCACAGTGCTACTGCTGGACAGTGATCACCCCCCCTCCTACACCATGTGCCTCAGCCCGGCAGCTTTAATGTCCATCACACGGGCACGTCGCTGCTTTCTGT
Source organism: Amniataba percoides (assembly GCA_037176925.1). Lineage (NCBI taxonomy): Eukaryota > Metazoa > Chordata > Actinopteri > Centrarchiformes > Terapontidae > Amniataba > Amniataba percoides. The sequence goes on from JBAJHX010000106.1 coordinate 22,871,960, forward strand.
CATCATTGGGTTAAACCGGCCAATCAGAGAGCAGCGTGAGTTGTTGGGCCTCCTCATAACACAGAGCAGCATAATGGCTCCATTCAGGCGACGGGGGTGTTGTTCGGTGTCGCTCTAATAACAGACCGCGGACCCTCGCAGCTCAGCACTGCGCGTCATGGCGTCACTCTGCAGTCTCCCTCCTGCCACCTCGTCCTGTTTAACACACAGTTCCACCTTAAAACTGAACTTACAATTCAGTGTTGGTGCCATTTTTACTGGAAATCTTCCAATGGTGGTAAATTTAAAGAGATTTGTGGATGACACTGCCGACCTCAACGAACTTCTATCATTGTTAGTAGTTGTATTGTTGTCTTTTTAAAGCTTTTGTCTGCAGCTCTTTCCTGCCGCCCTCATGTGGTCAAAAAAGATGTTCGATGTTGCAGACTTAAAGTTTCCCTGCAGCGCTTTCTAACAAAACTAACAAACTTTCCCTCTAAGACACATCTTTCCTTCACAAATGTGCTTAAATGTAAATCTTCATTAAACATTTGCAAAGCTAAATATGCTTTTTGACATTGTTTACATCCACATTAACTAACGTTTGCAGTCTTTGCTGCTGTTGGCCCACCTGTTGATCGCACCAATATCATGACACTTTTGTCCGGACCACGTATAAAGACGTTGCTCTTTAATGTTAAAGGCGGTAAAGAAAACTCCTCCTCCTCTTTTAGCACAGGGAACACAAATCCTATTTTAGGTGGATTTTCTCACATTGAGCAGTGGGAAAAACAAATATTGTGTGAAGTTTTCGCCTGCGTCTGTCAGCCCGTCTGGTCAGCAGCTGTTTGTGAAAAAGGGAAAAACTGCTGTCCTTGAAAATACTTTTTTCCCCCCAGAGTTTCTGTCACAAACAACAAGAATATTAATAATAATCAGGATGAAACTTCCATGTTACCTCTTGAAGGCACAAACACACATCTGCCTTAGTGGTGATAAACATGTTTAGACTTTATCTTAACACGGTAAAGAAAATGCTCGTCCTTTTCTGCGTGTGAATGCTTCTGGTTCCTGACAGTTTTGTGTGAGTTTGTTCCGTTCAGCAGAAATACTTTTTGCGTGGCGGCGCGTGTGTGCGGAGCAGAGCCTGCCAAGCTGTTGTGTTATTAGCGAGGCTACAAGGCTGCCGATCAGAGGCTTGGCTGGTGCGTCTGTGTCAGGAGGCTGATGAAGCCAATCTGTTTGTGCGCTGTCCTCCTGCCAGAAAGATGCCCGACTGCTGCGCGAGGGAGACGCTGAAGTGAGACTTTATGACAAAACACGATGCTTTAAAACACCTGAAACAACAGGAAGCATTTAAGCACATTAAGTTCATTTATCCTGTTGATTGAAATTGATTAATTCTGTCTGTGAAATGAGATAGAAAGTCTTTTTTTATCACGTTTTGTGCAGTGTAGTCCAGACGCAGCTCGGTGAGTCATATGAAGTCTTGGTGAAATATACTGAGGCGCAGCGTACATGGTTAATTTAGGTGTGAAGACAGATGGCTTTCATGTGCCTCTTGGAAGAAGCCTTTGGCAATCTGGAACCAAAACGCTGAACCACTTATGCAAATTCCCTAAAAACAGGGATGTTTAATCTCCTTTTCTTCTGTCCTTTATTAAGGAAACTCCAAAGGGAAACGGCAGAAAAAGATCATCAACCGAACGCAGAACTACCTGAACCTGTACGCTGCAGATGGCCTTCGCACACTGTGCATTGCAAAAAAGGTAACGGGGATCCATAAAGCTCTTAAGAAGTGCTGAACAAATGGCTTTCTCTCTCATTAAACTGCTTCAGAAGCTGGAGACGAGGTGTCTCGGTGGCCTTTTTGGCAGGTTGTGTTTGTAGCCCGGCACAGATGATCACATGGGCCGGCCCTTCCAAAGTGACATTCTTCATGACTCAGCTGCAATCTGTGCCACTTTCCCAGGCTGCTAATTTATGCTCTTGCAAGCCGGGCTCATTATATCCCTGCTTGTGCAAAGCCCGTCACCAGAGCGATGTGATAAAACACCTTCTCAAGGTCTCACATTCTCCCGTGGATCCTCCTCTGCCATGTAGGCAAAGGAAGAGATGCTGCTCCGCTGTTAAATATCCCCCTCAGTACTTTAACGTACAACTGTGTGTGTGTGTGTGTGTGTGTGTGTGTGTTCATGTGTCAGATTATGAGCAAGGAGCAATATGCCTGCTGGCTGCAGCGTCACCTGGAGGCTGAGACGGCCATCCAGGGAAGAGAGGAGCTGCTGTTTGAGTCGGCCCTGCGACTGGAGACCAACCTCCACCTTCTGGGTAATTTTTTTTCTACTTATTTCTTTTAAACCTCACAAAAAAGGTCTGGGATTACATTAATTTAAATACCTATAACACATGGCTGTGTGTGCCTCTTGGCCCGCAGGTGCGACGGGCATTGAGGACCGGCTGCAGGACGGCGTGCCTGAAACCATCGCGTCCCTGCGGAAGGCCGGCCTGCAGATTTGGGTGCTGACGGGCGACAAGCAGGAGACGGCCGTCAACATAGCGTACGCCTGCAAGCTGCTGGACCCCGAGGAGGAGATCCTGACACTCAACGCTGATTCTCAGGTGAGCGGTAGAAGCGATAGTTTCATAAACTCACGCTTACTTCTCTAAAAGAAGTACAAAAAAATACAAAATTCAGTGAGTATGTGGCAAATAAATATGATGTTTGGTTGTTGTGGTTGTGCGTATTGGAAAATGTTCTTATGATCTTTTTGTGGACAGTAAATCTGAAGCCACAGCCAGCAGCAGGTTAGCGTAGCTTAGCATAAAGACTGGAAACAGGTGGAAACTGCTAGCCTGTGTTGGAATTTACATATTTCTCAAAACGTCAAATCGTTCCTTTAACATAACATTGTATATTTCCTCATTTTAAACTCTGCCATTGTTTTAAAAAAATGAGGTTGGACGGTCATTTGAGGACTCGTTTGCGTCTGAGCCGCTGCCGCAGCTGGTTGCCAGATGTGAAGCAGGTCAGGTGGTGTGATGTTAAACGACCTGATGCTGAACTCCCGCCCGCTCTGTGCCTGTCTCTGAACCAGGAGGCGTGCGCGCTGTTGCTGGAGGAGAGTTTACACTACATCCAGGCCAAATTCCTCTGCAGCTCCACCGACCAAGCCGCCAAGACTTTCCACGGCAACTTCACTCCGTTCGAGATCTACGCCTCCTCCTCGCCGTACTCCTCCTCCTCGTCCTCCAACGCCGCCTCCTTCACGGTGCACCAGCTGGGCCTGGTGATTGACGGCCGGACTCTGGCCTACGCTCTGGATAAGAGCCTGGAAGACAAGTTTCTGGCCGTGGCGCGGAGCTGCCGCTCGGTGCTCTGCTGCCGCTCCACGCCGCTGCAGAAGAGCATGGTGGTCAAACTGGTGCGGAACAAGCTGAAGGTCATGACTCTGGCCATAGGTGAGCCAAAGTTCACAATTACATGACACACCCCCTTTTATTTGAGATGTTTTAGATGCGCTTTAAAGTTCCTGATGTTCATGGACCACCTCGAGATTCACAGTTAGGTTTGTTTGAATAATATTCTTCTTGTCAAAACGCTTTCAAAAATTTACAGTGAGTAAACAAATGTCCTGCCCTAGAAATAAAATAACTTC
>JBAJHX010000106.1:22886885-22896973 GCA_037176925.1 Amniataba percoides
TTTTCATCAACCAACAAGCTAAAAATACTTCATCTGTCATGTCACCTTATAAAGCTTTAAAGGCTTAAACTTGTTAGCGAGTAGTAAAATCCAAAGCAACGAGCGGAAACTCTCTCTTGAGCTCAGAGGAACTGCAGATTGTTTGTTCACATCACGTCATCATCTGAACCATTTGTCGTATTGAAGTATTGATTGAAGTATCTTTAAAGCAGCTGCCTCGGAGAGTCTTTAAATTGAAATTCGGTGTCTTTTTATCCTGTTATGATCAGCAGCGTGGGCCACACGTACGTCTGTTTTGGGCTTTTTTCTACTGCAGCTGCATTAAATGGACCTTTTTGAAAACTCACTCAAAGATTTTCAGGGAGTCCGTTTTCAGTTTTGACATGGGAAACAGGTAAAATGGAGCATTCAATCATCAATCTGTAATCGTTCTTCTGAAGGCTGACTTTCTTTTTTATCTCATTTCTCAGGTTTTCCCTCCACACACTCAGGTGCTATAGCTTTCTCTGTGACAATGATTGCTCCCTCTTCATCTCCGGCAAACCAATCGCTGCTGGTAGTAAAATGGTTTTAACGATAAAACACCTCATTAACGGTGCACCAGCGCAGGAATGAAGACCGATATATATATACATATATATATGTGTGTGTGTGTGTGTGTGTGTGTGTATATATATATATATATATACATACATAGAGAGAGAGAGATTTACCTGAAAGTGATAGGTTTTTAACATTTTTTAACATCAGTGTGCAAAGTCTGTGTATTATTAACTATACTGAGCTTTCCCACTAAAATAAAGGAAAGACACTTCAGTTTAGTTTCAAAATGAGCGTTTCAGCTCTGTGAAGCCCGGTGGGAAGATCACACGAGGAGGATCGGGGTCTTTATTCCCACAGGATCCACCACACGTGCTAAAAATGTAACTTCTAATGATGCTGAGAGGCACTCAGGCAAACAGAAACACCAGTGTGCGACTGCAAACTAACATCCCCGCTGACAGACTCAACATATTTGCACATAGCTTGACCTTTGACCTCGCTCGACCCATTTGCTTTTCTAAGAAGCTCCAGTGTCTTAAAAATACACATCTGGATGAATTCAGCTCTCACACATCTGTACTAAGGTGTGATATGTTGATATGAGGGGCCTTGTGGAGATGGATGATATTTAGCCGGCGTCACAGCAGTTTGTCTTTGCCTGGTGTGCGTAACATCTGCGCTGGTATCTCAGAGAGGGGAGGGCTTTATTAATGTTTCTTTGAAGGAACGCTGGGGGAGACTGGACGGACGAGGCCCTGCTGATTCTGCCTTTAGCGAGGCCGCTGCAACGGGACGGGCAAATTACTGACCGCCGCTGCACTTTGCAAGAGCAGGTTCCTCGCCCGGACGCGGAGATAATGATGACTCCTCGGCCCTCGCGGCGCTGCTCTCTCCATCTCTTTCAAAGCCCGAGTGTAAACCACCCCGATTGATCAGCTGTTTTTTTCGCCGCATACTGTGTGTGTGAGCGTTGTGCTTTTGTGCCTTCGTGCAAAGCTTCAGCCTCTGCACGGTGATATTTTTGGTGATTTCTCCCCCCGGCGGCATTAGATAAGCGGCACATGCAATAAAATGGATTCTCGTCATGTGTGTCGTACTTTGTGTTATGAGGATTCATGTGGAAGATTGATATTATAATTAAACAGGCTCCACTCTAGAAATGAGGGATTCCTCGCAGCCTGCTCTTCTTTCATTTTCTTTAATGACTTTTTTGATTACCTGCAGTCTACAGACAGACAGGAGACTCGTTCTGCAGAAGCTAATGGAGTTTGATTAGCATTTTATCATAGAAGAGCTTCATTGATTCTGCTCATTAAAGCCGCCTTGACCCGTTTCGTGACCCATTGTTTTAACAAGCTTAAATCAGGACATTTTCAATTTCCTAAGCTGCCTCGTATATAATCTGGTCTAATGAAACCGTCAGAGGGCTGGATTATGGGAATTGTTTATGTTTTAAAACCTTCCTCTCTCCAACAGCAGAGCTTTGCTGAGGAGACTTGCTCGTTTACACCAGCAGAGATACGCACCGCATCACTTTTGATTCCAAATAACAAATGAAGGCTTTCTGTGAGCCAGGGCCATCTGTCTTCCAGTTGGTGGAGCATTGTACAGCTCCATTCTGCACTATCACGTAGGAGTGGCTTAGCCGAAGCATTATTGCTCTTTTTCAGTCTAACTTCCCACTGAAACAGGAAACCGTCCAACAGAAACAGCAGGGACACAAACTGGACTCAATAACACAAAGACAGACAAACACTGATGGGTAATTTATAGCTTCCAGTTCACCTGTAGGAGGAAACAGGAGCTCAAAGAGAAAAGTCTGATTATAATCATTATCATTTCATGCCTGTGTGATCATTTAAATAGTAACTCAGCAGTGACTGAATTGAACCACACCAGCTTTACTGAGTGTGCTCTGATGAAACCACGCCCAGCAGTGATGTCACAGTGTCCCAGAGTACACCTGTACATCACTGCAGCAAGGTGAGAAGTTAAACCACTGAGGGTCAGCATGAAACAAGATTTTTTTAAAGATATGATCTCAGAGATTCTCATTTCAGTCACTATCCATCATGCAATGCGGTGGTGACTGATGCAACTTTCCCTGGTGCACAATTACACTTTTAACAACACTTTTAACAAGAAATGCTCTTCAGCTCACCTGTGTGTGAAGCAGCATGCTGCTTTTTTCCACTGTCTTTTAGTGTTATGTGTAATCGGTTACCATGGCTAAACAAAATAAAATAAATGTTGATCTAAATGTAAAACATCAGATTGCGAACATGACAACATTTTTTAACTGTTTAACCGATGTTTGACAGATTCGCCATCTTAGTTTGCCAACATTTGCTTATTAGCATTATACAGGTGAAGCAGAACCTGATGGCATTCATCATTAGTTTTTCCAAGTATTTGGTTATAAACCGAGGATGTTTCATTTGTCATCATTTCATTTCAGTCGAACCCAGCAGGGGAACTTGTCTCGTGCTTTGAAATCAGTGTGAAGCATAAACCGAGATATAAGCAGTTTCCTTGTTTTTGCTTCATAAACATTTCAGTCGACCGTTCGCCCTGCTTGTTGTGATGATGTCGACATTGCTGAAAATGTGTGTTGAAAATCCCCTGAGCTGGTTGAGCTCGGGATTACGAGCCGGAGGTGAGAGCGGCGATCAGAGATGTTCACGTCGTCCCGAACACAGAACACATTGAGTCTGTCTTGATTGCCTGTGTGACCCTTGTCTGTGTTCGCTGTGTGGCACCCTTCCAGGAATCACTTAACAACCATGATAGAATAATCCCGCGCTCCACGCTCATGTCCTCGTCCTTCATGCGACCTTCAGCGTCCTCCCTTGAACTCTGGGCCACCCTGCAGTCACGTTCAAACTGTCGACGGTACGATCGAGGTTAATAGATATGCTCCAGGAAAGGAGATGTGATGATGCCAATTTTAGGCACTCTTAATCCACAGCAAATGGGCTGGGAGGGAAACCATATGACCACAGACACACACACAGGAGAAGCCAACGGCCGCCGCTCGTGTTCATTTTGTTCGAGCTTCACCTGAAACTACCAATTTCCTCCATTTTAAACATTAAACACCACACAACCTGAGCAGAAAGGTGGCCTGGAAATGATGGAGCCAGTTCCTGTGTGTGCTGGACTGTAAAGCTCGAGCTGAAGTGAACATTAATGGAGTTTAAACCTTTTCCATCTCTGGCACTCTCAGCTATGATTGAGCGATGAGGTGCATCAATTTAAGTGTCTTTTGAGTTGTTTTATCATCTCTTTTCACTCAGGCAAACTAACAAAATGACAACAGAAGATCACAAGGTGATTAGGAAGATCAACAAAATTGGTAATAGACAAGTGTGAAGTGTATTTTGGTCACTGGGGGGCAGCAGTCACTTGTTTTGAACCTTGGACCTGTTAAATGAATATGGAAAGCTTATTAGCAGACGTTTGCTTTTTTACACATCCAGCAGTTAACTTACAGAGCAACATTAATATCAGTGTGTGAAGTTTCTGTAGACTGATTACTGTAAATCCAACATCTGTGTTTTAGCTCTGTTTTTGGTCTCTACACATTCCTGAGAGAAATATCTGACTCATCAGCAGCTGAAGGCTCCATCATGTTCACTAGATCATCTCACACTGTGTCTATCTGCAGGTATGTTGTGTGGTTCAGTGTGTTTTAATAGCTTTTTTACATATAAAGTGTATTGTTACATAAAATTGATCTAGTTATGTTACAATATATCACCGAATGATGCAACATGTAATTGAGAAACTGATGAAAGCATGCACAATGTTTCCCAGAAAACTCACAAGCATCAATAATTAAGCTGTCAATTACATTTTTAAATCAACAAACTTGCTCTTCAGTTTAGATGTGTTTGAAGTGGCTTTTTTCGACACTGTGGCCCAACAAACGAACAAAAAGGTAAACAACTGCAGAGGACGAAGCTCAAGTTGAGACGTCCAAAAACACACCTGCAGCTATTACTCTTTATTTAAGTGCTCAGAAAAGACAAAAAAATAAAATCTTTGTGATTATGCCTCAGAAAATGTTCCATAAAATTATATTCATTTTATTTTTGTATTTTTTTATTTTACTGGATAGTTTTTGCTCTTTAGGGCTGAAAAGTTGACAACATGTAAACAAAATACGACCTGTGATGAGGGGTCACAGGTCAAAGGCTTGGGAATTATTCTCTATATAAACTATGTGAAGGACATTAGTTTAACAACACATAACACTGTGTCTGTGTTTTAAGTTTTTACTGTACAATATGCAATAAATGACTTAAGAGGAAAGAAAGAAAGAAAGAAAATACCCTTGTGAGAAAAGTGCATGTTTACCTGATGCTGTGTGTGCTTACAGTGCCTCCTAGTGTTCATGTGGATCACTGCAGTCATGTACCACAGTGGTGTCAAATCTGCAGCCTCAGAGAGACAAAAGGATGGTAATTAATGCTGTGCACAGCATCCTTTCATGCAACATGACATGTTTATTAATAATCTCTCACATACGATTGCAGGGCTAATTTTAACCTCTGTCTATTAATAATAAATATGAAAAGGGAACACGCTCTTAATAACCTGTGAATGAACTCAGCTGGTGTTAGAATATGAATATATTTGCATTTTCAAATCTGATGTAATGTTCTACTTTATGACCACATATAACTCATGTTGTTACTGTATTCTGACCTTCAATGCACCTTGTAGTTTCAGATGAAGCCTCCTCATTGTTCTGTGTGACTCAAAGGACTGACAGCACACAAACCAAATGTCACACTGAGTGTAAAACTCCATATCAGGCCTGAACGCTGACAGAATAACAAACATCTCCTCAGCACCATGAGAGCAATGCACATGGATTAGATAATGCATAATTTACAAGCCCCTATTGCAGAATGAGATGGCAGGGGTTTGACTACCTGCTACAGTCCACACCGCGGTTGATTTATGGTTTATGAATATGATTTAGAGATCTTGGCCTCCAGCGACTCAGCCAGCAGGCGTGATTTGTAGTTTTCAGACACTTCAGACACTTAACGTGTGCATCTTTGCAGAGCTGTGTAATTTAGGTAAGTTATGACACTGAATTTATATAAAAAGTTGATGAATTAAAAAGCTGGTGATTTTTGTTCAGTGCACAGCAGGGGAATAATCAATGGAGTAATAATTTTTTACATACAGATTTTTTTAAATGTATTTTATGTTTTAATCGATAGCAGGTCTGTGACAGAATAACACATCTTTTTCACAAAAAAATATATAATCTCATGAAATATGATGCATTAAACCACCCAGCAGTATATAAAGTAGGTAAAAACATCTCCATCTTGACCAACACTAAATAAAAATGTCACAGCTGGATGAATAATGAATGGATGCATCAATATTAACAATCAAATGTGATATATGATAATATTAAAAGTACATTATTAATATGATCTTTTATTTATTAAAATTTCACATCCGCAAATCTAAGAACTCTAAACTTGTATTTATTATACTGGAAAATAAAAAACAAACAACACGTAAAAGACAAAAGAAGTTTGTGCTTTGTCGTGATATTAAAAATAAAGCACATTTTAATGAATAAACACATAAATAAATCACAGTTTTTGAAATAAATAAATCACAGTTTTTGAAATACATGTGTGAATAAAATCAAAGAGGTAAAGGGAACAGAGAGAGTGAACATGTTTATGTGTGTTGTTTGTGTCTGTGTTGTTTATTTTGTTGAAAATTGTTTATTTCTTGTTTATTTCTATTTCTGTGCCTCGTGCAGGAGGGAGGAGGGAGCGCGTGGTGTTTGACAGCCTCGCACTGCATGCCGGGATACATCTTGCTCTTGTTTACAAGATGGTGGAGAGGAGACTGAGCTCAGCTCGTCGAGTTAAACGCCAAACGTCCCCGCGTCGCGCCGCACAGTAACGCCTGTTCGCGCTCCGAGCGGCCGCACGGAGCCGCAGATCCGGACTGAGAGCGGAGAGCTGGAAGAGACCGGAACCCGCAGAGACCCCGAGGAGGAGAATCTGCAGCGTCACCGACAGACAGACAGACAGACCGACAGACAGCAGGTCAGCGGTGCGTCCGTGAGAGCAGAGACGCTACAAAGTGTCCGAACAACAAAGAGCCGACCGCTGCTGGAATGTAACTAGTTACAATGTAACGTCCCGTTACCTCGCAGCTGATCAGGGATACTTGTAACTGGGTCATACATGTTCTTTTCTTTCAGTTTCTACTTCGCCAAAGTTTTCTTCTTTTTATTACTCTGCATGTAAAATCATTTCATGGCTCCAATTTTACAAATGTGAAGCTACATTTTAATCATTACAATCATTTTATTTTTATAAATGTTGAAGTTTGGACTGCGGATGTGCAGATCTGATATTCAGGATCAATATCGCTTCAATATCTAATCTGATTTGGAATCAACAAAGTTTTGATCTTGTATTGATTAATGTCACTGGATTAGATTTTGGAAAATAGGTATAATCTGATATCTTTAGCAAGTATTTACACTCAAACTTGAGGTGTCGCACGTGAGTGTGTGTTGTTGTTTGCTATGATGCCATCCTGAAAGACACTCAAGTTCAGAGATCAAACCATAAAAATCTGAGTGTAAAAGACTTGAGTTGTCCAAAATCACAACACGCCTTCATTTATTTCTCTTTGCTGAGTCTGTTTTCACATGTCACTGAATGATCAGTTTGATATAAATTATTAACCATCTTTAGTGATCGCACACTGGTAATTTCATTCATTATTCAGAGCGAACAGTACTAAATTGTTGGGGTGGGGCTGAATCTCACAGTGATTCTTTAGCTTCTCAACATCTTGACAGAACACTCAAATACAGTCTCTCTATTTTTACTGAAAACCTGGACGGACTCACGCTCCAGATCTGTGGCTGCTGACAGGCTTGAGCAATATTTTTCACGGCACCATGGATAACGAATAATATCCGAAAATAACTACATATTAGATCAGATGATGTTGCAGTCAGAGGTGCATGAAATCAGATATGTGACTTACCATCATAAATTAAAACCTGTCACATGATGGAAGTGAATAGTTCATGACTAAAACTTGCGTAAAAATAGACATAAAAATAACCTAATCATCTGTGCACTAAATAAAATGTTATGTTATCGCTACTCTTTTCTTTCAGGGGACTTTAAATTGGGCCTGCAGGAGGGAACCTGAATCCAGCCGAATGTAAGTCGCTGCACTCAAATAGTTAAACTGCTAGCGATACTAACATACATGCAGTTAGTTAAGCTAATATTTCTGTTTTGCACCCTTTGATGTTCTTTATCTGAGATTCTCGAGTCATCAAGTCTTTTAAAACAAGAACGTGTGTGAAAGTGTTCATTCAGTATTTAGTTCAGATCAGTCAGTTAGAGTCATTCAACTTTTTTTTTAATCATTTGTGGTGCAAGAATGATTATGCTTTATTTTTCTAACTGTAGAAGCCTTTGAATCATAAATCTGACTCCTTGTTTGAATGTCTTATGCAGGAACAGAGCGGCTGCAAAGCATCTAATTGAGCGCTACTTTCGGCAGTTAACCGAGGGCTGTGGAAATGGCGACTGCACGAATGAGTTTTGCGCATCATGCTGTAATTTTCAACCTTTGGATAACAATGCAGCAGCTGCCAAAGCACTTGAGCTGTTTAAGATTAATGCCAAACTCTGCAATCCTCACCCCTCCAAGAAAGAGCCTCCACAGTCAGACTCCAGTGCCAACGAAAATACTCATCTGGACTCTAAGATGAGCGATGCAGATCTTTTTCCTGCCAAGGAGGACTTCTCAGGTACTGTAGAACCGACTCAGACTCTTACAGACTTTGAATCACTTCACTGTGTTAATTCAACTTTCCTTTGACTGTTTTGGTGCAGATGTTCAGTACCTCACAGAGAACACTGTATGTATGATCCTGAGTTTCTGTGAGGAGAAAGGCGACTACTCGGCTCTCGTCCGCGTCATCGGCAGGGTTTTCTCCAACGCAGATGCCCTGATGAAGAGTTTCAGGAAGGATGAACCCAACGCAGCCGATAACTCTTTTAAGGCAGCGGACAAACAGGAGACGCAGAGTGAGCAAACCTCAGAGAAGCTGGGTGCTTCTTCTGCAGCTGCTTTACTAAACGAGGGTCCTAATGAAGAGCGCGACCGTTGTGAGGTAACCGTCGACATCTGTGCTGTGAGGAGAGTCTACGACAAACTTCTGACCATCGACCAGGTGGAGGCAGCTCTCGTGAACGCACTCATTTACCTCACTCCAAACATGGAACTTGACCTAGAATACCTTGATGTGTACGAAACAAATCCAGACTACCTGAATATCTTCATCATCGTGATGGAGAACAGTAACCTTCACAGCCCCGAGTACCTGGAGGTGGCTTTGCCGCAGTTCTGCAAAGCGATGAGCAAACTGCCGGTAAGCGCGCTCGCCAGGCTGTCCAAGCTCTGGTCCGTGTGCGGTCTCCAGCACACCCGCCGTATGATGGAGACCTTCCAGCAGCTCATCACTTTCACCGTCGTCAGCAATGAGTACGACAGCGAAAATCTGGTGAACGATGACGAGACCGTGGTGGCTGCGACCCAGTGTTTGAAAGTCGTCTTCTACGCAAGCATCCTGGGCGGTGACGTGGACGTGGAGCACAACGAAGACGACGAGGAAGACTCTGACACCGATGAGCTCACCCTGCACGAGCTGCTGGGTGAAGAGCGGCTCTATAAGAAGGGCCCGCGGGTCGACCCTCTGGAGAAAGAGCTGGGTGTCAGACCCATAGATAGTGTAAGGCCCCTCATCCCCTTTGAGGATTTTATCAACGAGACAGTGAACGAGGTGGTGGAGATGGACAAGGACTTCACCTTCTTCAAGGTCAATGCCGAAACCAAGTTTTCTTTCCAGAGCTGCCCCTTCATCCTCAATGTCATCACCAAGAACCAAGGACTGTACTACGACAACCGGATCAGGATGTACAGCGAACGACGCCTCACGGCGCTCTACAGCATGGTCCAGGGCCAGCAGCCCAACCCTTATCTCAAGCTCAAAGTACGCAGAGATCACATCATCGACGACGCCCTCGTCAGAGTGAGTCACAGCGCGATGCCTTACTGATGCACGCTGCACTGTGGGTGAGTCCTGCTGTGTTTGTCAGTTATTTAACTCTCCTCCCCTCCATGTTGCAGCTGGAGATGATCTCCATGGAGAACCCGTCTGACCTGAAGAAGCAGCTGTTTGTTGAGTTTGAGGGGGAGCAAGGTGTAGACGAGGGAGGAGTTTCAAAGGAGTTCTTCCAGTTGGTCTTGGAGGAAATTTTCAACCCCGACATAGGTGAGACATGAAATCATATTGACAGAACAGCTCGACTTATTTGGGAAATAGACTGATTTTATTTCTTGCGAAGAGTTAGATGAGAAGATCGATACAACTCTCACATCTGTAGTGAAAATAAAACCAGTCAAGGAGACAGAGACAGTAACACTGAGACTCAGAATGAGGAAAAACAGCTGGTCCGGGT
>JBAJHX010000106.1:22897073-22935488 GCA_037176925.1 Amniataba percoides
TCATCTGCGTACAGTCCCAGCTTCTAATTAACACTTGAACTTGGACTTTTGCTTGACCAGGTGCAGTCATGAGTCATGCTGGCAGTTTTCCTTTGTTTCCAGTCTTCCTATAGATTTCATGCTAAGCTAAACTGATAACTGCTGCCTCATAGTTACTGTACAGACATGAGGGTGGTATCAATCGATGCAGCTACCTTTTGGCAAGAATGACAAAGAGGAGTATTTCACAAAACTACCTTTTAGTATTAAATATTTACTTAAATGTCTTTTATACTCATTATGTTTGACTCTCTGAACAGGAATGTTCACCTACGACGACGACACAAAGCTTTTTTGGTTTAATTCTTCCTCGCTGGAGAACGAAGCGCAGTACACTCTCGTCGGACTCGTCCTCGGACTCGCCATTTACAACAACTGCATCCTGGATGTGCATTTCCCGATGGTTGTCTACAGGAAACTCATGGGCAAGAAAGGGACCTACTTGGATCTGTCAGACTCACATCCAGTACAGTAACTTTCTCTAAAATTAATAAAGACAAAACATCCGTTCTGTATTACCAAATATGTTTTGGAGAGAAGCTAAATCTTTTACCCAAGGATTGGGGTTAAATTTTTTCTAATCTGTTTGTTAAAATAAGATAAATGTGACAGACTTTTCAACTAACTCTCAACAAAGACGCAATTTTTTCAAGATCTCAAACTATTTATCTAATGTCAGATCTTTTCTTCTTTGCAGACACTCTACCAGAGTCTGAAGGGTTTGCTCGAATATACCGGCAACGTAAAGGAAGACATGATGCTCACCTTCCAGATATCACACACGGACCTTTTTGGAAACCCGGTTTTGTATGATTTAAAGGAGCAGGGAGAGCAGATGCCTGTCACTGAGGAGAACAGACAGGTGAACGTCTAAAAGTTTAAGAGCTGCAGTAACTTTGCCGTGGTAGTGGGAAGACTGGTTTGAAGTTGGTACATCAGACAGGGTCCTTCTGTTAATGTAATTGAACTATTGCTCACCAAATTCCATAATGACTTCTGACATGTTTTATGTTCTTACATCATTCTTACAGAATTTAATAATAATTTCTTGTTCCTCATTTGTTTAAAGAACAAGAACAGCAACAGGAACTTGGTATATGTTATATTTATATATGGACATTATGCAATTTAACTGCCATTTCCTTGAAGGAACAATTTGTAGGTTTTACATGAGTACACAAACCACATTCACATTTATTTTACTGCAGTTAATGAAAGAAGGGAAACAGTCAGTAATTTAACAGATGCTTTTATGTGCATAATTTGCAGGAGTTTGTGGACCTGTATGTGGAGTACATACTGAACAAGAGCGTGGAGAGACAATTCAAAGCCTTCAAAAAAGGCTTCCTAATGGTCACAAATGAGTCCCCGCTGAAATACTTGTTTAGACCCGAGGAAGTCGAGCTGCTTATCTGTGGAAGCAGAGTAAGGAATCAAAGCACAATTTTGGCCTTTATTACTTTATTATAGCAAGCTGTTTATAACTTACAGAGCGGTCTCTTGGGTTTTTACAGAAACTGGACTTTGAAGCGCTTGAAAAGACAACAGAGTACGATGGAGGTTACAGCAAAGACAGCCAAATTATCAAGTAAGTCTGCTTCACCTTTTTTCCCCACACATGCAGGTCAGGTTGCTGTGAAAATTTGTCGTTTTACTTTCTGCACACAGAGATTTCTGGGAAACGATTCACTCGTTTGGAGAAGAGCAAAAGAGGTTGTTTCTTCAGTTCACCACCGGCACAGACAGAGCGCCCGTCGGCGGGCTCGGCAAGTTAAAAATGATCATCGCCAAGAACGGCTCTGACACAGACAGGTACAGAGCAGTCAGCTTTGAGGTTTTATTTAGGTATTTCCAGGCAAGTAGAGCCGCATTTTGTAGAGAGCGCAGGTTCAAACAAGGCAACATACCTAAAAATATACCTACAAATGACAGCTAGTTAAAACATTGTGTTGATGTTCAAACACACGATAAGATCATCTGATTTCACAGTCATCCCACTTCTTTCGGTGCCAGGTGCTCCTTTCACTTTTTATACTCTCTTTCAGGCTGCCGACATCTCACACCTGCTTTAACGCACTGCTGCTCCCAGAATACTCCTCCAAGGAAAAACTGAGAGAGAGACTCCTCAAGGCCATCACTTATGCCAAAGGATTTGGGATGCTGTGATCAGATCCGCGAAGAAATTTTTCGGACTGCAGTTTAACAAAAAAGAAAAAAAAGGGAGTATCACAAAAATACAGTGGGAAATGACATAAAACAAAATGCTGCAATAACCCTGTGCCTAACCAACCTCTACCAGTCATACTACACTGTCGGCCTTTAAACGCTGAGGCCCAACTTCATACGTTAAATTTCCCAAAGAGTTTAACATGGCACTTCCATAACTTATTTTTTTCTCGTGTGTTTTCTTTCTGGGCAAACGTGAACAATATTTGATTTGTGAAACTGTGAAAGTGCACTTATACACAGGATTTTTTGTGAATGCCAACACATCCGGTATATTTATTGACTTTGTTTGGTTTTTCTCATGTTTTTCACGGTGTAGCGGCATTCGGTCCTCGAGCTCTTTTCCCACAACTGAGAGGACTGAGCAAAATGGTGCTTCTTGGTTATGATTGTCATTGTAGTATACTGAAGCTTTTTATATTACTGCTAACCCAAATAGCCTCACTGACGAGCTTTTTAAAGCTATTTTAACTATTTCATGTCAGTGTGTGAGCGAACGCACCACTAAGTTTTAGGTTATTTTAAAGTATTTCTGTGTTGTGCCTCTTGTATCACATACTGTGTGTTGTGAAACAGTGAACCTGACCACATAGAGTGGTTTCAATAGCTTGCAGGGTTTCAGACAGCACGTACTGACTGGTCGGTTCAGACTTTCACATCCTGAAAGAAGTGTTTCTCTTCCCTTGGTTTGTTTGCTATAAAGTGTTTCTGATTGCACACTTGTAAGTGCAGTTGCCAAATGTGCAATGCCTACGTAAGGAAAAGAGTCACATGAACTGTTTTATTTGGCCAAATATCTCAGGTACATAAAAGAATGTGCAGATAATGTGAAACTCTTATGTAAAGCAACTATTATGCAAAGAAAATAAAGGTGAAAAGAATCTGTTGAATCTGGCATTAATATGGGGGTGTTAGACCATTTAACAACACCAACAAGGTTTAAGTTTCTAAGTGTTAACCCCTTAATAAATAACAGCTTATAACTAAATTCATATTATTAAGAAATACTTAAAAACTGAAACGAGGTCCAACTCAGTAAAGAAGTTTAATGAGACTCTGAGAAACAATAAAAAATATATTGTAATATTCACAGTGCTGCAGAAAAGATATTAACACTGTCTTATAATCTAGACACATACAATATGTTATATGAACATTTTAAAGTTTATTCACATATAACAGTTTACAACTGATAGTGCATGCTGATAATGGCTTATAAACAAAACTGTTTGGGAAAACTTTTTACATCCACAGACTGTATCAAAGGGACATCACAGTAGCATTGTGTTTGAAATGCAGTTCACACTTCACAGATAAATCATATTTTGGGGGGAAAATCTTAATAATGATCAGAAGAAAAGCATTAATATTCTAGGCTATTAGAAGCCAAATTATTTTTGCATACACGAGTGAATTAGATCAACAAACTCAAGTAGTTTCATGACAACATGAAATTGGTCAATCATAGCATACACAATAAAATATGTCTTTGCTGCATACACTGTACACAATTTGACACATTATAATGATAATATACAGAGGTGTATAAATAGATATAAACATGGGCCTTTAAAAAGTGTCACTCTACTATTCAAAATGAAAAATCCCTTCAATCCGTAAAGTCCTCTGGTATCGCTCATGTTACTGCACTTTTTTATCTTTGTCGGCCACCACCTCTGACAGGTCCTGTGGTTGAATGGATTTCACTTTGGCCTCCATCTGAGTGACCCTCTGCTTCATCCTCGTCTGGCTGGAGGTTAACTCCGCCATCAGCTGGGCAAACTTGCTCTGCATGACGTCCAGATTGCTCTGCAGTTTGACGATCTTCTCCTCCATGTCCTTGGGGTCGGCGCCGGCGTTGGCGACGGCCTCGTCAATCAGGTTGTCTTTCATCAGGATGGCTTTCCCCTTCTCCTCCAGAGCTTTTTTGGCCTCTGGATACTCAGTGAGAGCTTCCATCAAGTCGTCCTTGGACAGCGCAAACAGGTCAGAGTAGCCCACGCTTCGGATGTTGGCTGTTCTCCTGTTGCCTGCTTTACTGCCTTTGATACCCAAGATACTGATTTCCCCAAAGTAAGCGCCGTCACTGAGTACAACAAACTGAGTGACTCCATCATCGGCCACCACAGCGAGCTTCCCCTCCTTGATGATGTACATCTCTCTGCCAATATCACCTTTCTTACAGATGTAATCTCCAGGACTGAACACTTGTGGCTGCAGCTTGAGCACCAATTCAATCAGCAGACCGGCTTCACAATCCTGGAAAATACGCACTTTTTTTAGAGTATCCAAATGGACGTTGATAGCGATCTCAGCCTTGAGCTTATCTGGGAGGTTCTTCAACACTTCCTTCTCATCACAGGTCTTTTTCTCTGTCCACAGGTAGTCAAACCACTTGATGACTCTGGCCTCCAGGTCCTTGGTGACCTTACGAAACTGCATGTACTGTTTTATGGAGTCGATCTTCGCCTGGAACTCGGCTCGAGAGGCGTTCATATTGGAGATCATGGCACCGACGTTACCGACAATACTAGCAAAGATCAGCACACCAGTGAGGAAGTCAGAGATGACAAAGAGGTATTCGATATCCCTGACCGGTGGAGGCGTCTCTCCGATGGTGGTGAGTGTCAGTGTGGACCAGTAGAGGGAGTAGATGTACTTTCTGGCCAAGCGGCCGTGTTCTGGGTGGCTGATATTAGGATATACCCAAGTATCAGAACCAAAACCAATGGTTTTCGAGATGGCAAAGAACATACAAGCATTCCAGTGGATAATGACAAGGATATAAAGTACGAGATTGCTGATTCGAAACATGTTCGGGAAGCTGGTTCTGGTTTCAGTCCGCTCAAAGAACTCAAAAAGCCTCGAGATTTTGCAAAGGCGGTTAAATCTGAACTCCGGGTTGTTGTATCCGAATTTCAGAAACAGCAGATCAGTGGGTATCATTGAGATCATATCGTATTTGAATTGACTCGTTGTTCTGTATTTGTCTCTCAGTTTCTTGGCATCTTTTACCAGCAGGCCTTGTTCCAGGTAACCTGAGGGAGAAAAACACAACCATTAGCCAAATACTAAACTAGAAATGGATGTAAATATAAATCCTGAAACATGTGCAAGACTCTGACCTGTTCTTGATCTGACAAACGAGTCAGCGTAGTAGATGAAATCTGAGGTGTAGTCCAGGACTATCCAGAGGCGTGTGTACGTGTCTTGGAGTTCGTTAAAGCAGGCTCTGGAAGGCAAAGAGAAAAAATTAATGAACGGCCCCACTGATTGAAGTTGCACGTTAGCATGTTAAATGGACATTACCTTGTCACAATCATTATCAGGTTATAAAACACTGGGCCTGCGATGACGGTCAGCCATCTGTAGTACTGGTCTGCTGCCGGATCCATAATCCAGATTTCTTTCCTAAAAACAACTCAGCATTACTTTATGAAAATATTATTCTCTTGAAGTTTTACATAAAAAACAGTGTTTGGAGAAATTATAGTTCCCAGTGCCAACAGAGCTGCTGGATCTAAAAGTTTACTTACGGTGGCTCCTCTTTCTTTTTATCGTCTTTCTTGTCATCCTTCTTATCATCCTTCTTATCATCTTTCTTCTCGTCTTTCTTCTCATCTTTTTTCTCATCTTTCTTCTCATCTTTCTTCTCCTCCTCTTTTTTGTCCCCGTCTTTCTTCTCGTCTTTTTTCTCCTCTTCCTTTTTCTCATCTTTTTTTATCTCCTCTTTTTTGCTACGGATTACAAGTTTTGCTTTTTATGGCGGTCAAAAGAAAAGGGTGGTGTACGAGGGGCTGACGGAGGGCTACATGAAGGGGAGATCTAGTGGAGGTTTCACAGTTTGGTATTGAAGGTTTTGTTGGAAGATCTGGTGCAGGTTGTACATTTGTCCAGCAGATGGCAACACATCACACATAAATTTCTCTCAGTTCTCATCTCGAGGAGAACAGGAAGCTAAACAGAAAATGCTTTTGTGTTTTACTCAATATTCAACAAAATCAGTACAACCTGCATCATAACTTGCAACAAAAAAAGGGACAGAGGTTTTATCTGTCTAATGAGGGAGGGAATATCAAAAAGGAACTAAGACTTTTGTGCTGTAAACTATTTACTGGAAAATATACCACATAAGCTGCATAATACACAGGACACTACTCATGTTCAAATTTATTTTTCTCTCTAAAAACCTACTTTTATTCTGTGACACAGATATGCACACACTTACTCGTCTGTGTTGTTGCAGTTATTCATGTTGTAAGTAGCAAGCGGCCACTTACTGGAAAGAAATAAAGGAGAGGATTTTTGTAGAGTGAAACCTCAAAGTGTCAGATATTAAATCTCTGTGAATGGGTCTTTAAAGACACAGTGAAATGAGAAATACATTTTCTATCTCCCATTTTATGCTCAGTGTCAACAACTCATTTTTAAAATCCCTCTCTTTCCTCTTTTTGTAAAAGTGTTTTCATGACAACAAATCCAATCACATGTGATTTGTGGTTATCAGCCAAGCATTTTTTCATTTGTACAGCCCATTACCACAAATCACATCTGTCTAAAACATTCAAATTTCCAAACAAACGAACTTTATTCGCTCATTTCCTGAACTAACAACGTGAGTGAGGAGGTTTGTGTGGTGGCCAAGAGCTCTCAGAGCTCCATATCTCCTCACAGCTCCGCATCGAGCTTTGAAGCGATCTAATCACACGTCAAGGACTTGATTCAAATCCCTTTTGCAACTAAACCCCGTCCACATGTTTGGTTTCACCCAGAAGCACGTTACTGAAGCGAAAGACGCTCTAACATCTGTTTCACTGATTCCCTTCAGCCCACTTTGACTCCTCAGAGGCGTGATTGTTGCTCCTGATGACGGTCGACTGTCCTGTCTGGTGGGTTTGTTTGAAATCTTTCAAACAAAACCACGAGTCCTGAAAATGAACCTTTGAGGCGCTTCTACACAGTCCTGTACTCACTTTCTCTTGCGGATTGTGTCGCCCACAGACTGGGCGTTGCTTTCTCGACTGGAGATGTCTTTGAGCTCAGGGCCTCTGAAGCGCTCGAGGAAAGAGTCGTGCCGCTGCTCCTCAGGGTTCACTCTGTGAGACGCCCAGTTCCACAGCATGAAGAAGAAGTAAGAGAGCCTAGAAGGTTAGCGGGAGGTAAAAAGGGAACAAGGTGACACCCGTCTAGTCTAGAAATGGACTATTAGTCACACCATCTAACAGGACATGTGAATACCAGTGATGGAGGAAGGATTCAGAGCTTATACTTCATTAAAAATACCAACACAACTATGTACAAATATTCCATTACAAATACTAATATATCAATGTTAGCCAGAAAGAGTTGAAGTTTGTTGTATTTTGTGACTTATTATAGGTTTTTATACCAAATCTTAATCTAAAAGGTGACTAACTAGTTGACAATTAAATTATTAATTAAATTTTGTAAGGTCACCAATTTTGCAGAGAAATGTTGTGGAGTAAGGGAAAAGGTACAAGACAATTGATACTCAAACCCCAATTGTACTTCAGTAAATGTCCTTTCCACCAGTGGTAAATACCAACTAATAACTTTCAAGTATTACTACAGACGTTTACCTGGCCATTGCCCCGGCGCCTGTGAATGAGTTTCTGTGTGACTCTGAAGACAGCGCTCTTTCAGAGTTGTCTTCACAAAGAGAGTGAGCCCTAAAACAATATAAAGACATGCTGAAGATCACGCCATGCAAGCTGCACAGCTTCAGTCTGTCAAAGGTAGAAGTGTGTCTTGGATTTAATGGTGAAATCAGACCTGCTGTCTCCATTTTCAATGACAGCCAGCTCCTCGTCAGGCGTGCTGGCGGACAACCGCTGCCTGGTTAAGAAGGAGTTTTCTTTGCAGATCTTTGCCATGTTGTCGTGTTTGGCTCTGCAGGCCTGGAGCACATACAGAGGAAAACACACACACACGTTATAGTACAAACAACAGATGTTAAAAGTCAGCAGAACACAGAGATGTGCCCCATGAGAGCTGTGTTGTTTGTGTGTTTACTGAGTGCCACTTTTCGCTGTTTGTCTGAGAGTAGTGCCTAAAAATACATCCTCTTTATGTCCTTAACACTAAACAGGATCAGTGCCCTCTCTCTGTCAACACTCAGCTGCTTTTTAAAATAACTAAGCTATGGCTTACAGGTAGACTGTAGTTGCTATGTTCAGTCGTGCATACGGCAGGTTAAGTCTATTAGGGCACCGCTTAAAGAACAGGTACAACTGTACGAGGCTGAGGGCACAGACCGCTTTCAGTTCTCAGTACAGTCTGGAGAAACAGCCAAGTCAGCCATGTGTTCCTGTAAAGTCTCCAGAACTGCAGGTGGATTTTAAGCCTTTGGCAACATTTGTATCTAATTACAAATCAAAATAATGTAATGTCAAAGTGAGGTTTTATTTCTGCTTTACATAACAGATTTTATTTTGCCTGTTGGTAAATATTGAGTCACTGATCTCTGGGGAACACCGATGGTTGTAACACGTGCACACATGTAGATTAGTGCTAATACCTGGGAGTTAATCAGCCCCCACAGAATTAAATCACACTGACAATCACCAAGAAGCCAAATGCTTGAAGGGTGACAGAAGGTGAAGCCAAGAGGCTGTCTGCACACCGAATATGAGTTACATAATCATCTGTGAGCCACGCGGCTCTTTACAGCCTCCTGAGAATTTATAACAAAGCAACACTTCAAATCAGCGCGACCTTAATGAGATTTGTGTTTTTGCCTACATTTTCTACAGCTTTCAAACATGACAACCACAATTAAGTCACAGGTTAGACGAAGACGCTGCAACAAGATACTGAAATGCAAACCTCTGCCTGAATATGGTGAATATATAAATACATTTATGTTTGCATTTTTCAATCATACTGAAAATGAAATATTTGCATTTTTACTGCCACTACATGTAGAAATAGTTTTTTTCCCCACACAAATGTTATTTGAACACCAAAATTAAAGTTAGAAAGTATATTATGTTGCGATAAGTCTTTGTACCCATGTTTTTTTGGCCAGTATTTATCTGACTCGCAGCCTGACTCATATCTGATACTTGAATATAATGATGATCCTTGCAGGCAAACTATGAACACTTCTGAATTATCTGATGCTGAAGTGATCTCAAATTTATCATATTTAAAATGTTTTAGCATAAATAGCATTTCTTTGATCCAGCGATGTGCATTGCCACCATTTCTCTGTGTGTGTCCTGTAGAAATGGCTCTTTAGAAACAAAGTCAGTGTTTAAATGATTATTGTTTCTGTTCCTGGAGATTATTTGCTCTGCTGCAACAGTGTCATGACTCACTAAGAGGCTTGAGACTTGTGCTTAATGTTGGATATTCATCAAGACCTCCCCTCCCCTGAAATACTCCTTCTTTCCCCACAAAAATAGCACATTTTCTTTATTAATTTCAGCTGCTAATTTAAATGAACTTGTTGATTTGATGATGATTTTTGACATACTGATGTTTCTTCATATTTTTCTACACTTGTACACATCATAAATAAGCTTATTTAGCAAACACACCTCTATATGTTATATTTGTATCATTAATATGTTGCCTCTGAATAATAGCAGCTTAAGTGGAAATTTGTTTGAGCATCTTCTGCATCTGAGAGTGGAAATGAAAAGACAGAAACCGACAAGCTGGTGCAGATTTCTTTTACAAAAACGAGCCATTTTCATCATAAATCAGTCCAGGAACCTTTTTTTTTTTACTGTAAAAGAAACTGTGGGTGTCTGAGCAGAACTATTTTCTGTAAATGAGAGTCAGCTCACCTGTTTGAAGCCTTTTTCACACTGACTTTTGCAAAACGAGCAAACAAGCGATCCACCTCTGATTTCTTGCGTATGATCCCATCTTCAGAAGAGAAAAGCCTTTTTTAGTTATTTTCTCTAAAAGGTGGAAGAAAAGTATTTCCGATCGCTTTCTGTCCGAGCGAAGCGTCACCGAAAATCTCCACGCAGGCTGTCCATCATTGGTGTGTGCAGGAGGCTCTGCAGGAGGAGGAGGAAGCCGACAGGTCCCAGATCAGAGAGGGGAGGAGACCTGAGCATCACTGCACCTGCCGTCAGTGTCCACGAGCCTCAGACACACAGCATGTGATGATGATGATGGATGATCGTCATCATCATCTGAACATCACAGGCTGCTCAGGGTGGACATGTTAGATATATATGATGTGTGTTATTTTAGGATTTTACTATAATGTGCAGCGTATACGCCAGTTTTCAAACGTAACTAAGTATTATTTACAGTTTTGAGTAACTTTACTTGAGTATTTTTCATGCAATGCCACTATATAATTCTGCTCTGCAAAATTTCAGATGCAGTGATTCACTTCATCTTTTATTTATGAGAATCAGAATCAGTTTTATTGACCAGTTATGTTTACACATACAAGGATGCTTAAATAAATAAAATAATTACAACAGGTAACTTTTATACATGACGGTATGACAGTGTAATGTAAACAGTATATACAGCAAGGTTAGATTTTTCATGTAAAAGTCCTGCATGCAAAATGTAGGTGATTTGATGTAACAAATATTCTGAACAAATATCTGAAGGGCCAAAGGATGTTTGGATGCTTTCTGGTACAAGTCTCTACTATACTTTTTAATATCTGTATGCAAAAATGATACCTTTTTGTGAAGATTTGTGAGAAAAGGTGCAGTGGAAACATTAACTCAAGCACATAAAATGGCTTTTGAATGAACTTCTTGAAGGGTCACATTCACTGGAAGACACTTGATTGGCCATCAATCACATGATGGGCAATAATTTGGGTGATTGAGAGAAACATTCAACATCTTCATCACGATGCTTCTCCTGTCACCACACCTGCTCGGCACCGCCCTCTGTCACCCCGCCCAACCTCCTCCCTCCCTCCCTCTCTCTCTACATCATCCCGAAGGCATAAGGTTAAAAGAGAAATCCTTTGGCAGTATACGGAGCTCCACCACTAATCCCAGCTTAGACTTGAGTACCTATTTCAGCCACGTAATGCCCCCTCATGGATGTGGTCACTTTAAGATGTGCCACTTTTGTCCAACATTTTCTCCTTTTTGATAATATCACATTAAATTCATCACTTGTCACAACTTATCTGTCCTCACTACAGTGGCATATGCTCCCTGACAGCTTATATATTCCCTCATATACTGTATATACTAACACCGATCTGTAGTAACCTTCCCTGTAATCCAGATATGAACAATACTTCTGCAGCACCTGATCACATTTCTTCTTTTGTACATCTGTGGTCGTCTCAAACTAAAGGCAATTAGCGCTGTAATAGACTTTGGGATTGTGTCCTCGCCGGGAGTGGGTTTAGGGCAATCCATTAATAGAAACAGTGTGCTGGACACACAGAAAAGGTGCTTATACACAGAGTCTGTGGACGCTGACAGCTGGGAGTCACATTTCGTCAAGCTTCTCCAAATATGGTATCTGATTTGAATATAATCCTGCGTTTAAAGTGCAACATGTCGGAGCTTTTGTAGGATCTATTGTCCCTTTAAGTGCGCGGTGAGGGATCATTGTTCAAACCATCTGTCACAACAATACACTAAACATGCAGCCCTTTTAGCCATGAAAGTCCTGCAAAGCTATAACCGCTCTTTTTTTTTATAGAATGATTTATTTCAATTGGATGCTGCTGTGATGAGGGAAAATTGAGAAGCGGCAGACCAATCACTCTCCCTTCTCCAAACCTCATTAGGTTTAGGATCGTCTCCAGGTGCATACAGATCTATTGAAAGCCTCTTTACATCTCTGCCAGAAGGCACATGGTAATTACTCCGTCCTAAACCCTGGCTTTCCCAGAGTGCACCGTGACACAGTGCAACAATTGTCTCCAAACATGCTGGCGTCCCGCTGCATTTCCAAGTCAACCAGAATCTGCAGCTCCTCCATTTATAACCCTCAGCCATTCGACAATGAGCTGAATCCAAACTGATGTGATGAGTCTCCAGTTTAGGCCTGACCACCAGTTGGCGGACTCTTCTGTAGCTCTGAAAAAGAAGAGGTGAAAAGATGCCCAACATATAGTTTATTGTCACAAGTTAGTGTGGATGTAAATCTGCTCTCCACGAGTGTCCACATTAAACATTAAATGGACAGAGTCGGAGATGCAGAGCTGCTGTGGTCTCGATCAGAGCAGGAGAGGAGCTGGGATCATTTCCAAACACACAACACAATTAGCCTGATGATTATACTCAATTGCTGTTTAAATTTCACTTCATTATTTAAATCACTATTAATTTATTTGAATTGCTGGGAAAAAAATCAAGATGTGGGCAGCGATCCAGACTACTAAAGATTCAATTATTCATGGCCATGCTTGCACACCTGCTAAGCCAACTTATTACATGAAAAGTTATTACAATTAGTTATTAGATAAAGATATTACAGTCTGGAGCAAAATGACCCACAGATAAACAAACCATTCAGAGTCATGCTGTGACTATGTTCTATTTTAATGTCTTAGAAAGCCATGTGAAATCTTGTCTAACCTTTCTGGTATCTTCGATTCACAGTTCATCACAGGGAAAAAAAATCTTCCAGAATTATTTTTATTCTTTCAATATACTGTATAACTTACTTACACCTGCATTTATTTATCTATTTATTTGGACACTGGAGGGGCTGAAATAAGATGAACCGACAACATATTAGAGATATTAGCGCCTATTAAGTTGATATGGCTAATACATACGTTATGTTTTTTGACAGAAAGCAGAAATGAAATAATGCATTTAAAGTGATGAGACTGCACTAAAACAAGAGGTTGCAGACCAGATTAACCGAAACAATGAGCTGAAAGACACTTAAATGCTTTGTAGAGCTGTAAGCAAACTGCAGAGTCTCCGTGGGTCCGTCTCCATGTGAAATGTTGCCTCCAAGTTGGAAGTGTGTCCGAGGCAGGAGAGTAAACATATCAATGTCGCTGTGCCGCCTGGGACATCACTGAAATGTGTTGAGATATGCAAAGTGGCTGGGGAGTGTTTGTCTCTTTATCTTGGTAATTCAGCCACTTTAAACACAGACAAAGACAAACAAAAAGAAAGTTAGGCATCAGAAGTGTTTAAAATCTGTGCTGCATTGTAGATTTATCATGTCCCAAAGCAAAATCTAAATGAAAAAGTGGACTAAACACCATGTACATGCCTGCAATGCAAACGAGTTAAAGCTACACAACAAGTAGGTCCTCAGGTGTGTCTTGGTGGCCAATATCAGCTCAAGTGGTCGTGGCGCTGCTGCGAGCCCTCTTGTGCTGATGAGTTGTACCCTTTTCATCAGATGCTGGGATGATTACTTGTACCTTGACATTGTTTTATAGAGAGGGTGATTTATCCTCCAGCAGACACTTACACAGGGTTGCTATGACAACCTCAAGGACACATCTGTGGGCACTGGAGACGTGGAAAAACTGAAACTCTGGGGTTCGATGGTGCAAAGCTTTCCGCTGATTTGTTTTGTGTCTGTTTCATAATCCCTTAATAATGCAGTCATTGGACCTGCTTTGTAATCAGCGTAATCAGTCAGCTCCCTCTTGCAATCAGTCGACAGTACAAGTGTGTGTGTGTGTGTGTGTGTGTGTGTGTAAATTTACATTTTCCTTTACCATCACATCATTCTGCGCCCTGCCTCAAAATTCACTCTGATTCATCTGCAGCACCACGTGAGGCTGTTGAGAAACGGCAAAGAATGAACCGAGGGTCTAATCAGAGTGAATGATGAAGGTCACACAAAACTGCACATTCACAAATTATGCTTCCATTGTCGCAGTTTCAATAATATAATTTAATGATGGCTGAATTCCTCGTAGCTGCTTCACATTCAGGGTCCTGATAATGTGCGTGGGGGCTCATTGTCACGTTGTCTTTACACAGCACTTGAGGCACTTGAGTAGAACTGAATAAGAATCAGGTTGATTGCCAAGTTTTTCAACATGCAAAGACTTTACCTTTGTGTTTTGATGCCTGACAGTCACAATAAAAAAAGAAAGAGAAAAGACAGTGCTTCAATGTAGGAATCCTAACATACACATTTATTGAGCTCCAGCACAGAAATTCACACATGTGCAAAATATTGATGAAGGAATGTGGAAACAGTTAAACCCATTATTAACCTATTATGAATAACATTGATAATATCTGTGCCTAGTAATATTTTGCACGAGTTAGTTCACTTTTAAAATATATATTTCTTATATGTGATGATTGGATATATAAAATATATATATATGGATTATGTGTGTCTATATATGAGTGAAAAATCAAAGCAAAACACAAACTGTTGGTAGCTGTTGGTATAAAATCTTGGTATGAATGTAATTTTAGCAGAAATACCACAGTGAATTAAATTCAGCAGGTAAAAAAAAATCATTTACGACATTTCACTCAAACACTGAGTGCCTTATAGTCCACTGTTAAAACTACCATAATCTACAATATACTCTCTGATTTATTCTGATAATTGGTATTAAGAGATATCAATAGGTATCCAGACAAAATGTATCTGTGCACAGTGCAACCTGAAAAATCTGTGGGTTGCATTTGATGCTTTTTTCTGCCCTCTGCAGGAAGCTTGTGTGTAAGTGCAGTCACCCACCCAGCAATGTGTCTTCAGTGGTGGCTTGATTCACAGACTTTCTCAAAGTGACATTTTTACCTGTCACAGTGGAGACAGAGCAGGTCTCATTAATTACATAATGATAGCTTAGTGTCATTTAGGTGTGGTAGTGAGTTAATATGCAAAACAGCTGGATCCTGTTACTGATGCAGACAACATGTAATACAGCCGCCAGGGTCAAAATCAAAATGTCAGTCAACATTTTTGAAATGATTTACTCAAAGATGGTATCATGCATTAAAAAAATATTTGAAATGCTTTACATTTAACCACTTTACAATAAGCTAAATTCTTTGTAGAACCTGAAGGAGGTTTGGCACTACTTTGAACAGCTCTTCCATAAATCATACAGAAAATCTATTAAAATATGGCAGCATTAAAATAATGATAGGGTGGCTGTAATTATAATAAATGTGTCCTTATGACTCTGACACACTAGCAGAGCTTGTTGGCAGAAAAGGTTGTCACACAGTTTTGTGCACTGAAACATCCAGGAAACAGCATGTAATATTTTTTTATGTAGACGAGTGGTGTGCACTCTAAATATCCCATATCCCATCCTGACTGCTCATCCTGTTTGCGAGTGAGGAAATCTAGAAACGGTATTAAATCAGCTCTAAAACAAATGTACGTCTTCCTGCTCGTGGGATCCTGCTTGATGGATGTTTGCATTGTGGAAACTCGAAAGTGAACATTCCTCCATAAACGCTGTAAAACCATCTGTGCTGCCTCACATGTTTGAATAAAATCAGCAGTGGGTGGTTTTGAATGTTTCTGGGTTACAGGCCCAGTTAATGGCAGTGTGTAACTCAGCTGTCAGTCAGACTTCCTGCTTCCCCAGCTCCCCCTGTGCGTCACCCATTAGATCACCAGCTGCAGCTACAGCACAAACAATCCTTTAGGCTGACCACCGTGGCCATATTAACCCCCAGGCCAACATTGTGTTGCTATAAACCACCAACCATGGTTGTTTTATTATTTTCCCAGAGTCAGTCTATTATTCAGCATGTAAAATACTCTACATACAAATCTAAATCTGTGATGATCAACTAACAAGATTGAACAAGATTCAAAACAAGAACAAATCATTAGGACTCTCTCCTGCTCCTCAAGAATCTTTGTTTGTCATTATGTTGTTTTAAGTATATTGAATATACTCGTCTGTCTTGATAAAAAGCAAACAGAGTTGTACTGATAATGAGAAGAGGCGTTTGCAGCAGAAGACAGACAACCTTTGTCACTCATGTAGTTATCAAAACAAGCAATAAGTTATAAGAATGTTATCTCACAATAGGTGACCTTTAGTGATACAAACCACTGAGGGTGGACGTAAATAAAAGTCCTTCTATCTCCCAATAAAGCTGGAAATGTCTACCTTTATGTTGATATTGTGCTAAAACAGCTGAAAAGAGACTTAACTCGGTTTTACAACTTCCAGTAAAAAATTAATTCTGCTCCTGTTTGTGTTCATGAGTTCACCGCAGAGCAGAGGTCGACTTTCTTTCAGGCCTGAAGCCGAACAGAAGATTCAAACAGAGACTATCAGCTCTCTGAGACGACTCGAACATCCAGAGGATCGACGTGGCTTATCTCGTTCCACAGGCTCACTGCTCTCACGTTATCTCGCTTTATCCTCAAATTTATCCAGACATTTCAACTATCAGCAATCACCTGGCCTTCCTGCTGTCAACCATTAACTATTACTCCAGTTTACTCCTACAGAGACCGTGTTGTATTCTGTATCTGTTATAAATGTATTTATTTATTTATTATCTGGACCCCAGAGGAGATTTTGCAAAGCAGGAAGGAAGCTAACTGATCCAGTAAAATAAAAAACAAATAGTAAAGAAACAAAAGAGGTGTTCAAAGTCATAAATTCATAATGTCACTAAAGTAAATGTGCAGGATTATCAGCTAAATGTACGTAAAGTATCAAAGCTACTCTTTATTCAAACCAGCACCTTTAAAGGAGTTATATCATTATAAAATATATATTGTTGTGTTTTATTGAATCGGTAAGAATATTTTAATGCTGTTGTTCATCAGAGTGGAGCCAACTTGATATTCTCCTGAGAGGATTAGCAGCACAATGCTGCATCATGTCCAGAAATAAGTAACTATCAGTGTCAAATACATTTACAACATTAGTGGAGTAGAAATATGCAATATAATTGTAAGAAAACTACTCCATATCATAAATTATACATAAATAGCCTGCGGTAATTGAGATACTTTCCACCCCTGGTGTAGTAAAAGTATTGTACCATGAATGGAAATACTCGAGTAAAGTGCAAGTACCTCAAAATCCTACTTGTACTTGAGTAAATGTACTTAGTTACTTTCTATCACCCATTTAAACACAACAAAAAGGACTTTCATCATCTGTCTTACTGACCCCAGTGCAGACCCCCCCGCCCTCTGTCTCCCCAGTGAAACACCCCCTGTATTCCTCCTCTCTCCAGGTACAGACCCCCGTCTAACCTTCTGTCCCCCCCTCTGTTTCTCCACTTTAGACCCCCTGTCTCTCCCCCATGTCCCCCACCTCTCCAAGTGCAGAACCCATCTCCCCAGTAGACTCTGTCCTGCTCCCTGGTGACACCCCCTGTCTCACCCTGTTGCATCAGTATAGACCCCCCCCCCAATCTCTCCCAGGTGCAGACCCCCTGTCTCTCCCCGCTGTCCCCCCTCTCTCTCCCGGTGCAGACCCCCTGTCTCTCCCCGCTGTCCCCCTCTCTCTCCCGGGGATGCAGGCTGCGGCGCGCCGCTGTGTGTCGCCCCCGTGACGCGTCAGCCGCGCAGCAGCGGAAGAGGAAGAGCCGCAGCGGAGGCCGCCGTGCTGCTCCGCTCTGCCGCCGCCGCCGCGCTCTGCCCGGCGATGATTGACAGAGTCAGCCGAGCCTCACACGGGCATGTCCGCGCAGTCCTCCTCCTCGCTCGGCTGTTGTTAGCGACACAAAGACGTTTGGCGGCATGGCGAGCGGAGAAAGAGCCCCGAGCTGTCGCCGGACACACAGCCGGACACAAGCAGCGTGTGCGGGACTACTGAGGATTTTATTTATTGCTTTTATTCACTCGACGCGGGCCAATAAACAAGGTTTGTAACTTAGCTGGCTGCGTTAGCCGGGGCTAACTTCCGCAGACATTTCCACCTCTCCGGGGCCAACTTACCACAGCTAGCTTACACCTCAACAGCACAGCTGAATTATGCTTGTTTCTGCTCGACATTTAGCGCATTTAATAACAAATATATGTGTTATTTTTTTAGTTTACAGAGGCTCAAAGTGCTGCCGGAGCTAGCATTGTGTGGCCTTTAGCTGCTCGGTTGTTGTCATGTTGTCATCTCTTCGTGTCAGGATGAAGTTTCACACTCGAGTAAAGAGAAAAACAAAACAAAAATATGTTGGCTGTCAAACTGTGTTCATGTGTGGTAAAGTCAGAATAATTACAGGCTGTGACAGCACTTCCTCATGCAGGATTTTTAAAACGAAAAAAAAACGAAAAGAGGATGTTTGGCTTCAGTCAGGTGGATGTAAACGTGGCTCAAAGGTTTTTAAAATTTTGGAGTTTGCTCCTGAGTATCTCTCCTGGAAAGATAAAAAAAATACTGATCATGTTATTGATCCTGTCACAGTGTCAGGTCACAGTGATCAGACAGGAGTGCAACTTGCCAGCAGTCTTTTGGTTAATAGTTTATCATCAGAATCATGTTTTTCTTGATATTTTTGTACAAAAAAACACAGTCTGATCATTGTAATCAGAAAAATATTAGATTGTAAATAAGAATGTAAGTCAAGTCATGAGTGTAATCAGAATAAAGAATAGACAGTATTATTTATCAGAAAGTGGTATAATATCATCAGAATAAAGTTTGTTATAAAGTAGGAGTCTTGATATGTTGGTGCGGAAAAGACTATATTAATACAATAATTGCAAAAAATATGAGATTGTAAGTAAGAAAGTAAGTAACTCAATACATAAATATCAATTGAATACAGAACAGACAGTGTTATATAGTAGAGATCAGTATAGGCAAGTTGTGTATTATCAGAATCGGGTTTATTGCAAAGTATGAAGTAATTTGTCTTTGTATGTTAGTGCGAAAACATACAAAAATCAAAGGGTGAAAGTTAATGCTTATAGAAGTATAAACGGAAAACAATAGTTCATAATTAGAATTAGGCTTGTTGCAAATTTGTCTTTATGTTGGTGCAAAAAATAAACCTAAGTAGAAAAAATCAGATGTATATATTGAATATATAACAGACAATGCTAATCGAAGTGGCCTATGATGAATTATAAGTTTAAATGTCTCATTGAGGTACAGAGACTGACTGATATTATAAATTACGATCACATCTACACACCAATAAATATTGATAGTGTGCTGTAATAGTACATGCATTATCACACGTTATCATTGTGTGAGTTAAGTAAAGTGAAGCACATGTAGATGCTCATGTGATAATGATAACTACTGATGGAAAGTCAAGCATAATGCATTTTCTCGAGTTTAAAAGAATCTTTGCTGTTGACTGATTTACCTCTGGTGTTTCTATTATATCACACACTGAGTCCTTACTGCAGCTGATGTTTGAGGTGTTTTGTAGGTGACTACAGGTGGACACAATGTATTATAAGCCCTCTCAGTCAACCTCTATTTTATAACCATGGACTGTATGTAAATATGGACAGCTTGAATTGCATTCACATGCTCATCACGTTAATATTACGGCTGTTATAAATGGAGGTCATTTTAATACTTAACATACTGCTAGTAAATTTCCACCTCAGGGATCAATAAACTTTTATCTTAGCCTAGAATAGTGCATCTTATTATTTGATTATATTTTGTGTGAGATTAACATAGAGCCAATTATAGTAACTTAATATAGTGGAGTGAAAGTACAGTATTATTTTCAGAATTAGAGTTGAGTACAAGTATTCAGTAGTAGAAACATTTTCATTTAAATAAGCGTCTGTCAAGCTACTGTCTGAAATGGAGGTGGTGATTCAGTCTGCGGCCCACTGGGGAAATTTGCAGTGTTACGACCTGGATGTCTGTGGAAACCTTCCTGGAAAAATCACGAGCCGTATGACGTTTGGCTGTTAGCACAAAGGACTCGCTCTTGAACTCACCTGTTTGTGAAGCAGCGGATTTTTTTTTCAGGTCTCTGCCAGCATTGTCTGTAAACGATGGCACGAAACTTGGGAAGGGAGGTCCAAAAATAAGTCAAGAATTACAGCTCAGCGCCACAGATGTCATGAAAAATCACGAAATGAAAATCTTTTAGGTCGTAACTTTGATTACTGTGCTTGAGTAAATGCACTTAGTTACTTTCCATCACTGCGTGCTTCAACCAACATCAACACTGCAGGCTCAGCAAACTAAATCAGTGTTAACTAAAATCACTGTCGGTCGCGCTTCATTAAACTATCTGTACAGATTTACTGAGGCCTTTGCCGGGAGAAGTGATGCTCCATTTAAAGCAGAAAAAAATGATAAAACTTCCTGTTCCCTTTCAGTTGGGCAATGTCCAAGAGAGCCACGATTGCACTCATCCACCAGCTGTGATTCAAAACTCAAGATCCTTGTTGTCATGAGCACAACAGCTACACGGAAATGGCAATGAAATGTTTAAAAATCTCAGGCTCCCTCCAATAACATGCAAGACTATGGACAAAGAAAATCACACAAGTAAAAGGAGAGCTTAGGATGTAAAATAATACAAAAGCTCAAAATATAGGAATATAATATAATATTAATAAAATATAATACTGTGGAGGCAGGTGTGCTAAAATGAATCAAGTGTAATGTAGACATGTTATTGACTCAGTGACATTGAGACCAATAGGCTCATTGCTAATACATTATTTAGACTGATGTAGATGTAGTGCTGTATTGTGTTTTTGTTCATCTGCTGAATCCCAGTAGAAAAGTTTCACTCTGGGTATTACTTTCACTTTGGCGTTCCCCTGTTTAGACTTGTATGTTGCATTTAGGTACAGTGGAAAAAATTATTTGTTTTCGCTCTATACCGACAATACGACCTTGCAAAAACTCTGACCAGACGGTCACCTGTGGCAGAACAGCGCTCGTGTTAGCAGCGTGCGGTGCAGTTGTGTAACACCGGTAGTGAAATCTAAAAAGGAAGTGAAATTGTGAAGTGTTGCATCAGCCGTTGAGATCACCTGGATTTAAAATCATGCATTATATCCAGCAGGAGTTCATTAAACGCAGCAGTTTAATTTGTCAGTACACGTCCGACATTACAGCCGGTTTTGTCGCTGAATGTGATCTGCAGCCGTCGATATTGCTGCCCAAGCTGAAGGATTTCAGCGGTGTCAGGTGAAAAGCTTCCCAGTAGAGTGAAAGCATAATAAACGCTGACCAACACATCAGATCCCGAGCCTGATCTTTCCTCCTGTCTGCTCTGAAAGTGCAACAGATTAAAGTTCACGTGGGGAGTTATCTGTACTAGTAATATAACTTGAAGATATAATGACCGCTAATACAAAACTACTTTTAGATATGTGCTGCTACAGCTTCACCTTCTGATGTTCATATGTGTTAAAACACAGCTGAAATTATAACCACATTGTTCTGTTTTTCAATAATGGTTAATAAGCTGCATCTTC
This sequence comes from Amniataba percoides, assembly GCA_037176925.1. Classification (NCBI taxonomy): domain Eukaryota; kingdom Metazoa; phylum Chordata; class Actinopteri; order Centrarchiformes; family Terapontidae; genus Amniataba; species Amniataba percoides. Next base: position 22,918,650 of record JBAJHX010000106.1, read on the forward strand.
CTGTCTTTTCTTTTTACAGCATTCATTCAGTCAGACACAATTCTAGAAGTTTTACATTTTGGCGAGGGAAGCCTTCTACAGGTGAGCACTGTTGACTTTCTTTTCCTTGTTGTAGCTGCTACTAAAATTGTGCTATCACTCACCAGGGATACAGAAATGTTTACGCAAGGCCATCCACTTGGTTTACACATTATCTACCTCTGAATGTAATAATGTCATACCTTTTTTAATCACATTTAAATATTTACTCATGTCTCTGTTCTTTCTGCAGACGGAGTCTGACATTGATTTTAGTTTATATCATCAACAAAGGTAAGTTTTAAGTCCTCCCTCCCTCTTTTGCAGCAAGAAGTCCATATATGTGTTGTTAAATGCCGTCATGTTATTGTGGGTGCAATCAGACAGGCAGGAGCTGTTTGTTGTTGTTGTGCATCTTCCATATATCTTCTCTAATTTAATTTTTTTGTAAAGGGTTGTTATGAGGTAAAGGTAAAGTAGAGTAAAATAATGTTGCTCTCGATGTGAAACGATAAAACAATGGCCGCACGCTTCGTTATGCTGCTAAAAAACATCCTGTAACAAACTGGCAAATTGCATCATCAGTCGCTGTGGTCAACTGGTGTGAACAAGCAAGTACAAAAAAGGCTCTTCTGTCGTGGCAAACAAACCTGAGTATTATTGCATCTGTCAGGCTACACAGTGTTAGCTAACAACATAAAATAAAAAGTTTGAGTATCGTCATCGCAAACTGTGAGAGCATGTGAGGTTTTGGCTGACGGAAGGAGATGCAAAGAGCTGTTATTTTGATGTCATACGCAGTGACCCCAACCCCCTTTCAGCCCTCTGAAACATGTGCTGTTAATGACAGGAGTCGTTAGGGAGACTGTCACCTGTCATCCGACCAGACAAATGCTGCATCTCCTCTCTTTCCTCAGTCAGATGAGACAGCAAATGTGACGTTGACAGTTTGTGCCCACAGCGACGAGGCCAGAGTGCATCTGATTGCTTTGGGGAAGTTGCTTTCTAGTGTCAGACGGACTCCTATATGTCGTCGCTGCAAAAACTACGGCCTTCATCTAAAAATTGCAGCCTGAAACGGTGCTTTAATACTACACAGATTTTGCAGCATTGAGTAGGTCCAACAGGTAGAACCGCTCGAACAAGTAAACACTGTGTCCCAGGCAGGAAACATGTAAATATCTGTGGGTCACTTTTTAACGTCACGTTTTTGTGCCATGGCCTCCATGTTACATCAATACTTAACACACGTGTGTTTTGTTTGGGGGCAACTGCCAGCGAGTCTTTACTATTTGTACAGTATGTTCTAATCCATAAAAGGGTTATCTCACTCAGGCATAGCATGACCACTCCCTCGAGTAAGGGGGGAGGGTACTTTGCTGTTTGACTGTGTTGATTCAGGTTTTTTGAATGTTGAACTTCCCCTTTTGCTCATTGTATGTGTGTGTTTGCGCGTGCAGTGTTTGGAAATCTTTTCTGTTGTTAATCATTATCTCCCCCTCGATTATTCAGTGTGTTCTCCTTTTGTAAAGAAAGTTATCAACAGTCTAGCGGCTTTCACAAGAATTTAAAGGCTTTTCACAGTATTTTTGCACTAGTCTTAAGGTTAGCCTGACACTGGACACATGCACATCTGAAGCCAACAGGCACAACCATCCCCGCAACCCCCCCTGCTGCTCCAGTTACACACCGACATTCAACACATTAGCTCTGAAGCGCCGAGCGAAAGGCCGCACAGAATTCACAGCCAGGATCCATTTGAATCCTTAATCCCGCAAGAATTTTGTCAGTAGTTGTTATATTAATGAGAGAAGTGAGGACAGGCTGCAGATGACAGATTATCCGGGAGGACCACTGTACTGTCGGGGCTCTGGGTGGATTACTGTGCGCCTCAGGGGATGGAAATCCATCCCATCTCAAGTGAGCTCTGCTATTGGAGTGCACAGCTGCAGCTATTGTCTGCCCCTGTACACGTAGGCTCGGTAGTAAAAAGGTGTAATTGATCTCAGGTAAATTGTCTGACTCCAGGGTAATGCTGGAGTGATTATACACGAGTCATGTGTTAGATGGTGTCAGGTGTGGCCATATGAATTCTTGTGAAAAAGAAAGGAGAATGAAATAAACCTCGAGTGTTTCCCCGCATCTAATATAATTGCTGCCAAGTTATTATTTCTACAAATGTTCAAGCATGTTCTAAAATCAGCATGGGACATTTGCTTTTTTTTAACCATCAAATTATTTAAAGCGTGGTCACCCACCACACCTGTGTGGCTGATGAACTTCTCTTTACATGAGATTTACATAGAGGCTCTCATTACATAGTTCTGCTGTGTATCATCTCCGCCAAAGAAGAGGTGCTTCTCTTTAGGGATGGCCTATTGTTAAGATACACCTATTGTCAAACAGGTTTGGGGAGTTATGCCTGTGTCCTGCAGCGGGGTGGGTGTAGTCAGTGCTCAAAAGTTGTTGCTTCATGTGAGAGAGGGACGCTACACTGAATGTGACAAGAAGAGATTCGTCTTTTTTTTCTGTCCCATTATTTTTATGTTTTATTATATTTTTTTTGTGTATGGATTTTCAAGGAGATTTTACATATGGAAGCAGTACGCAGCAGCTGTGGATCTTCTCACAGCCTTTTTAATGCATTGTTAAAGAGGCCTGGACGCAGACTGCGGTGTCTGTGCTTGTGTGTTTCGTCTCTCCTGTATTGAAATGCACACAAACATGGATGCTCGTTTTCTTCTGCTGCTGTTGCTGCTGTCACATCTCCCTGTCTCTCGCAGCACGTCCCCGCACCGTGGGAACTGCCGACCTATACGATTTGAACCTCCAATGTTGGACTTTCATGAACAGTGAGTGTTTGACATGCTCTCACACTTTTGTGTTATTTTGTTTTTGTGTTATCAGTGTTTTTATTACATTTCACATTGTTTGACACACTTGCTATCAGTATGGAAATATGAAAGAAATTATACTGTAGACATTTTTCTTCTCAAATATGACCATAATCACATCATCAATCATCTATAGTATTAAACCCTTTTAAAACCAAGTGGATGATCTACAAACTGGTGCTCAGTCATTTTGACAGACCTCAGCCTGTCAACAGTAAATGGCCGAGGAGGCATGTACTGCACTTAAAAAAACCACATTCTTTCACTCCAGCACCTAGCTTCACCTTGGGAGGACTTATTAGGTCACATTCCTCTCTGACAGTGGGTGCACACCCATGTAGTATAATCCAGCTCCAAGTGTCGCCTACTTCACCAGGAGTGCAGAGTGCAAATGATTCAATAGCTCTCTGCACTGACTCGTGGCGAGAGAGCCAGCTGTCTCAGCCCGTCCTCCCCTGTCCCGCTCCCCCAGCAAACAATCCACTTATCAGCTGTGAAGTTTTTCAGGCATGGAAAAGAAACCTTGAGAACTTCTCACCCTGTCAGGAATTCAGTGGAAATTTACTTCCTAAATCAGCCCACAGATATCAGCTAAACTTTAGGCGCTTTGTATCTGGAATATTAATTACATCTGCTGTTCGGGGAACCACACCTGCTTCTTAATCCACTTTGTTTAAAGGACTGTACAAGTAAATTTTCAGGTTTAATCGCTCACCACAGAGGAAATCCACAACATTGAACTAACAGAAGCCTTTTGTTCTGAAGCAGAAGTTACTTCATCACCACATGATTGTGCCTTCTGGAGCAGAGAGATTCATAAAAATTCCCTAAAGTTTCACGTCCCTACCAGTTTACTTTCATACCGTACTGAAATAAAAGACACCACAGGCGGCCTGGAGGGGAGGAAATCAAAGAGTTTATGGTACACCTTGGATGTTGATTGGCAGTGGTTAAAGTGCAGCTTCTATGATGAATGGGTTATAACATGCAAAACCACTTGAATGGTCTTTTGCAATAATCTGGAGATGGTAACCCAGAGGAATGTGAAGAACATGATTAATCACCTCGTTGAGTGCTCAGACAGGGAGGTTTCCTCAAGTTTCCACTCTTTTTTCCTTCATCTTATTATTACTTTATTGGTCTATTTTTACAGTCATATTCTTCAACAAACCTGCTGACCCTTCCTTAAGTTTTCATCATAATTTAAATCTGAGTCAGACCTTTAGTCAATTTTCATGTCATTTTAACAATTTTGCATTAGAGTTTCTGTTCATATATTACATCTGTGTGTTCTCCTAAAAATATATTGTTGTTTACTTGCTCTTACTGAGACTTCTCTTCTTCTTTTACAGACCCGTTGGAATGCCAAAAATGGAGAAAGTTTATTTACACAATCCTAGCTCAGAAGAAATTAGTTTGATATCAATATCTGCAACAACAGCACATTTTCACGCATCCTTTTTCCAGAATAGAGTAAGTACTCAACCATTTTTTTTGTTCCGTTGTCACAACAAATCTGATACTTTGGAAATACACATTATCCTGTTATAGAAAAAAAATCAGTCCCCTTGATCTTTAGTCATGTAGCTACGTGTTGAGTGCGTGGTTATGTAATCATCATGCTTCATGAGGTATTTTTAGACATTAATAAATCAGTGTTGTTATTTGGCATAATTATTGTAAACAAGGCAAACACATCAGGAAGTACATTGTAACTTTCTTCTGTGTCCCAGGTGGCATTTGCCGTTTAGTTTTTCCAGCTTTGGCTTTAAACTCAAGTAATCTGAGACCCTACACTAGTAAGCAAACTAGTAAACAACAGCATATAGACACCCATGATTTAGTAGGAAGTCTGGATGCAAATCACACGTCATTAGAGGGTGTGGCCACAGCGAAGCTCTCTGGACGTTGTAGTTCATTTTGCGGACGGTGCACAGATGAATGGCAGCGTATAAAGAGACAGTTCAAAACACATAAACACATACAGTAAACAATTTTAAGAAGGCTAAACAGAAATATAATCAAAATCTAATAAACACAGTTTTTAAACATTACATATAATCTTTATTGAGATTTATTAGAAAAAACAAATTATCATGAGAAAGTGTGTCTCAAGAGGATGCTTCCAAAATAGGTTAACACACCAAGAAGATGAACTCATTCTGTGTCTCTCTATGTATGAGAAAAGTTAGAGAAGTCAAGAGGACTGCTGATCTTATGCAGCCGTGCTTTTTTTTTCAGTACTTCCCTTTTTTGTTTTTCTCTCTTAACCTCCAGTTCGCTGCTGCCACGTCTTTAAATTAAAAGGTCTTGGCCCTGGTTGGTTCACGCTGCCTGCTGTTAGTTTCTAAAAACTGGAAACACATGCACATTTATGAGGTCCTCTAACCTGACACCACCACGCTAATGCAGATATCAGATTAAAAAGACGACCTTTGGCATAAATTTACGCTCTAAGAGAACTAACTTACAACTTAATGCTTAAAAGCTCTAATGTTCGATTTATCACTGTGATGATGAATGTTACCAATGTTTGAACTCATAACAGCAGAGTTTAGCTTTCTTATAAAACACATCTTCTCACCCAACTAAGTGATAGAATTGATTTTATGCATGTGAATTGGAATAAGTAGTTTGTCACACATTAAATAATTACAGATGATCATAGTTTTAGAAAGTCGTGGTCTTCCAGCTCGGGCAGCTCTAAAAGATGCAATTTGTTTGTGCAGATATACACAACGCAGCACACTCCCACTTCTGGAAGTTAAAAGAGTCAACAGAGTCAGAGCATGAGTTATGTTTGCTGAAACAGGATGAAGAAAGTGTGTCTGACTGATTTGCTGTATGTGGTAATGTGATACCTCTGCAATATCTGTTTTCTCGCCTTCACATATTAGCAAATAAATCATGTTTTCTGCACTGCACTTGAAAACTCTCTGCAGGAAAGACCTGTTATGTGGCTTCAGGCACGGCTGCTGCAGACTTAAATATTTGCCTGTAGAGGAGAACACTGTAGTTTTGGTCGATTTTTAGCTCTAAGGCATTGATTATATCAGGACATGTATTTTTCTGTGTTTAATGCTGTGTGCCTGACCTTTTTTCAGGATTGAAAACAATATCTTGTTTAAAAAGTCAGTATAGACGTTAGTCTTGGGCATTAATGTGCATATCAGTGGTGATTGTAAGAATCATTTCATCTTCAGGACATGAGAATATAGTTCATATAGTACGTTCAGCAGGAGGGAAGTCAATGCGGCTATGGTGATAACATCTCGAGGCCTCCTCTTCTGTCACGGGATATGTTAATAAGAGGTTTTTCTACATTAGGGCAGACTAAATCACATCTCAAGGGAAGTACAGCGTTATGCTTTATGTTGTTGAAAACTTTAAGAAAGGGGTCATTTGCAAGTTGGCGAGTTTTTGGACTTGTGCCAGTGTTCTTGTTCTGAGGCGTAGAGCAGATTCACCATCATAAAAAAGGTGATTTGTCAAAGGGTGTAGTTTTGGACTAGTCCTCTTGGGACACTTAATCTCTTGATTGTGTTTAAATAAAAACACATGGCACATTTATCGACTTCATTTTACTGCTGCATACCTTGTATCTGTCACTGTTTATTTTGCCATGTGTGATTTACTTTTTATGTGTTTTGGATCGTCTGTTTATATTCAAGGATTCATCTCTGCACTGGCCCATGCAGTGTGCATTTATAGACTACAGTTCCCAGAGATATTTGCTGTGGTCATGTATGCTTTGCGTCAGAACTTGCCAAGTGACTGTCATTTATTAGCAGTGTGCCGACTTCATATTGTGTAGTTGCACTTTAAAATATAACAACAGATATATCACATATTCTTTACTTTGAATGAAACTAAAACTTTGAAGCACAACTGCCAGTGGAAAAACTTGTTGACAAAGCTAAATGTTTATCCAAAGATTCAACACTTTTCCCCTCAAGATGTTTCCTGTGATGCTAGTTTTATATATTTTTCTCCGTGCTTTTATAGTTTCAGGTTGATTTTCCTGTTAAGCATTGTTTTTGGCCACCATAATCCAGATGAGAGGAGTAGATAAAAATGTTGACATGCTCCTCTCACTTGCCTTCAACCCTTCCTGTGTATTCAGAGCAAGACGCTTAACAAGCAGGGGCAAGTGGTGCAGGGCGGCTTTTTGGCCCTGGGTGTCACCTCTCAGGTTATGTACAATCTGCAGTATCTTGTTGGTGCCAGACGGAGGGTCAGGGAAATACCTGCAGACAGTTAACAGGGCAAAAAAACCCTTCATTTAAAAAAATGTAATTTAGCTTACAGGTTAGTGAAGCACAGAGATCCTAGTTGTAAATATCTTGTTTATATATTTGTATTTATATAGTATTTTTATGTTTTATTTTTGGTATACTTCTATTATTATTATTATTATTATTAAAAGAGCAATCATTTTATTTTAAGTGCCCTTTTACCCAAAAACAAACCGAGAAACAGGAAGCAGGTTGTTTTAAGTTTGTATGAATGCAAGTTAAATATATATGCATACACTTCTGGATCACTTCTGAACCAAACTTGTATCCTCTGATTGTAGAATGAACGTAACACTGCCTACATACACACACACTCATATTGCACCTTTATAAATGAATAATACAGAGCATAGAGTGTGTCTCTCCCTTTATACTTTATAATTTTGCTCCTGCACTTCCACCTCAAGCCTTTATCTGGTGAGCAGTGAATTTCTCACAGTGAAGCACAAGTTAAAAATGTTTTCTGAATTCTTTATCGTCCTATACCTCAGGCATCCACTGTCTGCATTTTTGTAATTTTGCAGCAACAGAGCATCATCTGATCACATGGTGTTTTAGTTTGTGTATATCTGCAATAAATGTTTTAGCTGTTAGGGGAATCTGAACAGTTACCACCTGCAACCACAGTCACCACCAAAATGCTAAACTTAGAGTGTAACTGTAATGTTTTCGTGGCCACGGGTCTTTAAGGTCAGGTGTTGTGGAAGTGAGTGTTAAGATCTTTGAGGTTATTTGCCCAGCTGTTTGGGAGTGAGTACGTGTGAATAACTCCGTAGAAGGTTTTTTCCAGTCCGTCTGTTTGAAAAGTGTTTGTTGTACACATGATGTGTGTTAAATAATTTGTTTTTTTTTCTTATCTGTTCTCTTTCAACAGATAATTCCACCAGGAGGGAACACGTCATTTGATGTCGTGTTTCTCGCTCGAGTAGTTGGGAATGTAGAAAACACTTTATTTATTAATACATCACATCATGGAGTGTTTACATACCAGGTATTAGACCAAATTACTTTTAAGTTAAATGATTACGTCCAGGAGAATTTTTGGCTGATTTTGCTTCTCCACCTCTTCCTCGAAGGTTTTTGGGGTTGGTATCCCAAACCCCTACAGACTGCGTCCCTTCATCGGGGCTCGTGTCCCAGTAAACAGCAGCTTCTCACCTCTGATACACATCCACAACCCGTACAGTGAGCCACTGCAGGTAATTCAGCGTAATCAGGACCTCTGATAGTTAAATTTGCACACGTTTGATTTGTTTTCGTATGCAGCAGCTGATTAATGTTGATGCACTAAGTTGATGTATGGGGTGTGTTTCTTTTCCATGTCTTACTCCAGGTTGTCGAGATGTACTCCAGTGGTGGGGATTTGCATCTCGAGCTTCCCACAGGCCAACAAGGAGGCACCGGAAAATTATGGGTTGGTGTCACATCTCGGTTGCATGTTTGTGTAAAGTCTTATTCTGATTTTTAAAGATGAGCGGTGGTGAAAGTCAGAGTCGAGTCACTGCTGCCCGTGTTGGCTTTTTGCCCCTCCAGGAGATTCCTCCGTTTGAGACAAAGGGAGTGATGAGAGCCAGCTTCTCGTCGAGAGACGTCGACAACCACACGGCTTTCATCAGAATCAAAACCAATGCCCCCAATGAGGACCAGTTCATCATCCTGCCTGTAGAGGTGGAGGTCACTTCAGGTGAGTTTCCAAACCTTTGTGAATTTATCTACAGAACATTTATTGTAATTCTCAGTGTCCTTTTTCTGTATCAGCTCAGCATTTTTTCTGTTTTGTGTTAATTTTCTGCAGCTCCTGGTATTTACTCCTCCACAGAGATGCTTGACTTTGGTACGCTGCGGTCACAAGGTACGAACTGTACAAAACAAGCTACATCTTTCAGTTTTTCTTGAGCTGTCTTTCACTGGGCTTCTTTTCTCACTCTCCCTCTGCTCTCTTTTCCAACCTCTTGTCTTACAGATCGTCCAAAACTGCTTAATCTGCACCTTTTAAATTCAGGAACAAAAGATGTTCCGATCACGGTAAGTATCCCTGGTAACCTTTTTAAATTTTTAAACACCCATCTTAACCCTTACGTAAGCCTATCCTTTATTTATGTTTCACAGAGTGTACGTACAACACCATCAAATGAAGCAGTCACCATAGATTTCAAAGCAGTCACACTGAAAGCTGGAGAGAGCAGATATACCAAAGTTGCAAGTATTAGTTTTGATGGTAAGTGATGTGATGTGTTAACAGCTAAAACTAATGCAATCTAATACAGCAGCCCTGCAACAGAATCTCCCTTTATGAAGTTTAATGATGTTCTGCTTTTGTGTTGATTCAATTCATTTTGGAGGATTTCGTCATGTGTTTGTTAAATTGTTTTGCATTATGCTGACAGGCCAGTCAAATAATTGAGAGTAGGTTAGATAACAGAAACTCTTAAAATGACAGCTCCTCCTCCTTGAGTCATATTTTATGTTATTTCAGCTTCAAACAGCTTAGCCAGCTGGGGAAGTTCAGAATAGAAAAAATACTTCACTGTGGCTTCTTCCAGTTGTGGGATATGATGCAGACATAAGCTGACTGAAAATATCTTTAGGAATAGAAATTCATTGTCTTTAAAATAGTACAGTTAGAGGCACCTTTTCCACTGAACAAGGAAACTGTGAACAGTCAGTAGCAGAGTGTGAACTGGCAGGTCTTTATGATGGCAGTTTCCTCCCTGAAGTCTTCGCTGACATACAAACATAATCATAACAAGAAGTACAGATGTGTTTTTTTTAGTTCAGTGTGTTTTACATTAAGTTCCTTAAGAGTAAAAACAATAATTTCATTTTATTTAAGTTTTAATGTTTTTTATGTATACTTGGGTGAAAACAAAGTAGTAGTATATTTAAGTCAGTTTATTTCTCTTTGTGCTTCTTTATTTAGTTAGTAATGATCTTAACGTTCTTCAGCTTCAGGAGTTTTTTCTTCGTGTCCTTCATCTAGCAATTTCACACTTTTTGGTTTAGTATTGCACCACTTCCTCTTGTGGGGCCTTGTATCCTTTTGCAGTGCACTTATCCGCTGTTTCCATCTTGTTCTTTCATTGCAGCCTCAAAAGCAAGAAGACCATATCAGTTCTCTGGTAAAATAACAGTTAAAGCAAAAGAAAAGAGCTACTCCAAGCTGGAGATCCCATACCAGGCAGAAGTTTTAGAAGGGTGAGTGGATTTACATGGAGAGCAGCTGGATTGACGTATTCTATAGAAGAAAAACACTCTTTTTTAAAGATAGTTCTTGAAAGTTGTTTGTCCTCTCCTCTGGCAGCTACCTGGGCTTCGACCACACAGCGACGTTGTTCCACATCAGGGACAGCCCCGTCGACCCAGTGGACAGACCCATCTTCCTCACAAACGCCTTCAGCTTTGCCATGAGAATACATAACGTGTCCCTGCCGGAAGAGGCGAAAACCATGTTTAATGTGAGCATCCCCAGAACGAGTTAATAGAGGTCATTCTGACTGTGAAATGAAGCATACATATGTATTTAAAGAAGTCAATATGACATCACCTTTTCTCTCTTTTTATTTTAGACGCAAAACTTCAGTGCACCCATCGTTATACCTCCACACGAGTCACGTTACATCTTCTCCCTCCTCTTCCGGCCTGTCCGACCCTCCATTCACATAGACAGCAACATCCTGCTCATCACAAATGCATCAAAGTTTCATCTGCCTGTCCGGGCCTACACAGGCTTCTTGGAGGTACGCGCTGGATGCACAGTTTTATTTAGAAGATAAAGCCTTCTTCATATGTAGGTCATTTACTTTACTTACTCAGCGTGGCACTGAACAAAGAGATACTTAACCTTATCAGTGAGTGCTCTCATCCCAGTTTTCATTACACTGACTGTCTGTGTTCAGAGTGCAGGAAGTTTAGAGGCCACAGTTTAGCGAGATACAGCAGCCTTGGCAGCACTACAAATGCAGTTTTTACCCAACAAGCGTGCATTTACTGCGGTTTGGCTTTGTTTTTAGCTCATTTTACTTTAAAGGCTTTCAGATTGTCTCTGTCTGTAAGCATTATCCACACCGAACCAAACATTTTCATATTTTAGAGTGCCAGTTTTTTTTTTTTTTCTTCATCTAGTTCAATTATCCGATGCCCATTTAAAACCAAACAGGCCAATAGAATAATGACTTTTGCTCGCACCATGAATAGACTGGTAAATGTCATCATTTAAGTACTGATATTGTCACACAAATGTAGACACTGATATTAGTCATCAGATCCATTTGCTCTTAATATAAGTTTGTTTTTGGTACACAAAGCGAATATAATAGAGACAGCAAATACAAAGAAAACATCTGAGGAAGAAAAGCAAATGAACTTGACAGTGACGGTGAGTGTCTTACAAAAGACGGGTCGACATACATCATTTCAAAGGAACATATAGAGCACCATTCATTTCCATGTTGAAGCTGTATTAGTCACATGTGATCTTACAGGGTGTAATCATATGTGTCAGAGATTACATGAAATTGCATGTAGTGGTTGTGTAAGGTACATTATAAAACCATATAGGATCGGTGATAGTGTTACCCTGCTGTGTCAAGGCCTTTATTGCGTAATAGATTTTCACAAGGTAAAACAGAGATCACGGAGTCGGATTCAGGTCTTTTTAGATTTTGGTCAAATTTTTTGCTGTGTTTCACCCTTGTAACGCACAGATGGTGTCTCTGTCTTGCCGAGTTTCTGTGTGTGTAATGTTGTGTGTGTTTTTTTTTTTCTTCTTGAACAGCCACTGGTCCTGCCACCCAGTCTGAAGGAGAACCTCCTGGACTTTGGTGTTCGCAGTGAAACAGACACCAGCAGCATCATATTTGTGGTGGTCAACAGTAACCCTATAGAGGTGAGACCCCACAGCTGGCTGCATATAATGCTGCAAAACACAGCAAGTGTCAGCTTATTCTAGATTTATCTAGAAACACTTACTCTCCAAATTTAGAGATCCTGTTCATTGCCCAATACCCGATTAAGACAAGATACCTTTGTCCTCTCTGTCCTCCAGCTGGAGATCAAATCTTGGCTGGTCACTGGAGACAGTCTTTCTATGGAGCTGCTGAAAACTGAGAAAGGAAACACAACAGTGGCCCTGAGTCGCCTGCGGGAGCTGCAGAACACTTCAGCCTCCCATCACAAAACAGTAAGACCTCCACAGTGTCGAACCAAAGATGTTTTTGGCTTTATGTTCTCATCATCATGGCACTGCCGTTGGTAATAATCCCAAAAAGTGTCACCAGTTTAATCCAATCCAGTACAAATGTCTGGCTTTAAATCCCACATTTTTTAAGCCTCTAGCTTTCAGGTTTTCTTAAAACTGTGTCTCATGGCTTTTAGTTTGACATCATGGTCATTTTGGATCTCATATTTACTGCAAAAAAACTTATAATGTTTCTACTTTTATATACATGCTGTGTGTTATTTATTATTATAAGTGGTGACATTTTCCACTTCATTTTACTTTTATGCATTGATAGGCCAATAATCTGAAGAAAGAAACTGATATAGGAAACCAAACCTTTTATAACATAATTCTGTGAAGTTAAATTTTTGAAAACAATCAGTGCTCAGACTGAATGAATGAATACAGACAAATATTGCTACTGCAGCAGACATGCTAAAGCTCAGATGACGACAGTATTGGCTCCAGGTTGTCCAGTTAAACGAAATTAAAAATGAATTTGCCATCTAAAAAGAGACTCGTGAGGCACAAAAAGAGAAGAAAAGCAGAAAGAAAAAAGTAGTGAGAAAGGAAAACAGCAGAATAAGGAGAGAAAGTATCTGCAGAAATGTAGACGTTCAAAACATCTTTTTTTATTTATCCATTTAAGTTATCTGTTAAGTCAAATTGATAATGAATTCATTTTATCATTTTGTCACTGAAAATGCCTAAATTCAAAGTATATAGCGTTTTTTCCCCTTGAGTAATGAATTCTTCTTATTAAACACAGACTAAACCTTTTTTGAAGGACTAATTTTGTGTTTTCTTAAACCAGATAGAAACTTTCATCCAGAAAGTATCTACATCTGTTAAAAAATCAAATATTTCAAAGTATTCTGTATTCAGAGTACATTAATTATGCTTGTTATTCTGACAAGAGAGATTATTGCATGTATTTAGGTAAGAGGTACTTTATAGCTAACAGCTTCCTCATGTTGGGCACCATGAGGTTTCTTTTTTTATAATAAAAAAAATCTAACACTCTTTTCTGTCTCTACAAAGGTGATATTAGCGTCTGGCTATTATGCAGCATTCAGAGTAACGCTTGTGGCCAAGGACCTGGAGGGCACGTATGATGGAGCCATACACATAACCACAGATTACGAGGTAAGTTATTATTCAGATCTGCTGTTCTGTCAAAGAAACTCCCAGTCTGCATTCAGTCTAACAGTAACTTCTTTTTTTCCGCAGATATTAACCATCCCAGTGAAAGCTCTTATTGCAGTGGGGACATTAACCAGCTCTCCGAAAAACATCATTTTACCACCTTCATTTCCAGTGAGTAGATCTGTTTATGACTAAGATTTCACACCTGCCCCGCACTATATGAGACAAAGTGTCAAATGTATAAGCGACCTTCCTGTTGAATACCTGAGGTGTTGGGGCTCATGTCTGTACACATCTGTTTTTCCTCAGGGGAAAGTTGTTCATCAAAGCTTCAGCATACACAGCTATTTTACGCAGAAAGTGAGGCTACAGCAGATCCGCTCCCTGACAGAAGATATACGTTTCTATTACAAACGGCTCCGCAGCAACAAAGACGAGCTGGAGCCGAGACGTAAATCCAAGGTAGCCTCCTCCTCTCACTGAGCAACATTAGTGAGCCGCTGTCCTTGTAAACATGAACTTATTTTCTTTCCTCCATCTTTTTCAGGTGGCAAATATTTATTTTGATGCCAGCTTGCAGTGTGGTGATCACTGTTATGTGGGGCTGCCATTTGTGCTTAAATGTAAGTTTTGTGTTTTTTAGTGTGTCAGTGTGACATTCAAATCACACAAAAAGAGATTCACAGGAAAAATCATCTTTTTTTTTTTTTTTCTCAGCTGAGTCCAAGCCTCATGGGCTGGTGTTACAGGAGGACATCTGGGACGCTGATGTGGATCTCCACCAGAAGCTCCTCAGACGATGGAAAGAGCTGAAAGACTTCTCAGGCCACAAGTAAGCACATTAAGGTTTAGGATTCACTGACCTTTGGGTTGCAGTTATCAAATTTCACTGTTAAATTAGTTGATGTTCACTGAGGAGCTATTTACAGAACGTCACAAGATGCTGTTCTTTCTTACTAAAGGGTTGAAGCTGTCTTTGAAGTCAACACGGACCTCCAGAAAAACGTGCAAGCTAAAATAACAGCGCACTTGACGTGGCCGTCACTGGTCAACTCCTCAACACGAATTATGTTTCCTCTGACCAACACAAATAGCTCCTCTGTGAGTAGAAACAATCCGCCTCTTGTTGCGACGCGTGCACGAACACACACAGGAATGTTTTGACTGTGTTTCAGTTCTGCATTTGAAGCCGAGGTGTGAAATCTTTCTGTGCCTGTGCAGGACGAGGAGGTTGTTCTGCAGAATCCTGCCGACGTCCTCGTCTATGTCCAGGTTCTCCCCCTGGCCCTCTTACCCAACCCCTCTGTCTTTTCTGGAAAGCTGGCTGACAGGTGAGAGATCTCCACAACCCCCAGCATGTTCCTATTCTTCACCCCCCCTCCTCTTTCTCTGAAAGTGATGTTCTGTTGATTTTATTTCACAGGTTTCCTTTAGGAAATTTATCCAACATCAACATTGACACAAATACCTTAGAGTTCCAGGTTCACCGAAATCAAGTGAGTGCTACGAGAGCGAAGTTGACCATCATTCAGGAATTCAGAGAATCAGCTGGTTGCCGTATAATTGCATTGCTAATCACAGTCTCCTTGTCCGGTGGCGGGGGCAGCACATGGAAGCTGTTTGGCTCTAACAGGCCCTCTGTTTGTTTGGCAGACATCCCTAATGAAGAGCAGTACAGGCTTCGTAGAGGGATCAACCAGACCCTTTGTGTACAACCTCCTCCTGCTGCCTGGAGAGGTCAAGTCGTTCAGCGTGAGGTTCACTCCCAGCAGCAACCACAGCGTCTCCTCCCTCCTCATAGTCAGGTACCGTCCGCAGTTTGACGTGATGGAACCGCCCCTTAAATAATAAATCTGTGTGCCTCTTCTGATATTGTGTGCTTCATCTCTTCAGGAATAATCTGACTGTGATCGACACAATCTTACTTCACGGGCAAGGCACAACAGAGAGCCTGAAAGTTGCAGGGAAGCCTCCTGGACAAGGCAGCTCTCTGAGGTTCAAGATGACCGAGGCCCTGCTGAAAGACTGCACAGAAAGTGAGTTTGTGTTGCTGCCGTGCAGATCAGTGTGACCACGGGCCCCCTCTAACACATCTCAGGTGTCTCATATCCGGATAAAACCTAAATGTGACTTAAGAAGGTACTCACTGAAATGGCTGAAGTCACTTTTCTCCCAGTCTCAATCATCAGAGAGCTCATTTCAAAGTAACTAAGCTTCACTATCATGTAAGTAGCTGCTTCCACAAACTTACTGACATAGTTACACTTGACAGGAGTAAAGATGAGGCTACTCTCTGATAAATCTTTCCAGCATCTTGCTAGAATCAGTCACAAAAATGTTTTTTATTTTTTATTGGACAGTTATCAAGTGTAAATGGAGTCTCTTTTTACTTTAGGCAGTATCGGGAACACAAAGTATGAATGTGATGCATTGTGTGTTTTGCACGTTGTCACTTCCTGTTAAGTTTTCAAATGATTTGAACACATTCGCTGACAACTAGCATCAGGATATTTAATGAGGCATATCATTTCTACAGTATACCAAACTTCTGCACACACAGAAAGCCACATAAGCAGAATATGAAACCATTTTCCAGGATTACACACACTTTACTGTAAAAACACGGTTTCTTTTTGGTGTCTCCTTTTTCCAAAGCAATTATTAGTCTGTCATAAATTCGGACTTAATCTTTTAGTCAAAGCCAAAAATAACAAAAAAAGGGAATTAAAGCCCAAGCATCCTTTTAATGTTTTGGTACTGATATATTATAAATTCCCAAAACTTCTTTCTTGTGCATTTATACGTTTGACAGAGTGATAAAATAAACATCCTGTGATGATAATTATCATTTTATAAAACTCTTTTCTGTCTCTTTTGCAGTGTGTTCCTTCTCCACTGATTATTGTCCCTTTATTTATTTCAGAGACAAAAGTCAAAGAGCCAAACTTCACCCTCAAAAGAACCTTCAGGGTGGAGAACACGGGCCTGCTCCCGATCACCATCAGATCGGCAGAAATCAACGGACAGGCGTGTGAAGGATATGGATTCAAAGTTCTCAACTGTCAAGAATTTGCACTTAAGCCAAACGCTTCAAAAGACCTCATCATACTGTAAGTGAACAAACCTGTTTTTTCTCTTTTAGATCTGCAGATTGAGGAACAAGTCTGCATAACAATTTGACTACTGCAGAGGAACACTGTGTGTGTGTGTGTGTGTGTGTGTGTGTGTGTGTGTGTGTGTGTGTGTGTGTGTGTGTGTGTGTGTGTGT
>JBAJHX010000106.1:22937987-22951056 GCA_037176925.1 Amniataba percoides
GTTGAGGGACACGACGGCGCCAACTGGACCGTCCTACAGCAGACTGAGCCTTAACACCCTGTTTTTGTTTTGTTTTCTATACCTCTTGTGTTTTGCACATTTGTATTTTTGGTCAATAAATAGTTGTGGATGGAACCAGATGTGTGTTTTTATACCGGCTGATCTTGTTAATCATATTTGGCTGTAAATTTCACCATTATACTGCAATAAAATCAGTATTTAAACCAGGTGTGAGTGCATGGCTTAAAATAAACAATGGTCCTTGTCCTGAATTACAAGTGAGTGAAAAAAGATAGTCGCAGGTTGAAATGATCTGATTAATTTAATCCTCCCAGGTCTTTTCAATTCGGTGGAAACCCAGACAAAGCTCCAAGAAACCATTTTAGTTCCTTGAAAGTAGTTCCTGGTATTTTTGGTGGAAACGTGGCTTAAAAGAATACACCCTGATGCATCTGGATGGTTCAAAGATTCCTGAATCATATAAACACTTGATTTCTCTGCAGATTAGAGGTGTTTGAATGGTGTTTTAACATTTCCCTGTTTTTCTTTCACAGGTTTACACCCGACTTCACTTCGTCTCGAGTGATCCGGGAGCTGAAATTGGTGACATGTGGAGGCTCTGAGTTTGTGTTTGTCCTGAACGCCTCCCTGCCCTACCACATGTTAGCTTCATGTGCAGAGACCCTGCCCAGGCCGAGCTGGGAGCTGGAGCTCTACATCATCGTGTCTCTCATCATGAGGTGAGAGTCGCTCCGGGAGGCGGCGTAGCATCGGCACCGCGAGCACTTTAACACCATTTCATTTGTTTGTTTCTTCCCGACTGACAGTTCCCGTTTGTTTTGTCTCCTCAGTTCCATGTTTCTGTTGGTGATCGCCACAGCCTACCTGGAGGCTCAGAGCATATGGGAGCCTTTCAGGAGACGCGTTTCAGTGGAATCCAACTCCACCTTGGAGACCGGGAGACCATTTAATCTCAGGGAAATTGTGCAGATTCACAGTGATTCAAAGTGAGTAGAAAAGGCTGGGGTACATTTTTTGTTAAGTCTAAAAAGATTTTATATATTAAATAATAATAATTGAATATTAGGAATGTGGAATGAGTTCTGACAGAAGACGGTGAATGTTTTTTTTTGGCTGTGGTTAAGCATCAGTGGCTAACCGCTGCCCACAGTTTTTGCAGCATCTGGTCATAACCGACAGTCGGACTTTATCACTGGTTGTTCGGTCTACTTTGCATGTTTAAGCTGAGGCCGTGGTGAGAGCCAGGTGATTTCATCTTTCTAACACTTCTTTCTGAAGCTAAGAGCGGCTGTGCAAAGCAAAACATCCACAAGAGCCACTTGAAACTTTTCACATCGACAGACTTCAGCCAATAATGAGACTAATTTAATGATTTCACAGTTGTATGAAACAAATGTATTTGTTTTCTTTGCTTGTCTTAAAGGCTGCAACTTGTTTGGTCTATGAAACATCAAAACTCAACGTAAAATGACTACGACAAGTTCTGAGAGCCCACTGTGAGGTCTTCATACGTCTTTGTCTGACCAACAGTCCAAATCCCAAAGAGTGGGTTCAGTTTACTGTAATGTAAGACGAGGAAAAGAATCAGAAGCTGGAACTATCAAATATTATAAAAAATCACATAAACCAGTAATCAATTATCAAAATAGTGACAGGTTAATTTACTAGTGATCAACTGAATCAATTGATCAGCTAATCAGCAGATCTATTAGTCTTTGTATTCTGAATTATGAATACAGGCTTGTAATTAGGCTGTAGATACAAACTAAGTTGGAGACAGACAGTGTGAAAACATACTAAATCATTTAACCACTCAGTGTTTGCCATCCTGTCAGAGCCTTAAGGTTGAATTTAATACTTTACACACTTGTTAACTTTACTGGTGACTGGTGACAATTAACTCAGATTTAAGTGAAATGTTGAAGCAATAATCACTTCCAGTTTTAATTCTTTAACATTTTGAGAGGAAATCAGCTACATAAAGAAATTAATGGTTGTTTCTACAGTGATGGTTTGTAATAGTAGTGAATGGTTTCAAAGAAAGAAGGTTTTGTGGCAGAAAATAGAGCTTCAGAGGGCAGATGCAGCCTGTACGGTGTAATTTAACAGACTATTCTTTCACCATACAGATTGAACGATTACAGCGACTCGACCCAGAACTCCAGAGGAGTGTATGCGTCCAGCAACGGGACAGCTCGGGTTGCAAGCCGACAGGGCAACAGCCGCACCTTATCCGACTCGGACAGCCAAGATAAGAGGTCCAGGATCGGCTTCAGCCGCACATCTATGCAAGCTACTTCCTCCCAGCTGACCAAAGGAAGTACAACCTCAGGCCAAGACGGCCCTGCGGCTGCCTGCCAGCTCACCAACCGGAAGGTCCGGAGCGCCAAACATCTGGATCTCCAGAGTCAAAGTTTAGCCGGGTCCTCGCTCTCTCACAGGGGCCTCAGTCCTGAGGAAGCAGAATTTGCCAGCCTGTTAGGAGCCATGGACAACGACCTCGACCGTCCAGAGTCACTCAGTGGCGAGACTCTACAGGAACAGAGTTCTCAGTCAATACAAAACAAAGGTACCCACGTTTGCTTTCATCAGGAGAGAGTGGAAGGGCAGGAGGCCTCTGTAGTCTCTGACAGGTCTTTGACGTGTGTGTTGATGTTTGCAGTGTTGGAATCCAAAGGGAAGCCGCGGGGCAAAACAAAAGCCCAAAAGAAGAAAGAGGAGAAAGAGAAAAAATCGACAGTAAAGACTCAGGGAGACGAGCTTAAAGACAACCTGGCTGACAACGACGACAGCTCCTCCACCACTACAGAAACCTCCAATCCAGATGTGGAGACAAACATCAAAGAGGTACGCTGAAACAACTGTCAGAGCTGACATCCTGCGATTCAACGTGGACTCATCTGCTGTGAGAAAAGCAGAGTTGAGACCTAATTCTGTGACTTGTAAACATTGAAAAGTGCTTTTTGTTATGAATAATTAATAACAAAAGCAGGATACCTAATGCACACTTTGTGCCGCAGCCGATAAAATGGAGAAACCTAGAAAAAAATTAGTTCATGAACAAGCAGCTTAGTAGTTTCCCCTCCTCAGCATATCCCCAGTTTTCCTCCCTGAAGCTGTGAAAAGGATCCTGCTTTTTTCATTTTTAGTTTTCATCGAATATTTAAGTTTATTTATATAAATCTGAAGTAGAGTCTTGAGTTGAAAACAGCCCTGCATACACAGTCAGGATTAGCCTTTCAGATGGCTGTGGAGAAGACGAAGCTTGTCATGAGATTTTTTACACTTTCACATTTGTTTTGAGTATTTTCACAGCTGTTTGACGCATGCAGGGGCTTGTAGTCATTACATTCAGGAGTAAATTGAGTCCCCTTTCTCCATTACATAAGAAATTGTCGTATCGTACTTCATACTAGCATTAACAAACCGGACAAACTTGCTTTTTGACATTTAAGTTGCGTCTCAAAGAAATGTGACACAAAGACAGCTCTGGCTTCTCTTACCTTTTCCCGTCATTTCTTCCAGGAACCAGTGAAAAAGAAAGGAAGGACAGTAACTACTGGAAAAGTGAAAGAAGAACCTTCAAATTTCATTAATAAACCCAAAACCAAGAAACAAGAAACCATAAAGAAAGAGAGCCAAGCAGAAAAATCCAGGTCTGTTTGTTTAATCACTGGTGATCGTTGTCACCTTCTGTTCACTGCCCTGTTTTTTTTTTTAACAAATCTTTCTTGTTCTCAGTTCTCTGGAGCTGCCATATGTAACACCGCTGGAGAACAAACAGCGCAAAACCTTCACATCCAAAGCGCTTTACCCACTCACCAACATCCCCAAGACAAGACCTGTGCCCAAACAGAGATGTGAGTTTATTTAATGTTCATTCAAATGTTCATTCTGCGCTGTTTTGCTTTGATGCAAATGCAACTTCAATGTCTGTGGCTTGTTTGTTTTGCAGCAGATGGGAAGCTGGAAGACGGGCGACCCTCTCTTTTGGCCAAATTGTTGTCGAGTGCCTCAGTGCCCGAGCCGGGCCACAGCAGCAGCTCCGAGGGTGAGAAGGAGTTTGCCCCTCCAGAGTGGGATGTGCCGCTTTCCAAAAACAGCGTCCGTAAGTCGAGATCTGAAAACCCTCCGTGTCAAGTCCTGCGTCTGTCCTGTTTCAAATACTCACCGATCAGCCTTACAAATAAATAATCTGATGTTCTCCACACACAGAAGCCGACAGTCTTCAGCAGATCTCCCTCCAGACAATAAATGCAGACCCTTTCCTGAAGAGATCCGTCACAGCCGGGACCTGCTCGCCTCCACCAACCTCCCCCAGCTTACTGTCCCGAGGCACCTACAGCAGTGTACTCAACAGTAGCAGGTGACCACGACTTCACAAACAAAACAATATCTGAAGAAATTCAAAAGGAAGAAATGCTCACTCGTCAAAAACATGTCAAAGATCCAGAGGTCCCTTTTTAAATTTATGAACAAATTTCATACTTTTTCACCATCAGCTGATATGAAATTAACAGGTTTCATATCATATCATTTACTTGTGCAACACATGCACACACAGAAATCAACGTTGCCTTGAAAACTGGGTGGTGTCAGTGATAGTGCCTTAGAGTGGTTAATTTTCATTTTTCATCACATTTTACATTATCTGCAAACATTCACTACCTTCACTATGCAGATGACTCTCTCATCTATATCTGATTAAAAACTAGTTAAGAAGGCAACCTTCATCACCTGATGTCAAAAATCAAGTGTTTCATGTCCCAAAACATCCTCCAGCTAAATGAAAATAAAACACAAATTATTGATTTTTTTAGTTCTAAAAAGTCCATCCTCACTTTGCAAATATCAGACCTGTAGCCAGACAGGCCCTCGACTCTTAAAAGTCCTTTTACAAATAAAGTTATTTACAGTCTTAATTATTGTAATAAAGCATGACCAAAAACTAATCCAGATTCTTGGTGAATTTCTGACTTTTGTTGCAGTGAGGGAAACCAGAAGAAGGCCCCTGGTAATAAACTGTCTGCAGCCACTCCGCTCCCAGGAAAAAACGGGAACCCCACCTTTGCTGCTGTAGCTGCTGGTTATGATAAAAGCCCTGGTAAAAATCTAAGAATTAACTAACAGTTAAAGTGTTTTGTGTTGTTTTTGTGGTGTGTTTTTTAAAGGTAGGACTCTGATGTTTTATGTGTTTGTGTTCAGGTGGCTCTGGTCCAGGTAAAACTGACAGCCATGGAAAGAGTTTGGCACACATGACGTCAGTGGAAAGTGACAGCTCGGACAGGTAGTGTGAGAAAAAAAAGACATTTTATTTACATCAAGACTCAATCCCTGTTTAATATTCTAAATTATACATTTTCCTCTCTTGTAGTTCTGGATTATGGAGTCCCATCGACACAACCAGCTGTCCAAACTACCACTCTGCCAACTCCTTTTCTGCGTTCGGACCCAACAACTCCTTCAACCTGACAGGAGGTACTGAGCGCTTCTTTGCAGGTTTTCACACCAAAACAGGAGAATGTGAAGTAATGTAATGTAATGTGGTGGTATAGTTTATGTTTTATTGGCTGCATTCAAACTGTTTGTGTGTGTGTGTGTTTTTTTTTTTTGTAGTTTTCAGTGGAATGAATTCGAAGTCGGCTGAGCCTCAGCAAACCTGGCCCGAGTTCACCACCGTGCCCTCGTCCATCTGGGACATACCGAGCACAGACTCTCTGCACTCCTGGCCCAGCAGCTCCAGCTCGCCGACTGCCCCGACTGTAGTGAGTCTTTTTAAAGGCGCCCACAGATGCTCTTCCTGTTCATGAGTCTGTATATATAAACTCTTCTCTTTTTTTTTTTTTTTTTTGAAGTCTCTCCTGGGAAACACCCGCAATCCCTGGTCTGCAGCCACACCCTTCGGCAGCTCCATTTGGTCGACGAGCGCAGATTCAGCCTTACACCCTTTCCCTCCGACGACCAACTCAACAACTCTGACCAATCTGGTCAGCAGCCCCGCCCCGTCGCCACCAGCGGCCACCGAGATGAGTCGGACCTACAACCCGTGGAGCATGTGGCGCCCCACCCTGAGCAGGCGCAGCTCCGAGCCCTGGCCCAGCTCCTCCGACAATGGCAATTAATTAAACGATACGTGACTGCACTTAAACAGAGACACGGCGTGGATTCGACCTGCTCTGTGCGCTAAATCCAATTTTTATAATCTGAGAATCCCAACACAAAGCAACGTTACCTGAAGTGTAATGCGTTTGGTAGCCCAGTGCTGCAGGTTACCAACCGCACAATTTAGTTTTCTGCAGCTTTTTATCCATTTGGGCAGAAATGCTAACTTTTTATTTGGATTTCTTTTAACAGGCGCCCCTAAATTAAAAATGTTCATAGCACGGTATGCTAATTCCAGGGCAGTCTGCTGTTATAGAAAGGCGAGTAATGCTGAGTTTCTTCTCAAAGTTTGGTGCAGAATCTCTAAAGTTCAGTATTAATGTTAAAACAGACGTCTTAATTTAAGCCATGTGTTTTCACAATCATTTTGGTTCTTAAAGGTTTCTTGGTTGGTTGGTTTGAAAAGTCAAATTTGTACACTTGCACTTGAGTCGTTGCACCAGGCTTTTATTTGGCAGCAAGGATCTTTACTAATCTGAACAAGATTCTTCATGAACACCAACGGCCCAAAAACTTCATGTTCCCCATGTTAAAGTGGGCTCTGCCCGAAAAATATCAAAGCCTTCTGTGAGAATAAATTGGTCAAGTGAACAAATACCACTTAAGTTTGAGGTTTGTATTGTACATCGCCTCTATTTGTCAGCAAAGTTAAATAAAGGACTTCAGCAACATTTTGTGGTCTTCAAGTTATTTTAGCACAAGTTGAGAACACTTTTCACTTTCTCTCACCAACACTCTCATATTGCGTTTGCTGTTTCGAATGTATAATTTTTCAGTGACAAACATTACAACGATTATGCAAATCACAGCACCCTCGGGACGTTCTGACTTTCTCCACCGCTGCGTGATCTGAACGTTGTATACTGACAAGGTTGTCATTATAGCCTGAGCGTCATCAGTGCTGCGGTCTGTCAATGATCACCTGTTTCCACACGGTCTTCCCTCCTTAAGTCTTAAAGTCTGTTTGGAGAAGGGGCAAAAAAAGCAGAATTGTGTATTGATTGCCTTGAGTGATCTCATACAACTCGATAAATACATAACTTCACTTTTAATGTGGTGGATTTTAAATTAAGTGCTGAGAGTTTATTAGTGTTGTTGAGCTAATAGAAGCGAATAAGATGATGCTTGTTTTGTCATTTTAAAAGCGTTAAACATTACTGACATTTTTGTTCAGGTTCCACATTTCATAATAAGATCATAAGAGAAGTGAAGTCCTCCGCCTGTATCTCATATTCAGACTAACTCATGCCCCCCCAGAGCTGATTGGACAGTTATTTGTGATGTTGGATGATGTATTTCATTTCAAAAAAGAAAAAGCTCCTCCTCAAAAGCCATGACAGTGTTTGTCATTCAGATCTGACAGATCGATGCTGCTCTCTGCTGGACAACACTGAAATGTAGGACTTCTTTTCACTGTTTCCTGGAAATTAAAAATCCACGTCACAGTTCAATCTGATCTGTTAAAAAACAAAAGCTCAATTATCGCCCCTTTAATGTTCAGATGTTCATTTAATCATGACACAGTGAATGCAAACACAAATACAGTTTTGTGTTTCACTTTAGTTCTCTTAAATCTTTACAAAGCCTTTATACAATATCAACTCACTTTAAGAGATTCACACAGCAGGTTAATGTGAGCAAACGAATGACTCAACAGTCTGCAGTAGATGTGAAGCTGGTGAAAGTCCTTTTTCTCTTGTAGTCGGGTGAATCTGCACAGAAAACGGAAGTCCAGCACTCAACCTGTTTTCACATCCTCACTGATGAGACCTCCCAGTTTGCAGTTCTTCATAGACAATGAAAGTGAGGAAAAAAGGATTTGAGCACATTTTCATTCAGTATATTTAAACTATTCAAGGTTTGCACGTGATCTTTCTTTCATTATTTCTTACGAGGCTGCTGCAGAGACTCCATGAGTAACCGAGCGAACTTGGCGGTGTCACACTTTGTGAGGACGAACACGCTGTGGCTCTTCTTCAGCTCGTTCGTGCGATCTAGCGCCATCATGCCGCGGCAGATGGAGCCCTGCAGCTCCACGCGGACGGGACACTCGATCCTCTCCGTCACCACGCTGCCGTCGATGCAGGCTGCCATGGCGTAGGCGTCGTAGGAGACGAAGCCGGGCCCGAAGTACACGTCCCTCTTGTTCTTCATGGTCTCTTTGGAGTAGGCCCAGCATTTCGACGTGATCGTCTTCATGAATCGTGCGGCTGGCGCGTCCTGATTGATCAGCTCCTCGAAGAACTCCTGGATAAGTGAAATCGATCAGATCAGTTTGAGGTGGTGTCATTTGGGATTATGTAGTTCCTCACAAGTCCACATCTTACCCACGTCAGCGCATTTCTGCAGGAATACTCCCAAGTTGCCAAGTATGTGGGGCAGAGAAACTCCTCCAGGACAACATAGGCAGACTCTGGATCCATTAGAAAGTTGAACTCTGCGCACAGCGTAATGTTTCCTTTTCCTACAAAGACAAAATCCACTTAAACAAGCCCACAAAAAGAACAGGAACCTTGTGTTGGCGGCGTTACCTTCCATGTTTCCTCCCATAATGTACAGATCTTTGAGCTTTTGGGGAAAACTTGGATCCAGTCTGACAGCCAGAGCCAGATTAGTGAGCGGTCCGAGGGCCACCAGAGAGACCTGCAGAGAGCAGGTGTCATTAGCGTGTCGACGCCCGACAGAGGCCGCAGGCAGAGATCAGAGGCGTCTCACCTGCTTCTGATTTTCAGTCGCCAGCCTGATCATGGCATCGACCGCGTGCTCTTTCTGGATTTTCTCCTCCCACTGCGGGTCTTTGTCCTCGATCACGTCCCCGAGCCCGTCGGTTCCAAAATGGTCTCTCACCGCGTCACCGGCTCCAACCAGAGGGACGCCTGAGCCTCGAAACACTGGAATCTGCAGGGAAACAAACAAAAAAAGGGAGCTTTCTGCAGGATT
Organism: Amniataba percoides; assembly: GCA_037176925.1. NCBI lineage: Eukaryota > Metazoa > Chordata > Actinopteri > Centrarchiformes > Terapontidae > Amniataba > Amniataba percoides. The sequence continues at coordinate 22,947,111 of JBAJHX010000106.1, forward strand.
TGTTGACAGATTTATGATAAAGTATAAACTGTTAATTTCTCCTTATTACAAAATGTCAAATATTTCAATGAACTCATTTCATCCCACCGCGACTGTTTCTGCTTTTCAAGCTATAAATTTACTTTCTGCAGATCCATTCAGACTCTTTTTTTTTCTTTGTCCCATGCACATGAATAAATAAAGATGTTTCTTATCTTACTAACCTCCTCTTATCTAACCTTGGATGGTTCTTCTAACAATGACCTCCATCTCTCTCTAACCTACACTAACCTATAACAAACTAAACCTTTAAGATAGACGTGGAAGATCAGAAAACTCTGCATGATTCACTTTGGAAGTAGATAATAGAAGTAGATCGTTTAAACCTTTTGGTTGGACAGTTTGTTATAAAGTCAGACTCACTGTGCAAAAAAATCCTGAATGTAAAAAAAGACAAGCGAGACAAGACTTTGCTGTCAGTCTGTTCAGGTATAAAAGTGTTAATGTGGTTGTTTGAATAAAGCTTCAGCACACGTACCCCCTCACGCTCGCAGACGGAGAGCACCCTCAGGACGTTCTGACACACGTTCTCGACCGCTGCGTTGCCAAACACGCAGGTGACGCCCAGGATCTGGATGCTGGGTGCCCCCAAGGCCATCATGATGGCCTGAGCGTCGTCTATGCCGCAGTCTGTGTCGATGATCACCAGCTTCTTCGCCATGGTCACCTGTAAAACGTTCAAACATCATCTTTCTTTTTCTTGATGTTTCACACAACATTACCCTGAACTTCCTGTCACTTGTTCTTGTGTTCTTCTTTTGTTTGATTATTAAATATCACTGTTGTTTAATCTTTTAGTGTTTGCATTATTAGATGAGTCCTGACGGCAGCAACATTTCAGCAAATAAGAATAAAAAACCTGGGTCATCATGATGTCATTAAAGTTTGTTCAGTTGTTGAGTTTCTATTGAATAATAATAATAATACTAATAATAACAATAATAATAATTCCTAAAACATCAAAATCCATAATTCATCTGTACAGTTTGGCATACACATTTATATTTTTCCATCACAAACAACATGCACTTTGAATGTAAATAAGGTGCATAAAAAAGCATTAAAGTTTGTTTGTAATAATATTACAAACAATGAGATCTGGGCTCAGCCCCCCCTGGAAACGCCCCTGAAGTGCAACCAACCAGTTTTTTCTGGTTAAAGTAGGATTCTCCTGTGCATGCAGACAAACCCAGAACTTAAGAGGAGCTTTATAATAATATCAAAGCCTTAATTATTTCTCATAAAAGGAAATTATAATGGTTTTCTATGGAGTCACCTTTAAGAAGTCACAGTTTTACATTAACAGAAGCTTTTTGCAGCTTGTGCGTAAACTATAACTCAATGTGTGAGTGTGAATTTATTTTTTAAAGCTGTCAGAAGTTGTTGCAGTGGTAATTTTTGCTTTTAAAGTATTAAAAGTGTTATAAAAGTGAGAAGTGAAAATTAACACACGCACCTTCAATCTGGGAGTTTTAAAGGGTCCAGCAGCGCGTCCTCTGATTGGTTCAAAGTGTAGGACGGATCCATGCGGCGCCAACACGGGGGGAACATGCATGTAAAAAAGCATAAATTATTAAACCAAATATCTGATAACACATTCAAATAAATCTTTAAAGAGGCTAAGATAAATTAAACTTTAATTTAATAGTTAATTTGAGTGTTTTTATGTTTCTCATCCGTCTTTAATTTATTTTTGCTCCTCGGAGTGGTACAGTCCGCCGAGGCTGCACAGGAAGAGGATGCAGGTCAGGAGGACGACGGAGCTGAAATATGATCGATTACCTTCTAAAATATGTCTCCAGATATTGATCGCACGGGATGGATGAGATGTGGATAGTTTGACGGCTCCCCCCGTTTGTCCCAGAGACGCCACAAAAGGTACGAGGGGGGAAAATAAGGCGGCGGGGCGTGTTTACCTCAGCTAACATCACTGATAGGTGAAATATCAGTTAATGATCAATAATCCTGCTGCAGGTTGTTTACTTAATGCGTGACCTATTACAGGCTAAAGTTAATGATGCATGAAGCTGTTTAATGTTAAAACGGAGACATGCAGGGTTTCCACTTTTTTCCATCTCTGCAGCTTCGTTTTCTTCAATATCACAATCAGATTTATTGATCAGCTGTGAACACATGCAAGGAATATGACTCTAAAATAGACATGCATATAGTTAAAAACAAGGATATGTCCACAAACAGAAACATAAAAATTATAATAGTAATATAAGTAACATGTAGACAGAGACAATAGTGCCTCATGTCAATTCATTAACACACATTTTCAATGTTAAATAAGTTAACACTAAAGAGTAAAACTGAATAATGTTTGTATTCCAGCAATATGTTAAAAGATTTAACATTTAATTATTTACTGTGAAGTGGAACCAGCTGTTTTATTGATCAGATAGTTCATATAAAAACTGTGACTCTGATTTTACCACCTTCTCAATGTAAAGACAGAAAATATATGAAGTTTAAAGCAATCAGCATGACAAGTTAAAATTAAACAATTATATGCAAGTATAAATGTATATAGAACTGCAAATATACAGTAAAAATATGTGTATGCATATGTGAAAAATAATAATACAGTAAGACAATAGTGCAAAGGAGGCTGAAATAAATGTGAGGCAGGTGGATACGACAGTATAATTATTATATACAGTATGTATTTACACACAGTAACTTACTGCACCAATGTGCTTCTTTATCTCTTTGCTGCTGTGATTCAGTGTTTACTATGAAGTGTGTAAACTGACCACACGTCCGAGCATCTCGTCTTCATCATCTGGCTTGTGTAGGTTTGTGTTTGCATGTAAAGAACAGGGTGTATTTAAATGATGAGAATAATTTACAGGTCCGGTGGATGTTTGTGTTGCTGGGTTGTTGCAGACAGATCGTTCCTGACACTCTGTGACGAGTGTTAACTGTTCATCGGAGCGACAACCTGAGAAGAGAAAATGTGAATGTGCCCGGTGTTCAGAGCTCTACCCGAGTGGAAGAGCCTGAACAGGATGTGTCTGTTTCTAAAAAAAAATATTTGTCTTCTCCTCCCCAGGCTCTGATAATTCTGACATCCAACATTTAAGTGGCTGTTCAATGCCGAATACATCAGAAGGTCAAGGAGCGAACCTATCCGGGCCAGCAGAGCCGTCGGGGCTGCCGAGGCCGGCCGATGGCGGGGGGGCCGAGCACGGTCTGATCAGCTCCCTCGCCCGGGACGCCGCGAGGGTCAGGAGGGCTTCGAGCGCCGAGCTCCACCTGCCGTGGACCTGCCCGGTCACGCACTCCCGTGAGAAGTTCTACACCGTCTGCTCCGATTATGCCCTCCTCAACCAGGCTGCCTCCGTGTACTGCCCCCCCAGCTCAGCCAGGGACGTGGTCCAGAACAAGCCGGCTGACGGGCCGGTGCTCATGAAGCCCAAACCGTCAGCCGACCTGAGCGCCGGCCAGCCCGGAGGGGCCCACGTGGGACCGGACAGGGACTGCGACATGGTGGAAGTGTCCTCTGCCCTCACGAAGCCTATTTTAGCCTGGGAGATCGACACCACAGACTTCAATGCCGTGCTCACTCGAAAAATAAGAACAAGTAAGACAAAAATTAGATATAAATAATAACTGGCTGCTGTTCCTGTTTTAAATATCATGAAATGTTTTTGTCATCAATTGTTTGACCTTTTTAAAGTCCTGGTTTAGCTTTCACTGATGATTTATTTCAGGCAATGTGAAGAAAAGCAGCAGCAAGAAGATGAAGTCATCTGACAGACCCAGCCGAAATCTGCAAGACGTCCCTCCTCACGCCTCACTGGAGGAGATCAAACAGAGAAAAGTGCTAGACCTCAGAAGATGGTAATGTTATATTCAGCGCCTCAATAGTTTTTAAAGAGAAAGTAAGTCAGTAAAATGT
>JBAJHX010000106.1:22951156-22977785 GCA_037176925.1 Amniataba percoides
TGTGGCACCTCTGACAGAGCAAGCGCTTCACAAGATTTGTTAAAAGTTAGGTCATAAAAATAGTAAAAAGAAACCAAGACAGACCTTAAAAAATGCACAAAATTTGCAACACTAGACAAGATAATCTGAGACAAAGTCCAGTTTGAATAAATGAGACTTGAGCTGGTTTTTAAAAGTTTCAAAAAAAAAAAAGAGGCTTAAAGAAAAGGAGACGTGCAAATACTGTTGTATAACCATATGAAAGTGTGAACGGTCATCTTCAGCTGAGGTTGTGATACGACAAACTTTTTAAATGGAAGAAATGTGAACGGGTCAATAATTTGATGTGATTATTAAACTACATAGCCTGACTTCCCAGACTGGATTATACAAGTGAAGGGTCAAACCATTTTCAGTTTAATAATAGTTATCATGTGGATTATTATATCCTGAAGGGTGTTTTCTGCTTCAGGTACTGCATCAGTCGGCCGCAGTACAAGACGTCATGTGGAATCTCTTCGCTGGTGTCTTGCTGGAATTTCTTGTACAGCACTTTGGGTGCAGGGAGGTAAGAAGCACTTGACTTCCTGTATCAGACTTTATGTCAAATACAGCCACAGAGAGACTAAGTGTGTATTTCTGTGTGTCTCTAGTCTCCCGCCCATCTCTCAGGAGGAGGCTCTGCACATTCTGGGTTTTCAGCCGCCTTTTGAAGAAATCAAGTTCGGCCCTTTCACCGGCAACGCTACTCTGATGCGGTATGCAAAGCTACTCGATTGGTGTTTTTACTTTACTTAGTGCAGGCAGCAGTAACACTTTTATTCCTCACAGCTGGTTCAGACAAATCAACGACAATTTCCGAGTGCGGGGTTGCTCCTACATCCTGTACAAACCGCACGGAAAACACAAGACAGCGGGAGAAACAGGTGAGCCCATGAAAACTCAGCCGCGTGTCTGTTTGTGAAGAGATAAAAACAGAAGTGACAGCCGCTCACATCTTTTCAGCCGAGGGAGCGCTGATGAAACTGACACAGGGGCTGAAGGATGAGTCGATGGCCTACATTTACCACTGCCAGAACCACTACTTCTGCCCAGTGGGGTTCGAAGCCACGCCGCTCAAAGCAGCAAAGGCTTACAGGTAGGTCACATCAGCACACTTTAAACTCATTACTTTTATTACTGATTTGTTTTTTGTAATTAGCTGTCTCATACATGTAATGCCATGAAAAAGCTTAAAATTTATACTTGGTTTGCAGTCATGTAAAACAGAAGAGAAGCTGTAAAGAGACAATATTTACCATATTTTAGCTTGCAAATGGCTAAAACTGACTGAATTATTTAAAAAGGTTTATTTTCTATTTATTGAGTGATTGACAAACTGTTAATTTTTTTTCAAAGGGGGCCTTTACCTACAAATGAAATGGAGTACTGGGTCCTCATTGGTGAGCCCAGCAGGAAACATCCAGCTATTCACTGTAAAAAGTAAGCTCAGTCTCTGTTCAGGCTCTTCATCATCATAATGTTCTGTAGTTTTACATGAAGCCTCCTTTCCTCTCTCTCAGATGGATGGACATCGTGACCGACCTCAACACGCAAAATCCAGAGTACCTGGACATCCGTCACACGGAGAGGGGGCTCCAGCGCCGCAAAACCAAAAAGGTTCCCCTTCTCAGAACATTTCGCTGATTATGTGAACATTTCTGCGTTAGGGTCTAACTGAGTGCGTTCACAGGTGGGGGGCAACCTGCACTGCATCATGGCCTTCCAGAGGGTGAACTGGCAGAAGCTCGGGCCCTGGGCTCTGAACCTGGAGAACCTGCGCCACGACTTCCACCACTCCGCCGGCGCCGAGCGGGCCCACGGAGGAGGCGCGGAGGAGGTGGAGGAGAGGACGTCGTCGAAGCGCCTGGCCAACCTGGGACGCTCGCACAGTATGGGAAGCCAGAAGGACACCAGCTGGAAACGCCTATCCAACACGACGGAGTACAGACAGAGGAGCTCCCCCGACAGCGACCTCGAAGAAGACATCACAGACTGAAAAGGTTTACGGGGACGTACGATGGGGGTAAATAACAGATACTGTATAAATAACACAATACAGTACAGAAGCCCTTAGATGCATTTTAAAAGAAGAACTCTGGTGTTATTCTGGATTTTACTGCCTGCAAACCCCACAAAAAGACCAAAGCCAACAAAAACTAATCTGTTCGATCCACATATGTTTGCAAAAGTTGCTTAATCACACATCCAGCAGTTACGGAGCAACAGTAGCAGTGTTTTTTTTAAATATTCGCTCTGTTTTGGTCTCTGCCAACTCCTAAATGCTCCACTATTTTCACCAGCTAGCTGTAAACGTCCGTCTGCTCGGTGCTCAGCAGGTAGTGTACAGTGGCATTTTAAAGCTTTCTTTTTCTTTATTTGACCCGAAAACAACATTGTGAATCCGAAAACAGTGAAGGTGTGTCAAAGGTAAGCGGTGAGCTGAAACTGAAGAGGATTCAGGTGCTAACTGTCTGTAGTGTTCATCACTGCGAGCAGCCCCGTCACAGCTTTTAATGTCTTTCAATAAATCATCATCAAAGAAAATTTTGATTATAGCTGCTTTTAAATAAGCTAAATAATTTCCTAAAAACAGCAGTAAATAGTGCGTTCATCGGGGACTATATTCAGCAGCGGATTAATACAGATTTGTTGGATCAGGGAACACGTTTCCTTGCAGATAGTCTTTGAATGAATGAAGCTCTGTGACAGTGGAGGAAGACGTTATCAGACTTTCAGACTCTTCATCAGCTCACGGTTGGTTGTGGTCTTTTAGTGGAATTTGTTGACAACAACAAAAATGTAGAATATCACCAGACTGACATTTAATACTGGTGAATGAATGTTTTTTTAAAATGTCGGCTGTAGATTCAACTTAAATGTCATTTTTGGGGCCGTGTTGCCTACTGAAACATTTTATTTTGCCATTTTTTTCATCCTTTAACAGTATCTGTGATGCACCAACGACTTAAAATCAATAATAACAACGGCAGCTAAACTGGTGAGCCACATTAATCATGTTTTAGTGAATAGAGGTCTTAATATTACAGCTTTTATGCTTTCGACACAGCTTATTAAGGCAGAAAACTTGTAGGCACACAGATTATTCCTGTTGCTGCTAATTGATCAGCTGCAAACAAACTAGTTAAACATAATAGAAACAAAAGAAAAAGTTTTTAAAAAAATAAATCACATAAACAAATTACGAACACAAATCGAGTCATAATAATAAGACTTTTTCTCATCAGCACATCAAACTATGGCCTCAAAAGTGAAGTCTGCATCAAATTCAGTGCCACTGTACTGTAAGGTGTTTCTGTTATTTTAACCCTGTGTGATACTGAAAGAGAAAGATTAGGTGTTCATCATTATTTCATCCTACTACTAATCACATGTACATTTCTCTGAATTTAATTACAGTTCTATCGCGTCACCTTCAGCTCACTGCAGTGATACTGTTAGAGTGCACATTATATTCAGCTAGCAACGCATTCGCTGTAAATTCTGTTCAAAGACGACACTCCTCCGTAACTGTTACAGGTAAGCGGGCTTGTTTTGGCGTACAGTGGTTAGTTCAGTGGAAATGCCGTCCAGTTCCAAGTGTTGTGAAAGCAGCTGACATGTTGTTGTGCTTTGTGAAACCTCCAGTTTCTTAGATGATCCCAGTTTTTTTTAAAGACGGGAGTGATAGCAGAATCCCTCAATCACTCAGAAAAAAACATCCATAATGTGAACGACTGCATGGTTAATTTTCATGTTTGTGTACAGACACGATTTCTTCCCTCGGTTCTGTTTTCACCTTTTCTGGTGACACGCAGACGTCATTGTGTCATTTGATGTAGTGGTTTATTTATTTATTTTACAATAAATTAAGATTTTTATAACCTCCTGTACATAGATGTAGTTCTTTTTTTTAACAATCACCACGACGTCCTCAGTCCAGTCACACCGCAGAGGCTGGAGACGGGTCACTTCCTCTCAGCTGCCGCCGTAACTCTGCTATGTGAGCGGGGCCGATGCGACAGCAGCCCCCTGATGGATAAAGAAAGACTGTTTAAAGAAAACAGAGAAAAAAACAGGGCAAACCTTTGTAGAAGAGAAGAGGTCGTCTCACCTATCACAGCAGCACCTTGCTTCATCCACGTACGACTCAGCGCAGGTAGAGATGCTGATGCCTCCTCTGATGTCAGCCAGCTTTATCAGGATGGAGAAAACATAATGGATAATATTTTATATACCGTGGGTAGTTAGATCTATAATAATAATATAATAATACGTCATATAAGCTGATTTTTTGTTCTTAATCTGCAAAGTAATTACAGCTGATAAATAACTCTTGGAGTAAAAAATAATAGATAGTTCTGACTCACTTAAACTTTCCTTTAATCTGCCTTCTTCACACCGACCTGACGACACACTCACCCCTGCACAGTGTCCCACTCCTCCCCACTGTTTGGATACACCACCCAGCTCATGTCTGGGCTCAGCAGCGACCCGGCAGAGTCCAGCAGCGGCTCCACCAGCGTCGGTGAGCAGCAGTTCACCCCGACAGCGACCAGCTGCGTGGATCTGTTAGCAACCTGCACCGCGTCTGTGAACGGGCTGCTGTCACATATACACCTCCCATCCTGACAGAGATTTTACATAAACATGAGTCACGTATGATACACTGGACAACTGTTAGCAATAAATCAACCCTCTGCTCTGTTCATCAGAAATCATTACTTTGCAAGAGAAAGAGAGCCAAGCTTTACAGTCTGGGAACTCTCTGAGCAGCTCGACCAAAGCCTCCGCCTCTTTGATACTCGGGATTGTCTCAAAAGCGATGAGATCAGCTCCTGCAGAGGTTAAGCAGTCGACCTGAGGCCGATGCCAACTTTTAAGCTCCTTGGAAGAGGAAAAAAAGACACCTGAGACCATTTTACTCGACAGAGATCCACGCTCATCAACACTAGACATGATAACAGAAAGTTAAAAATGTCACGCTTTTATTTTTTATCACCTTCATACAGCATCCATAATTATGTATTTTCTCACCAGAATTGATCATTTCAGAAACACTCACTTCAACACTCATCTTCTCTGCGTAGGCGCCCGTGTACTCGGAGCCGTCGTGCAGAAAGGCCCCGTAAGGTCCAACAGAGCCTGCAACCCAGGGCCCGCTCCGCCCTGAAGAGAGAAACCAGCAAAACACAATAAAAACCACACAGCTTGGAGAGACGCTGTTTCACTCTGCCGGCTCAAGTCTCTGGTGACTGAGTTTCGCACCTGATGGACGACTGTCACTGACAAATCTCTCCACCGCCTCTTTGGCCAGCCGGACTCCAAACATCAGTAGCTCTCGGGCACGTTCAGAGCTCACGTCCAGGTGACGGATGAATCCTGTGATACTCGCCTGATATGTGGCTGTTGTGATGACGTCAGCCCCACTGAGGAGAAACCTGGAGATACATCACATCTCTGAGCTGTAAACTTATTTCTGCAGCTGTTTATCAATATGCTGTAGGGCTGCTACAATTACTGTTAATGTCATTACTGATTAATCTTTCTTTTTTTTTTTTTTTATTAATCGTTTCATCTATTCAAATAAATCAGACCACAAGACTTGAGATATTGAGACTTTTCCATATCTTGTTTTATCTGATCAAAATTCACAAAATACTCAAATCATCAAAACCAAGAAAGGGCGCAAATACTCTTATTTAAAAAAGCTGAAACCTGAGACTGTTTGGATTGTTTGCTTGAGAAATTACATCAACATTTAAGTGATTATTTTTCTTTTGATCGACTGATCTTTACAGGTCCAGTTTTTGAATCAGCCTACCTGTAATGAGCATCTCTTATGGCCTGTGGATTAGTGTCCAGGAGTCTGGCGCTCCACAAAGGATCCCCCTGGATGTGTGAGAGCAAAAGACGTTCCCTTTAAAATGTTGACATGTTTGACTGATAAAGAATTATTAAGATTTCCCAGTTGTCAGTTGTCTTCTTTCATTCAGAACTGACACATAATCATCATAAATCATTTTTTCATCTGAGCTGACCGTTTTACTTTACTCTACAAATGGACACATGAAATAGAAGTGATATATTCAACATACATGCTTCAGATCAGATACCAGAAAATAAGAGTGATAATCTGTGAATAAAAGACAAATGCGCCACCTGATGGATTTATTATGATAATTTAATCAGCTACTGATTTGCAAAATTTTAATTTATGTTACAGAAAACTTCATGCTACTTCATTACATTTATTCTTATTTATCAGTTACATTGTAGAGGGAATTTTTTTAAAAGTATATTATAAACTAATACAGTACAAAGCATAGTTATACAGTAAAAACAGCTTTACTACAGCCAGCTATTAAAATAGCATGGGTTTATTTGATTAATAATAACGATCCAAAAATACATTTTTAGTAATATGACAGGTGCAATATTTCTACACTGTGATATTACTACTTTTATTTAAGATTTTACTAAAAAAGTACTTCTTTTAGTGAAGTCTGTATGCTGAAAAATAACACTTAAATTTAGCAGATACTGCCTGATATAATTACATTATGTTAATATATATAATACATAAAATAAATGAAATATGTGATATATCTGGAGTATTTATTGATTTTCTTTTACCTGTAATTTGGCTCCTTGTGCCTCCAGTTCAGTCGCAAGTCCTCCATCCAGGATCAAAGGTCCTTTATTATCATGCATATAATGTTTTAGACGAGTAGAGGACCTCATGACGAAACACTTTAATTCACGCTAAACAGATACAGGCGAACTATTAAGCACTATTTTAAAATACGACACTTGGTCAAGTGTCAAAGTAAAGTACTTGAAGCACTTGCTGTTTCTTTGCAGATTATTGTTCTTCCGGGTGAGACACAAACGGTTCAAAGATTGCGTTTATGGTCGTCGTAAAATGGAAATCTTGAGCATATTCCTACCATTATAATGTCACTAGATGGCGCATGAAACAGCGACAGTGCAAAAGGGTGAAGCATGAATTAACAAATTCTTATGATTTCCTTCCATGAAGTGTAAAAATGCCACTTGAGAAAATATAACACCACGTATCTTTCTCTTTTTTCGTGAAAAGATATAAAGATGTCCCCTCCCCACCTATCCTTTTCATATAGACTTTTTTTTTATATTGAACCATTTTCTTTGCCTCTGGTATGTGTGGATAATTATCATCTTTATATTGTTTTATATTGTTTTTATTTTTATTTTTCCATTTTTAAGATCTATATCTTTTGCAAGCTTTGTGTTTTTAATATTAAAACTTCGGCACGAAGAGCTTCCGTTTTACAGAGTCTGTGAGAGCACATGAACGCACCTTTGCTCGTCGCTATAGAAACGTAGCACAGCCCGGGATAGCTAACGTGAGCTAGCAGCTAAAGCAAACTTTGGACATGTAAACTTTGTCAATTTCTTTAAAAATGGTAAGTAAAGGGTCTCTGTTCAATAATAGTGATATCAAGGCGATACTCGATATTTATGAAAATCCAACAGCGGTGAATTAAAACATTTAAAAGGGCCAGACACTGATACTGGCGAACAGTTAGCACAACAGCTAATCTGTAAACAGCAACGCTAGTCTGAATTAACTGATTTTATTGATGTTTTCAAGTCGTTAAACGAACTAATAAACGACTTAAATCCAGGTTTAATCACTAGGAAATGTCCAGTATGTGAGCATTGTTTCGCTAACTATTGTCAAAGCTGCCAAAGTGTCGTTATTATTGGGTATTTTAACGTTATTTTGTTTCGTTATTTTCACTATAATGAGTTTATTATTGTGTCCCACTGATATGCATGATCTGTAGTAGTAATGTTGTGCTAAATAGGGGGCAGTTTATAGTAGCAGGTATTTGTACTTCACTGGAGTATTTTGTTTTCTACTTGTGCTTCTACTTCACTCGATTTCAGAGGGAAATACATTTTACTTCACTACGTTTATCTCATAAGCCCAAGTAATTTACATATTCAGATTAAAAATACCAATATTATCACATCACAATACCTCATCTAGTAATATAATATATGTCATTCTGAGATGGTAATTTTGCATAATGAGCTATCACGTTTGTTTTTTTAAGTGTATTTTTTAATATTAGTACTTTTGTGCTTTCACTTGCACAATATTTTGAAGGCAGGACTGCACACTTCAGAAAAACACTTCAATGGAGTTAAAAGTTCTCTGTGCATTTAAAAATTCTCTTAAGTATATTTAGAAAATGTTAGTGCAGTATTAGCAGGCACTAACATCAAAATATACCCTAAGGTACCAAAAGTTAAAGAGTATTATATTATTGGATTATAATTATTCAAGCATTATTGTTTTCATCACTTTAATGTAACAGCAGGTAAAGGTGTTTTTTTTTAATAAAAAAAAAAAAACTTTCAATATTTTTTTTTTGACTGTCATTTATTTTATTAATCTGAATATGAATCTGCAAAGTAACTTAAGTTAGCAGATAAATATAGTGGAGTAAAAAGTACTATATTTACCTTTGAAATGTTGTGAAATAGAAGTAGACTCATAGTAAAGTACAAATACCTCAAATTTGAAAGGTGTCAGTGTGGATATGACCTTGTTAACTTACATGACAAGTTGAATTTAAACACACAAAAGAGCTGCAGGTTTCTGTGGTGAAAAGAGGCGACACAGTGACAGTTAACACATGTTTTCTGAAGTGCCCTGGAGCAAGATACTGAATCTGGGTCGCTGGTGTCAGCGCCCATGAGCGTTGAATTTTCTGTGGTTGTGGGTAAATAAGATAAGATACACCCTCCCAAATGTCTCTTTGGAAGAGCAGAGGAGAGGTTGTGTATTTTCTGTGCTTGCCCAGTCGGTGTCTCAGGGCTGTTGCATGTTAGCAACGGGCAGAATGGACATGTTGTCCTTCACAGAGACAAACACACACTCTGGATAAAGTCGTCCATTCACCTCCATGACTTTAGGCTGTGAGAGGAAACTGGAGCGTTTCCATGGAAAGTCCTGGAGGTCAAACACAAACTTTGTTACCATGGTGAGCTGCCACCAAATTAATATGAGGCGATCATTCGGATTTATTACTGTCATCCTCCTTTTTGGTTGACTAGATAAATAAAAACATATCTGTGCTGAAATTAGATGACTCTAAGTCACTCTTTATTATTAGTTGATCTACAACAAACTACTGCCATTTAGGAGTCTATTTAGGCCCTTTCTGAATACTTTTAATAGTTTGGTGTTTTAAGGAACAATTCTGGTATTTTAAAGAACCATAATAATGTCTTAAAGAACTATACTGGTGTTTCTCGATGCTTTAAATGACATTACAGAGACTCTGACAGAGGTCAGATCTGAAATGTCTCTGCTGCATTACTGTTCAACAGTAACATAACTTTGACAAAAATAGACTTGACGTTCGCCGTATTCCATTACCTAACTCCAACAAGTCTCTGCAAGTTGATGAATATAGTCAAAACACTGAATGACATAATAAAAAATCTGAAATATGTAAAGATAATTAACAGTGATATAAAGAATATTTGAAGTGTAGTTAAGGAGCAAAACCTCTGACCTTTCCCTCCTTTACAGACTTGAGGCACAGCCATGTCTACTGTAGCAAATATAATGAAATAGTTTGTACAACTTTTATCAGTATTTTTCTTTGCTGGTTTAGGATTTGTGTCTGTGTCTGGGATGAAGAGATGAACAGTTTGGTTTCTCTTGTGACTGAGATTTGATCTGTCCCCTGACTGTTTCAGGAGGATCGCTACGCCTTTCTTACTGAGTGGTATGACCCCACTGCAGCTCTCCTGCGGCGCTACCAGCTGTTTTACTACCCCAAAGATGGCTCTGTGGAAATGGTAAGCATTGACTGCTGCAGTTTGTATTCTTCACTTCTGCTGTTTCATTCTACTGCTTCAACTTTCTTAGACTACTTATGGATGTAAGACTGCTGTAACTAGGATTTATGAACTTTAGCCTCAGAATATTAAATTTAAGCACAGTTGACATGTGTGTTCTGTGTTTTTATGTTAAATAAGTTTGATGACATCAATCAAATGTGGAAAGAGTTTGGATGCAAGAACAAATATTTTTCTAATCCAGATTTCTAATTCTCAAGTACTGTAGTAAAAGTCTGGCAGGTTCTCTCAGCTGTATTTCTCTATTTCAGTCTGCTTAATATTAACATACTGCCCATGTGTTTGTTTTTTTATCTGCAGTTTGATGTAAAAAACCAGCGAATATTTTTGAGAAGGACCAAATATGACGACCTCCATCCGGAGGACCTGTTTGTTGGGAATCGGGTGAACGTGTTCTCACGACAGCTGAACCTGATCGACTACGGAGACCAGTACACAGCGAACAAACTTGGCAGCAAAAAAGAAAGGTGTGATTGTTGTGTGATGAGTCTGCATGATCCTCTCGAGTTACACACCTCTCAGCTTTACCTTAACCTGAAAATTATCCCGTGTTACAGGGTTGCTCGCACATGTCATATGTTGTACAGATTGTAAAGCCATTGAGGCAAACTGGGGCTATATAAATCAAATTGACTTGACAATACCCAGCACTACACAATATAAACACATGAAAGCGTTTATTATTGTAAGCAGGAAAATGTTTCTGTTTCTTTGCCAGAACTTGATGAGTTGCATCTTGTTGGCTTATATGTTAGAAGTTATTCATTTTTTCCATTTTTCTCTTCATTTTTTCCAGAACTCTTGCTTTGATCAAGCCAGATGTAGTTACCAAGATCGGAGATGTCCTTGAATTGATATACTCCTCCAACCTGATTGTGACCAAAGCCAAAATGACAAAGCTGACGTGGTAAGGTCAAAGTGAGGACTGGTGAGAGTGTCTAATAACTACAAGTCATACTGTGGTAATATATCAGACAAACTGTTGTCAAAGAGGAGCACACAGGCTGTTTGGTGCCAGTGTGCTCACAGAAACAGATGGATGGCCCTGCTTTCTCGCACGCATTAGGAACATATGTCTGTGCCAAGAGGCAAAGTGGCAGACAGGGTCGGCATTTAATTAACGCTTTTATCAGGTTCTCATTCATGGTGCAATTATATGATCAAACCCATCTCCATCTCAGATACAGTGATGAGTAATGAATACCTTTTATTTTATATTTGATGCTTAGGTATACAGTACTTTGTTGACACTGCCTCTGCAATGAATACTGGACTTTCTCTTGCTCATACTAATGTTTGTTCATTGTGGTATTATAAAGAGTCTTAATAGTATTATTTTAAATATTTGAAATCACACAATAGGTTGAAGTCAGGGCAGGATTTTGGAAAATACTGAGCAAAATCCTTAAAAAATAAAGTCTCTAGATATTTTTTTCATATTTCTTTTATTTCGTGTGACTGTTAAATTGTTTTTTTTTTTTTTTTTCTCCAACATAAAAGTCGTGGTGGTGTTTCACATCCTTTTCCAAATCACCAGGGACACAATCATGGAGAAATTCATGCCTCTTTTGAGTCAAATATAACGACATGGAGTCACACACATTGACTGAACATATTGTGTAGATTATCTCACACATACCCTGGAAAAAGCAATAGTTTTGCCATTTTTATTAGTCTTTATGGTGGTCTTACTGCTATCTGAAAAAACAGTTGAAAAGACATAATATTGACAGTGGTTGTAGTCACATGTTATTTTATTTTTCTATTTCATTTTTTCCCCCAATATTTTAAGCAGCTAAAGTCTAACTGACCAAATAAGACCAAAGCAAAGTTGCTTTTTACTGGGGAAAGAAATGACAGAAGTATTTTTGACCTCTGTGAATGTCATGGTCTGTGGTCGAGTACATATGTTGATAACCTGTTGAGATAATCTGGCCACTCAGTAACTCCATGGTTTATGGTTTTCTTGCATTACAGGA
The DNA here is from genome assembly GCA_037176925.1 of Amniataba percoides. Taxonomy (NCBI): domain Eukaryota; kingdom Metazoa; phylum Chordata; class Actinopteri; order Centrarchiformes; family Terapontidae; genus Amniataba; species Amniataba percoides. The sequence goes on from JBAJHX010000106.1 coordinate 22,963,078, forward strand.
GCCAAGCGGGAGACTTCTATGCAGAACATCAGTCAAAGCCTTTCTTCAAGTGAGTAGCCTGTAAATGATTTGCCAGTTTTGAGCAGGTGCGAGTCAGCAGAGAGCATTTCTGGTGGCCTGCCTCTGTCATTAACACAGCCTGTGCCAACAATCCCAAATGACATTGTTGTGACATTTAAACGTGGTTAACACAGCTGACCCACTGCTGTTAGTAATTCCACTTACATGAATGATTTATTCCGCCGCTGCTCCATTTTCTTGCAGTAACCTGGTGCAGTTTGTGTCCTCGGGCCCTGTGGTTGCCATGGAGCTGATGGGTGATGAGGCCGTGTCTATCTGGAGGAGGCTCCTGGGACCTGCAGACTCCGCTGCGGCGCGGAAGGAGGCGCCACAGAGTGTCCGTGCCCAGTTTGGAACAGATGGCATCAAAAACGTTGGACATGGCTCTGACTCACTTGCTGCGGCAGCAAGAGTAAGGAAGTGAAGCCAGACAATCAGTTTTATTCTTCTTCCCCTGTGCCCTGTGCTCCACAGTCCCTGTGATGATTATACACTCTAATGTGTTTTTGTTTCTGTTTGTTTAATCAGGAGCTTGAATTTTTTTTCCCATCCACAATTGGCCATGGTCCCTCGAACACAGCCCTCTATACAGACTGCACATGCTGCATCATCAAACCTCATGCCATATCAGAAGGTAGGGGCCATATAACTATCTATTTGTTATCAACAGGTACTTAGATGAGAAATGAATCTCTCTGTGTGTTTGGCTCTCTGTTGTCTCACACTGACCTATGGCTGTGCATGTGTTTGTGTCACACAAAGGCACTACATGGTTACCAAATTTGCTTTGGATTTTTCCAAATCCCTGCCCTGATCCCTGTTCACGGGGCATGCCACTAGAGCTCTGACCTGTGAAATGTGAAATTCTCTGGACAGAGCAGAAAGTATGCACATGGAAAGTTGTTGACTGAGGACAGACCTGGACTGGATGTTCAGGACTTATAAGCCCAGACACAGTCCAGCAGAACAAACAAGCTCACTCTGCTCCCATATAAATTGATTTAATCTTTATGTCTGATTTGAGTGCTTGTCTTCAAGAGTAATGTTTCAGGTTTCTGATTTGGACCAAGATTATATTTAGTTTCCATAAAATATTCCTGCTCTTTTTTTCCCGTTATAACAACACAATACTTACTTTGCATCAACACTAGTCTTCATAACATCATGGAACCTTTTTTTCAACAAACTAAAATCAGCTGAGACAAACTCGGGAACGTTGTGAACTGAGATGACATGTTTGATCGGGAGATACACGTCATGTTACGTCTTGTCATGTTTGCATGTCTTGTCATGTTTTCTCAAAAGGAACATCAGAAAGGAAGCAACACAATTAAACAGATCCAGCAGAAATTATATAACTAATAGTAATTTGTGGTTATCTCAGTACCACTGTGTACACTTTTTCTCATGCAGGGAATTTCTTTCATCAAAATAATATTAGTAATGCCTGTAGGTGTGCCAGGACCCCAGTGCTGTGCATGCTGTTCATTGGTATGACTTTCTGGCACCCCTAAGTGGAATGACGCCCTTATTGATGTTATTACTGTAGTTACAACTGTGCTTTTCCTGTTATGACACGTTGAGATGCATGTTGTGTGAAAGGTCTGTGAGAGAAGACCCATTAAACAAAAACCTACATCAGTACGGACATGCTTTGTTTTCCTGCAGAGTAAAATTGAGCAACTGTCAAACTCACAATCAACTGCAAAATCTAAATTCCTCCAAAACAAAGAGTATGCATTGGTGTGGATGTTTCAGTTAACTCTAGTGGTTGTTGATAATGTTTATCATTTACTCTCTGTCAGAAACGTCTACTTTTGTCTCTGTGTTTAGCAAGAGTCGTAAGCTGCTGCTTCTTAATCAAATAACCTCAAACCCTCAGAACTTTATCATTGGCTTAAAGAGCTATTATTATTATGTTTATGCTCTCATGCTCGATGATCAAGTACATTTAAACATTTCCACTGTAACTTCAGACGGAGCTAACGTATACTTACAGTCCACAAATGTCTCTTGCAGGCTGTGCAGTCTGCAGAAACGTAATCATGGCACTCTTCTTAACACAACTACCGTACTGCAAAAAGGCTTCTGATAATGCATTTGTAAAGAGAACAGTTCGACATCACTCTGACTCACTTGCTGCGGCAGCAAGTGAGTCAGTCAGAGCAATCTGAAAATTACAACATTTCTGAGCAAAATATGAACATGATATATTGTATGTCTGCAGTACTTCATTTGAACAGTTTTTAACAAGCTGATTTTTAAGAGGCAAAAAACTAAAAAATCATCATTGTCAATCTAAATAACTTGTTCAGTTGTCAGTTGTATAAAGCGTGATTGAATCGTATCAGAATCAGAACAGTTTTGTCTCAAAAGTCTTTAGGTATCGTACAAACATTCAACTCATAAGAACAGTTATGGCTTTGCATTATTTTGTCTTGTTGGAAAAAGCTCCTAAATGGATCAGATTATGACTGTCACAGTTTTAATGTGACAACACAACGTTCACCTTCAGACGTGAGGGGACACCTTGGTTGGTCTGAGCCAAAAATAGCAACCTGGTCGGAGGTGTTTGGCTAGCTGAGCTCGAACGAGACACGTCAGTCAGTTTCAAGACGAGCAGAATCAGAGAGCTCCCTTTGATTTCCCTTCAAGATCACTGAAGAGGCCAAATTACGCCACAGCTACGTGTACAGGCCTCAGCCACTCACGGCGGTGACAAAGGACGTTGCGACTGAAAACGCACTCAGACATGACTGGAATAGAGAAGCTTCTGTTGCCAGGCACCCAGAATAGGATCTCCTAGCAACAGCACCAGCTGCTTTTGGGAGCCGCGCCGAGTGTGTGTGCCTATCCGAGGAAGGCTGCTGCCTAGGGAGGGCGTAAGGGACTCGGGAGGTGGTTACTTCCCTAATACACACATAACTGAACTGTGACCGAAACGATTACCCAAATAACAGGGAATTCATCTACGCTCGCTCTTAACACCTGGTCCAAACTGAAAGTCGTGATCACACACAGCAGCGTTTAGAACGAATGGAAAACTAAGACAGCTACCATCCTGACTGACGAGTACGCAGGCTACTTTTTTATCAGGATGTCAGACGGAGATTATGAGACTGGCGCCCTCGTTCAATTATGTGTCTGCAGCAGTCTGACCTTCACTGTCACCGATACACCTTCTGCGCTGTGGTTGTACCAGTTTTACACTAACATACGGCCACAGCGACGAGCTCTGTATCTCGCTTTCTAAAGCGCTGAAAAAATAATGCCTGCTCTTCTCTGATAAACAGGACATCTGTAAGACAATCTCGCTGTTTTTTTCTAAAGGAGACACTACAGCCGGAGGTCGTTGCAACATAAGATAACGTCTCTCTGTCTCAAGAAGAGCATTATATTGGCTTCAGAGCACATTCAGTCATCATATCTGATTTTTTAATAATAAAAAAACAAGAATATAATTAGTTTGATAATAAAAGTAACTGACTGCTGACTGAAATCCTGTCATTCACATCACATTTTAGAGTTTATTGACGCACTAAACACCTTTCTCTTTCTTGTTAATCTGTGTAAACCTACAGTAGAGATCATAAAAGCTCATAAAAGTTGTGATCAGCTTTGATATGTTCACAGGCCTGACTGGGAAGATCCTAAACTCCATATCTGCTGCTGGATTTGAAATCTCAGCCCTTCAGATGGTAAAAGTTTAACAAATAATTATAAACTATGCTCATGTAAACTTGTCATACGAGAATATTAGTTTTCTGCTCTGTTGTCTCTTTATCCTAGTTATGCTCATGTAACCAATATGCAGGCTGTATTGACTTTCTCTGATCCGAGCTGACCTCATAATTGAAGTCAGCTTCACTGTTGCAAACACTGACCTCTCACAGTCCATTCGTTTTGCCACATCAGACGTGATTCGCATGCAGGGCTGTAGGACAAAAATAAATCAATCTGAGTTTTATCACTGTAGTGACATGCAGACCATGCTGTGCATTAATGAGAATAATATAAGTGCAAATTAGCAGTCCATGCTGTGGTTTTGTCATAACGATATGGTTTTATAACCTGCATGTTGTCAATACATTAGCTTGTCATTTTTTAATGGAAAGAACAAAATGTCTTCTCTGATAATGGAGCTGTAATGATTCAAAGCCCACTAAGTGAAGTACTTCCATTTTAATAGGGAAAATTTCTTTATTGTGTGCTGTTTTTTATCGTATTTAATTTCCTGGAGTGCATTGTCTGTATTTGAAAATGTGAATGTTTTTTTATTGCTTGGTTTTCAAGTAATATTTTCCACTTGCAGTTCAATGTTGACAGAGCAAATGCAGAAGAATTCTATGAAGTTTATAAAGGCGTCGTGACGGAGTATGCTGTGAGTATAAACATGACATTGTTGTGCCATCATGGCGAGTACCCTTATCAAGACTCTGTCAGTTGTTACTTTTGGTACTAATAACACAAACAAAGAGTGACAAAATGTTTCAAGTTGAGTCGGTGCATATCACTGTTATCAGTGTATTTAAATGAGTCAGATTCACTGATATAGCTCTGACTGTTTTGCCACTCTCTCTCCCTGCAGAGTATGGTGACCGAGCTGTGTTCTGGACCCTGTATGGTCCTGGAGATCCACGGCACCAACTCACCGAAGATGTTCAGGGAATTCTGCGGGCCTGCCGATCCTGTGAGTCAAATCACATCACATATTATTTGCCATTTCCTCATCGTATTCTACACTAGAAGCCTGTCCAACAAGGGAAATGTCAAAAGTTGGGTGAAATGTGGTGAAAATCAATACATCATCTGCCTCCGTCCGTTGGCCTCCTTTTGATTTGAGCTTTTCAAATGCCCTTGTTGTCAAAGAGAGGCAGCAGAGGAAGCCATTTTTTTATGTAATATACACTTGGCGGGCAGTTGATTTAATTCACGTAGATAAACTAATACAGTTGAATACAACAGCCCCACACTGAGTCCTCCCTTCAGTAAGGTTACACTGAGAGGTGTTTCTCATATTTAGTCCAACCTCAGAAATAATCTTCTTCCTGTACTTTAAAAAATGAAGCCTGCTTTCTTCTGTTGCTGAGGGCTTCTTAAGCCTGAAAATAGCATTGTTACCTTTTTGTTTTCCTTCCCCAGTCTTTTATGTTGTTTGTGTGAATGTGCTTTCAGCACAGCTAACCGTGTGACACTCTCTCTTTTCTGTATCCTGGCTAAATGTCCTAAATTTACTCTATAATATGTGATCATAATTCGGAAGACATCTGCTGAGAGGTCATTAAGCCAGGCAGCTGGAGAGCAGGTGACTGAGTAGCTCAATACGCAATAATTTTAGTATGAACTGAGCTCAGTATTTGGTTCAAAGCTGATCTCATGAAAAATAATACACACCTTTTGTTTTTGAGGGTTCCTGAATCAGAGTAAATAAACTTGCAAATTGGACAATATTGTTTAAGCCTTTAGCTCAGTGTAGGCTGTGAGGATTTTGCGGCTTATGTGATTACATGAAATAGTTGGCCTGTGAAATAAACTTGTGTGTGTGTGTGTGTGTGTGTGTGTGTGTGTGTGTGTGTGTGTGTGTGTGTGTGTGTGTGTGTTTTGAGAGTGAGTGTGTGAACACGTGCATGCATGTGTGTGTTTGTTTTTGCGGGCGGTGTGGAACGAGCGCTGCAGGGCTGTGCTGGTGCGTGATGTGAAATCTAATGATAAGACGCTCTGCCTCCAATCACTGTTTAGTTACCATAAAAATGAGGGACTACACACCTGCACACTTCCTCCCCAAGTTCAGCAGCGCTCCATGACTCAGCTGTCAATCCTGTTAAAAATAGTTCAGCTTTTTCATGTCTTGCAATTTTTTTCAGATTCTTTTTTTTATTTAATTAGTTGAATTGATTTCTGTCCGTTACCATCAGCACTCCCAGGACACTTTAAACCATTACTGACATCACAGGGCAGGAAAAAGGGTTTGTTAATTGTCAAATGATTTCCAGATCACATGACACTGCACTACTGCTCAGTGATGCCAAAATAATTAAGCTTTTCTAACCACCCTGTGTTATTTTATTACCCTCTCCAGATCTCAGGTTTGGGTTAAAGGTCATAACGGCATAATGTTTCTGTGACTGTATCAGCTTTCAAATAATCTTGGCATAAAAAAAACACCCTGAAGAGTCCACAGATTATATCCAAGAATCATCAATAATTAATTTTTAGACTTCTATTATTAATATTGTTATGAATAAATGTCTTGTCATGTTTAAATTTGCATAAGGATATATTTGCTAGGCGGCTTGGGTATCCTATCAAAATTGGCATCAGCGCACACGATGTGAAATGTGTACGGTGTCAATATTGGCCAGGAATGTAAACACATATAACGAATCTGACCCCAGTTTTTACAATGCTGTCACTATATATACACAAGACTAGAGATACATACAGTTTAAAAGGACAGCAGCCTGCCAAGGTAAACATAAACATTAAACTACTATGTACAAGTATAAATAAAATGTGTCTGTGTGTGTATATATATGCACACACACACAAGGGAAATAAAGGAGCAGTAGCAGACAATAGTACAATGGTGCAAAGTAAAATGTGTGCTGAAATATATATTATTACTATATACATTATTACAAAATAAAACACGGTTTATTTTAACACTGAGGATATATGACTAGTATTTACTGTTAAATCTATTTGTTATCTTTCCAGAGGTCTTTCTTCCTTGGTAGTTGTCACATGTTCTCGGCCTCTTTGCTTCATTAAAGCCTCTGTGACGTCCTTGATTGCTTCAGACTGTACTGACTAACCGTGGGGCCGAGCAGTTTCATCACTCCCTGACCTCAGACTCACCTCAGTATTGTCTGACTAATAACCTAAACATTAGCACTCCCACTCCTCCTCAGTGCAGTGCGGCCACTTGATACACGAGATAAATGGAAAGTCACAGCAGCGCCGAGTTCTCGGAGAAGCTCTCGGTGTGTTGGAGGCTCGCTGATGAGGTCAGCGACAGGCCATGAGTGAGTCCAAGATACATTGTTCTGCTGAGTACCAAAGTACAGTACATTTTCTTGTCTAATGCAGTGTGTAAAGACATTCCAGACGCCGTTATCAGGCCGACAGATGGGACTGGACAAACACTGTGAGGCCAGACTGTATGGAGAGGTTAGAAAGTCAATTGATAGTTAAGGGTCAGTTGTTTGGCTACTTATTAATTCCAGTTAAATAAAGACAAATCGATGTGTGAATAAACAAATGAGAAATGTACAACTGAATGGGCTGGATGAAGTGACCTCAAACACACTTTTTGTTTCAGAGCTGATGCTGGATCAGTTTGATTGTAATAATTCCACGCATAAGAGAGGAGAAACCTAAATGTACAACACAAGTTATACGACACTTTTAACGAGGCGTCACATATCTTTGACATAAAGGTTTCTCATGTATTCACACCTCCACACCTTTAGCTGCCTTGCATTGTGCACACTCAGTCATGAGATTGTGCTCTCTTGTGATGTGTCCTGATATCAGAGTGGACCCACACTGTGGTCCTCTGTTAGCCAGGCCTGACGCCGACTGTGCACTCCTCTATACTGTTTTATTTGCTTATAGTCCCCCCCCCCTCCATACTACACATCAGTAGTGCATGGTGGTCACATGCTGCCTCGCTTTGTCTCACAGTAGATGACGAGAGATGATCAAACAGGCCTGAACTTCCTGTTACACGAGGCCAAGATACTGTCCCTGCGCCGTGTGGGCTAAAAATATGCTATGCTATTGATTGTTTTGACCCATCTATGTAATGCATTTGTGGAAAAAGAAATGAGCGGTCCCTGATGGGCACTATGCTAAATTTAGTGCACTGTAGTACCATTGAAAGATACGCGTGAGTACAACAGAAATTTACTCTGAGTACACAAGTTATTGTTCCTATAGTTTTTTGTTATCTAAGAATAAAAAGGGACATTATAACTACATATTTACACTGATCTCCAGATGCAGATTAAAAAGAAACTATGACCACTGTCAAACAATCTGAGAATAGTTTGGAGACTCTTGAATTCAAATTGTATGGATATAAGACCTGTTAGCAAAAGGTTAAGTCATTTTTTTCTCTTTCTTCCTTCCTAACAACCAGTAGTAGTAGTTGTGGCAATAAAAGAATAAAGGACAGCACACAGTAATAAAAATACAACAAACGAGTCCAATAAAGCTATAAATCTACAATAAGACCAAAATAGAAAATAAGATATGGACCTGTTGGTGGAGATGAGGAATACCAGCCCTCTGTGTCATCCAGATGATGATAATGAAACATGGCAAAATGTGTGCATTACTCAGATTTTTTTATTTCATTTTATAAAAGTATTGACAGACTACAACTTTTAAGGCCAGTTGTATTTTTGTAAGAAAGACAGTTGTCCGAGTTGTAGAAGGTATTTCATTCTCTGTAATCTTGTCTTTTGTTCTTTTGTGCAGAATGTGAATTATGAAAAAGTTATGAGCTATACTTTAAATGTATGTAAATGTATGTGTGTACTCCATTAGTATCTTTATGTAGGTTGTTAGAGAAAGATAAGGAGATTCATTCGAGAGCTACCGCGTTAAACTAAACTCTCATAAATGTGTTTCACAGTAGAGCAGGTCGCGCTGGCAGCCTCGTGCATCGTGACTGACCGACTGTGCCGCCTCAGCGTCTCCCTCTCCTCAGCGGGGTCGGACAGTCAGCGGTGCATGAAGGATCAGACGTGAGACTTTTCGATTACTGGACGTGGTCACGTAACCACCAGGTCACTCTGCCCCTGCCCATTACTGTCCACCAAATCCAGCAGTCATTACGTGAACCTCAGCATAGCTAACTGTGGGACTCGTTAAAATCAAATTAAACTCTGACTGTAGGTCACTCATGGGTAACTAATGCAATTACAGAGAGCAGCACTTTGTAAGGAATTCTTTTATCACTAAGTAAATCTCCCCCTAATTTCCCCTTTGCCATCTGTGGCTTTGGTTTCATGTAGCATGGGACACATAAAGAACAGGCTGAGGGCCTTTTTGTAGATATGCACAGGCTGCTGTTTTTTTGTTTCCCGCAACATAACCAGCATTATTTCCCAACTGAGTAGACATGTGGAGTCCTGCTGTTGTTTCTTCTAGTTTCATTTCAAATACTCCAATTACCCAGATGATGGCACTGAAAGAAACACTTACAGTTTAGCTAATAAAAGCTTATTCAGAGTTTCTCCTCTTGAAGTGTTAATTGAAAGCAACAATAACAAAAAAAAATAAAACTGTTTGAGCGCTGTGGGCCAAACGCTTCAAAAACACCTCACCGCTTGTGACTGATGATGAGTCTGAATCAGCTCACAAAAAGGAGAAGCTACTTATGCGAAACCTCAGGCTGACATCATCATGCACAACACTCTCAAATGACTCACTCTTATATTTACTGTTCACCATCTTACTTAAAAATGTAGTTTTTACGTGTCATTAAAAAAATGGCGTACAACATTTTTAAAGTTATATAATAATAAGCTATAATAACAATAAGTTTCTCTAATTTAAAACCCAAAGCAAATGTTTAGTGTCCGTCTTTTGAAAGGAAACAGCAATGAGCCACATTGCTGTTTGAATTTTGCGGTGTTGTGTAGTGGACGACCAGGAGACGGGTTTCCACAGGGTTTTTGTTTTAAAAGACAATGGATGACTCGGTGGAGACAGCTCGGTTGATCTGTGACCTTGAAACCTGTTCCTGCCTTTTGTGTGCGCTCTCGTTAACCTCCACAGAATAAAGGCCTCGTCGTAGGAAACATTTCCTCAACTCGACAAACACACAAACAAATCTTAAGCTGTGTTTGGTGAGTGTGTTTGTAAGTTGAGATAAAAGCAAAGCGGGCACTCCTCAGTCACAACAGTATGCTGTATCGTTCGCGTACCTTTAGAGTTAATGGTCATCTTGACTTAATTATTCACACTGTCCCTCCCTTGATGGTGGACCCTGTGGGAGGTTTGCATTTCCTGGAGACACCGAGTAGCAAAGAGCAAAGCAGCCCAGCTCTGACCTTGAGAGCGTCCGATGGTGAAAGAGAACAAGACAGACACTCAAGATAAAGCTGCTGCCTGGAAAAAGGAGAAGTTCAGTGTACAGTGATGGGAAATGTTTAAAAGGTATGGAAATTGAGCTGCACTAAATAGAAAATCATGTCGAAAAGGTGGAATTTATGCAGTAAAACCAACAGGATCGACACCTGTTGCAGTATTTTGTAATATGCAGTATGATTTGGATAACTTGCTGTCTGAAATGTAAATAGGAAGTAAAAGTAATCTGTTCCACATGTCGGTAATGCAGTTTGCTTAGTGTCAGAGTTTTGTCACTTCCTCTCCTCAGGATCACATGTTCAGCTGCTGTGTAATCACTTTGTCTTAGAAACACAAAACAGTACAGGATGTTCACTTTGAGAGCACAGAGCTCGGTGTGTCGAGGCAGAGTGTGTCACGTCACCGTTTCAAGCTCCAAGTTTGCGACACTTGTGTTGAATGTTAATGACTGATCACTGACGGCAAGTTTTTGTGTTTTTTTTTGACAGGAAATTTCGCGACACCTTCGCCCGACCACACTACGCGCCCTTTACGGGAAAGACAAAGTGAAAAACGCCGTCCACTGCACGGACCTCCCTGAAGACGGTGTTCTGGAGGTGGGTGGTTCGTCACTGCCACGTGCACATTGTACCCTCCACAAACGCCCACACCGTTTCATCTGTATGGTTCCTCTGATCCCACAAATAGGTTTCCTCTTTGTCTCCGGGGCCATGCATAACTATCCACCTTGCATTTAGCCAAGAACAAAACCCCCGTCTCTGTGAGGCCCGTGTCTTTAGACGAGTCTCATGACTCTGCTCTGTGGGCCGGGGCAACCTTAGCTCACACTGGTGTTGAAGAGAACAAGAGTGGCAGAGGAATTTGAAACAAAACCATTGTTTTGCAGGGAGTGGGTCTGACCCATCGAGCGTCATTGTTCAGGAAATCTCCTGATCTGTGGCTTGGACAAATGCCTCCTTGTTAAACATTAGCCTGCGACTGACTGAGCTGCCATTTTCCCAAGACTGGGACACGGTGGCCAAGAGAGGGCTTGAGCAAAGAGTTTGCTGTGTGAACTTTCACAATGTCACCAGTCTTATATCAGAGGAAGGACAGATTCTTTGATATTAAGTTTTCAATTCCCTTTACAGGTACAGTACTTCTTCAAGATTTTGGACGGGTGAACGTCGGAGGAGAAAAGACGTGCGACTACAGACTCAAAGACTTCACAGTTGTCTCATTTTTCTCTTTATTGTTTCAGCCTTATGCAGATTAAATAAAGTGACAAGAGCAGACTCCTGACAAGTGTTTTGATCTTCAACATTGAATTAAGTATTTTCACACCAACTAAACATCTTATTACACGGGATACTGCATTGCCTCTGATATTCTCTAACTTTTTGACCAGCGACTTTGGTATTGGATTCATACATTAAACTTTGAAAAAAATGTACAACTGCATAAATATAAAATTCTTCCACCATGAAAATGGCTAAAACATTCAATAGTAAGTAGCATCACATCGTGTGATGTCTCCAGCAAAACAGATTTCAAAGCACTGAGTTGCCACTGTTTGTGTGGAGGTGACAGTCTTCTAGGCTGGACCCACAAAGCTCTACACTATGAATTAAGAATGAACAGATGTAAGAATATCAAACAGAAATGTCATCAAACCATATCCTAACAGCTAAGGTGAACAACAAAGAAAAAAGGTGTACAAATGAACGCTTGAACAACTTGGATAAAGAAACACGCAAAAACGGAAAAAAAAGAAAATCCATGGAGTGCAGTCATTTACTCAAACATGGGCCTTAAAGGTTCAGAGTACCTTAGTTATTAGCTAGTATTTCAGTTAGTCAGAGCACATTGACACACACTCCACATACACACACTCTCACGCGCGCACGTAGAGTAACACACCTGCACACGGACACGAGCGCACACACACACACACCTTGGACCACTAAAGCTGACATAAGACGGAAGAGATTACAACAGGACTCGACTACAGCACTGGACACTCCAAAAATATATAGAAACCACATTAGGATGAAATACTTTGGGGACAGAAACACAGCTCGCTACACGTCAGTAGTGGAATTGCAGTTTTACAGTAATAGATGAACACATCCCATGGCTCAAGGAATATTTTCATGTACAGTAGAATAAATATTTGCTATTGCTACTCTTGTATTTTACATTCTAACCCTCGACAAACACACAGAAAAAGCTAGTGTAAAGCACACAGATTAAGTGTAGGTCCTGTATATTATGAATGTTCAAAGACTAGTGGTGTTTATCTGAACTCTTTTTTTTTTATTTATTTATTATTATCTCTACATTTTATTTGTTTCAAAATGAGAGTGCTCGTCATGGCTGAGGTCACGAGTTGACTGTGAACTTAATGTCAAAACGTCCTTGGTAGCGATCCTTCTCGCTGTAGTCGATGTTCGCTCCGTACACTTTGCACTCGACGCGCAGCTCCTGGTCCAACGTGAGGTTGGTAAACTGAATGGCCACCAGAGGCTGCAGGTACTGAGGGTGAAGCAGTTTGCCGTAGTACGGGTAGTACTGCAGAGGAAAGCCTTGTACTGGAAGGTACTTGATCTCACCGATCTTGCCTTCATCTTCATCTCTCTGTAGACGCAGTAGTTTGATTTGAATTAAAATCCTTTTTAAAAAAAATAATAATACAAACAAACTCATCGTAGCTAGATGTTGTCATATCAAACATACCTTATTTTTGCAGTGAATGGGGATCAGGTTGGGTTGTGCTTTTCCCTGCAGAGCCTCAGGGAGCGACTGATTGTTAGAGGGAGCCTAAAAAGAGAGAGACTGGTTGGTGAACGACATCCTGGGCAGGCGGTGGCATCCGGTTCGATCGTGGCTTGCAGCAGAAGCAGGCTGCTGCCACGAGTTGTGGTTTTTTACGCGGTACAACTTACATGCAACTAGTCGTGATATGAGTTTATTTAGAGCCAGACTGAAATGAGTTTCCAGCTTGAATGCAGCAAGGTTTCTGCACAGTTACAATGCCAAATTCAAAACTTTTGAACTTGTTACTGTATAAAAACACCACTCTCTTGATATGTCTGCATGTAAAAAAAATGCAGCAAAACAGTCTCTTTTTTATTGCATGTGTGCTTCTGTCTTGTCAAAATGTGGTGCATACATTACCCATAGTGCAACCCTCTACTGCAGTACTTCTACTACACTCTACTGACAGTTTGGTGGGTTTTGCTAGTAGTTGTAGCTTCAAACCGCTAACCTAGTGCAGAAACAATTTTTTTTTTCATTTTCAAACTTGTACCCTTCGGCCCTGACCGACGCTGACTCAGGTGACATTTAGCAAACAGCCTTGTTCGCATATCGTACTAACAGCGATAGTTTCACCCCAAGAAAAGAGGCTTTCATGTATTACTGATGTGTGATCCCGCATTAAAGAAATCGACCATGTCCAGAAAGATCTGAGTGATACTGACATGACTCAGAGATGATGGGGTTTGGCAACAAGCGTGTGCCATACACCTGCTCTGCTTTCTGTTGAGAGTTTCTGTAGGAGTCTACCAACATTAACATCCCTGTTGTTCTGTAAAAAACAAGCTGCCTCTATGATGCATTTAAGTGACATCAAAACTGGGAAAATCCATCAAATCTAACTTGTAGTCTGCAGCTGAATGAATGAAAATGATGTCCTGTAAAAACCAAATGGAATCAAATGGGACTTGTTTGATTTATTGGCACTGCATTAAGCTGATATTAGTTCGCAGTAACGCTTTTGTGTTGCCGACAGATTTACTATGAGATCAGCGATTAACACCGGACCAGTTTGCTTTTTGCGGCAAGTCACTACTTTTATAACAGTTTTATTGTTTTCTTATCGTGTCTTTATCAGCGTGGATGCCCGTGATAGCGAAAGCTGTAATGTTGTAAGTGTGCAGTAAATCTACCTTTGGTCTGAAGTTGACGATCCTGTTGAGCTTGACGATAATGCATGGTTTTCCTTCCTCGAAGCCGTAGCTTTTATCATTCAGGCCTGAGCAACTATTGAGCCAAGACCTGAAATACTGGCAAGCTTTCCTCTGTCCTCCCTGGTCACTTTCCAGAGGGCCGCGGTCATTGTACGAACGAGGACTATCCATAGCTGTCACAAAAAGACACACAGACCTTTAAATGTAAAGAGAATTTCACACACAAAGACATTGCCATTGTTCTTAATTTTTTTTAGGAAAGGACAACATTATTTTAAGCATTACTGAACTATACTGGATCGTATTAAGTAGAAAAGAGGGTTATACTTGCCTCCACAGTTTTCATAATTCATCTGCTCAGTCTGAATTTCATCATTGTACTTTTCAAGGAAATCGTCCATGGCCTTGATGTACTGCTTATATGAGTTTGGGTCACTCTTACTGAAAGAGATTTCAGATTTCTCTGAGCGGGGGGTGTGTGAGAGACCTGAAAAAAAATCACAAAATTGTTGTGATTATAAGAGAGTTAAATGCAAAAGCACAACATTGTCTCGATAAGAAGATGCTAAATTTAAAGGGCCAAATGCAAAAACACAC
>JBAJHX010000106.1:22977885-23008212 GCA_037176925.1 Amniataba percoides
AGAACCCAGGGGGAGTCTCTGCTCTATTATCTTAGGACAACAATGTGGGGTCTTGGGGATTTCCTCAGATGGTCTCTGTCAGCTCTTTATAGCAGTAATTTTCCACAGACCTTGTGCACAAGGCCTCGGCGAGGCGTGGCACAAACAGACCGTGAGATGGGCGAGAGGAGTGAAAAAGGAAGCATGACAGTTATGAGCCTTTTCCCTGCCTCCCTGCTGGATTTTTTCATTTTGTTGCAGCAGTTATGAGCAACACCCGAGGTATTTGTGCAACAGAGACGGAGAAGTAACATTTGCGCTGCAGTGGTGGCCTGTGAAAGTTCACCAATCCCCTGCCCCCACCCATCCACTCTCACGTGTGTCTCTCTCACAATGGAAACTTTTAGCCCCAGAGTGAGAGGCGGGCTCTGAGAAAAAAAAAAAAAAAAAAAACCTAACTACTCCCTGCTTCCTTTATCTTGCCACTACTGGAAACTCTCTTCGGCTCAAAGCGGCCCACACTTCTCTCTCTGCCAGGCTGCTCTTTGATTGTCAACGGCCGCTGACGGCTGACAGACGAAGCGGCGAGGCAGACCCGAACTGCGTGCGCGAAGCCGGTCATTTACAACGGCCTGCTAAAAATACCCGCCAAGGCCGGAGCATGTGCTGTGCAAACAAGTACTGGCACAACAAGACGGGGCCGGGCAATTAAAATCCACACGTCTCCGAGCTCGCAGGACGTTTCAGAAATGCTCGCAGTGTGTCTGGGGCAGCGTTTGATGTTTTCACAAGATTACAGATTAGAAGTGATCTCCAGAAAAACAAGCTTAGGGGCTCTTAGCTGCGACAAAACAACATTTTTATCCCCCTCCTTTTTTTTTTCTCCCAAAGAATGAACTCCAAACTCTGGCGGCTGCCACACATATGTAAACACGTCGTCCGTGACACATGCAGAGCACACATGAATCACTTCAGTCACAATAGGAGTGAGCTACAACAGTTCCCCTGTAGCCTGAGGGGGGAAACATTGACTGGCTGAGAGGAGTGAAGGACAAAATGGCTGAACCTATCTAAGGTCAGAAAGACTCCTGATAGAGGAGCCGCTTAAAGGCACACCCCAACAGTCGTTTCTGCACCATAGGCGCCACAAAAAAGGCAGAAACATTTGCCAAAAAAATCACTTCTGATCGCTGCGACAGAGCCCGAAAGCCGCTGTCTGCTTCTGGTGAAACATCCGTTACAAGCAGCACAGAGAGATAAAAACTGAGGGTTTTATTTACCTGGGGGGGCGACTCTGTCCTGATAGGTGGGCTTGTAGTTACTTAACGTGAGCAGCAGTGCCTGAATGGTCCCGACGAAAATCCCAGCCAAGCATCCGTAGAATATCACGTAGAACAAGAAGATTTTAACTGTGAGGGAGAAACGTACATTTCATTAGTACACTGTAAAAGGATTAGAGCTGCGACAAGTAGATTAAACCGATTAATCTGAAACTATTTCAATGAGGAATCATTTGAGTGATTTGTGAAGCAAAAATGCCAACAGATTTTCTCCTTTTAGTTTCTCAGACGTGAGGATTTGATCGCCACAGTACATGTTGTTCTGACTTTTCACAGACCAACTCATATTATCAAACTTACAGCAAAAGTTTTGATTTAAAGACCAACATTTTTAAGTGGCATTAAGTCAGTTTCTTGCTTTAAATGATGTGGATGTGTCAGGTATGGTGAGATTCAAAGACTCAAGCGTTTCTTTGACTTTGTCGTCTCTGTATCTCCAAACTGTCGTTCAAGGACAGGGGGGGGGGGTTCATCCAATTTAAAATTTTCTCCAATTATGCAACAGAAGGAGGGGCCGCGCTTCCAGTCCAACAGGATGAGTCACTCGTGGTTCCTGTCAGCACCACGGCCACCTCTTGTGCACAGTGCCCACTGTGCACAAGAGCCGAACGGAGCCTCCTCTGGCTCCGTTCGGCAGAGAGAGGAAAACTTGTGATTAGCATTTCTCGTTTGCCCACTTTCAGTGAACTTCAGCAAGGGGGGGTAAATCAATACTTCAATGTCACCTCCCACTGAAATGTGTCACTAAAAAGCTTTCACCCTCTTTAGATTGTCCCATTTGTTCTCGTTTGCGTCCCCTCGTGCGGCGCTGTGTCTTTAACTCGACTACTGTGGTCCTGATTGGTGTGAAAATGTTTTTTTTGGACGATCTCGGAGATCAGAGTTTCTCCAGAAACAGCATGTGACTGGAGGAAAGAATGAAAAAAAAAAGAGAGGGAGAGAGACCTCCTGTTAGATTTGTATCTGACAGTTTCCACCAGCACAGCCTGAAAGCAGCTAACTTTACTACCCTCCTCCTGCAGCAACACTTTCCAAAGGCCTGAGGGGGCAGAGTGAATATTTCATATATTAATATGTATTCTGAATCCATGACAGGATCGTGAAATGCTGCATATTTATGTTCCTGTTAAAGGACTGTGACACATCAGAGCACAGGGCTTTGAAATCTGTGGAAAAAAACAGCATTGCTTTACCTCAAATCTTTCGTTGTCATTTTCTATTTAATGTGAGCTTTGTTTTCTTTACATCATCCTTTTTTTATGGTTTCTGAACACAGCTGGATCGTCGTCAGCAATGTTTCCAATCCCTGATGTGCCTGCTGTTGTTGTGGCACCTTCCCAAAATGTCCTCTTTGGCGGGTCGCTAACAGGTTCGACTTGGCGGCCTTATCTCCCGCCAAACAGGCCGAGACGCCGCCTGACGTCTGTCTGCCTGCTCTGCCCTCTAACGCCTCGTGTTGCTCTCATACTGGTTTTTTGCATTTCAAACACACCAAGAACTCACAGGCGGTGTTTCCAGCTCACGCCATCGACAACAACATCCCTTTATCTCTCGCTCTGAGGGCTGACGTATGCATTGTGGTCTCTCTTTCTCTCTCTCTCTCTCACGAGGTTCCCTATCATCCACCACAATTCAGAAACATTTGCTGAATTTAAAATAACATCTGAATGCGTGTTTGCCTCTCTGGAGACATTTTGATTTCCGTGTTGCAACATGGCCACGGGCCCTCGCGGCGCCTGCCTCTGCCGCGGAGCCGCACAGAGCTATTTTCTAACGAGCGTGCCACTGCGAGGTGCACCTGTTGAGAGGGAAACTACAGGCTGACACTGCTGCTGACGAGCTGCGTGAGGTCAGACCACGTGCGGCGTCCTTAGGACGAACCGTTTTAACCCTCCATGTGTTCGTTTGTTGGGGGCAGAGACGCGGTTCCTGAAGCGTGTTTAATCATCCAAAAACTGACAGAAAGCACAAATAAATCCTACTAAACACTTTGAAGCTCACTACTAACACTGTTACTAACAGTTCAGTGAATATTTACAGCAACAGGGTAGTTAGGCTCTCTTAGATCAGGCTGCCATTTGGATAATACACAAGATTTCCATAAAAAATACACATTCAAACTATTTTTTGAGCAAGCTACTTAAATTTACCTGATGTTTGTTGTTTTTGCTTAACATTTTTAAACTGTTTTGGCACATTTCTTCTGCTCAGGCTGACTTCAAATCAAGGACACATCATGAATATATGAGGACTCATATCGAACACTAATTAAGAAAAAAACACTTTAAAAAAAGGGAGGGGGTAAATGCTGCGTTCGCCTCACAAACAAAGGGTGTTTCCTCTCACGGGAGCAGGTGAAAGTCAGACAGTGTGGCGCTGAAACCTGCAGACCTGCCCCCCCCTCCACACACACACACACACACACATATTTCTGCTGTTGATTTGCGGCCTGTGTAGGAGTGACTCAGACAACAAAAAGGGAAAAGGCAGCTTGAGAGCACGTGTGTGATTAAAGTGCACCATTTTGTAGGCAGACATCAACAACTGCTGCCTGGTGTAAAAAAAAGTGAAGGCTCAGAAAGTGGCCTGCTGCTGCTGAAAGGAGGCAGAGTTTGAATGGACCTCCCCCCACTGCACTGCTGCGAGGGGGGTGTCACCACATTCACACCACACTGATGATGTCTCCACTTTTTTTTTTTTTTTTTTTTACTGAAAGACGGGAGGAGGAGGGGATTTTTTTAAACTTGCAGCAGCACATTTCATGACAGATTCTCCAAATGAGACAACCTGTCTGCCCCCCCCACACACAACCTCCATTTTTTTTTTGTTGGCTCCACCCCCCCCCGCCGTCTCCTCTCTCTCTCTCAGCAGCTGAACAGACCTGTTGCTGCCTTTCCTCAGTGCCCCCCCAACATGAGACAGCCTGTAATGGCGTTGTAACAAAGTAACTCAAGCTCAAACGTCGTTTGTTAATCTTTGTATCTATCTGTCTTTACAGTGTGTGTGTGTGTGTGGGAAACACGGATATGAATGGAGGAAAAAGAAAAAGGGAGAAGAAAGAGGAAGAGGAAGAAGAGGGAGGAGGGAGGAAGGGGGGGTGGCTCTGGAGACATGTGAGTCGTGATCTGCTCCACAGCACCGACAGTGTCTGGGAGAAAAAAAATACAGTTTGTGGGAAAAAAGGGAGATTTAGTGGGATTATTGGGGACTATTTAACGGCGCGGAGTTATCCGATCAATGCTGGCTGGATTAGACGAGCAGCCCCCCCCGTTTGAAAGTAGTGAAAACAGAGTTAAAAGGATCCATTAATCTGGAGGGGGGGGGGGGTGAAAGAAGATCAGCTTATTAAAAAGAGGAATAAATAAATAAAAATGCTAATTAACTAAGAAAAATTTCCACTCTCATTAGGAGGCGAAGCAGTGGACCCAACCCAAGTTTGAGCATTTGGTTTTCTATGTTAGTGTGTGTGTGTGTGTGTGTGTGTGTGTGTGTGTGTGTGTGTGTGTATGGGGGGGGTGTCCTGGCCTAACATACACACACACACTGTCCTTCAGGATGACCTTTTCATAAAGGACGTTTATTAATGAACGAGTGCTCCGCCTTTTCTGATGATTTCCTCTCTGCTGCATCCACACAGATAGTCCACCAACAACCCCGTTTATATTATAATTATTATCATTATTACTATTATCACTATTATCATTCATCCACACACACACATTTCTCATTTATCCCTCGAAATAATCGACCTGTAGCTCCTCTTCAGGCTTTTTTTTCCTCCCTTTTTTATTCTCATGTCGACGCAGCTAACTTCTCCTCCACTGAGCAGCGAAGTCACGACGCAGCTCAAACAGGTGGACACACACACACACACACACACACACACACACACACATTTCTCCCAGTGTCATCCTCACACACTGAGTACTCACACCAGCTGCCTCCTGTGCGTCCCAGAAACTCCTTCTTCTCTGAATTCCACAGAAACGTCCTCCATCCTCCGTCGCTGTCTTTATTTCCAGACATGTTGGGCTTTAGAAAGGAAAAAATGTCCCCCCCTCTTTAATTTGGCTGTGTGTTGAGTGTGTCGCTGCCTGTGTGAGCTGGCTGCAGCCCCTCACTGCGCGCAGACAGAGAGGAGAAAGGACCGCCTCGTACCCGACTCCTCCACTTGTACCACCCACAATTTATCTCTCAGGGAAACCGGCTCCGCCTGCAAACTCCCGGAATAAGTTCACACTCCTCCTCCTCCTCCCCCTTCAAACAACACCACCTTAAAGAGGAGGGAGGGCCGAGGCCAGCAAATCACAACCCGCCGCCGCTTTTTGCGTAAGAGGCAGAAAAAAAGAGAAAAAAAAGAGAGAGAGAAAGAGGAGTGATGAACCAGCAGAGACACGAAATGATGATTTAAATGATGCCGCTGTCATGGCAACCACCGTGGTCCTTACATGCATCAGCACCCCCCCATCCGAAGAAAAAAGATTAAACAATTGGTAATTGTTAAAGTGGTGAAGAAAATAAGATGCAACAGTTGAACCAAAAATTCACTTTAATTCGTCCACAGATTTAAGACTTCATTTGTCATGCTAACAAAAAAAGAGTAATAGATTATATTATATGTACATGTGTAATTAGGCTATTTATTTTCCATTCTTATGTTGATATTTTATGTTCTGCTTTGCATGTTTTCCTACTGTTATTCCCACCGCGTGTTGCCGCTGTGGGTCTAATAAAATCTAATCTTATAACTAAAAAGGAATAAATAAGCTGAAGTAATGCAATAAAATACAGACCTAAAATATAAATTGTAAAACTGATATAAAACATACATAATTAGGACAATTTTAGGACACATTTTACTGTAGGAATAATACTTATAATACTTATAAGAGTGCAATACATCATGTGATTAAACATTAAACCTGCAGACTTTTAATGCACACAAATACGTCACATTTTCAAAGTTCACACTTTCCTATTTAAGCTCTTCATCGCCAGGTTAATCTTCATATTTTGCATCAAGCCAAAGTTTTTAAAGCGTTCGTGTAATTACTCGGACATCCAGAAGGGGGAAAAAGTTCTGCACTCCACTTTAAACTGTTAGTTAAAACCACATTTCTGCAGTATCTTGCTGGTACCTGAACTACATTTATGTTTATGTTGTTATTTTGAGTAGTTAAGTTACTTTTCTGATGTTTTTTGTGAAGTTAAAGGCTGCTCTTTGGAACTTTTTCTGTTGATTTTGGCGGCCCCTGTGGACAAAGGCGGTAGTGTTTCACGTTTACATTAGGTTGCACGTTGCCTCCACTTCACTCCCTGCGACCTCTGTGATAAAGCACATAATTAAATGTACACCTTTCATGCAAAGTCAACAAACATCTGAACAGGATAAACACTGTAAAGGTGCATTTTATGGCGGCTCTGTTGTATTGACTTGCGTTAAGCAGCCTAATTAAGTCCTCACTGAGATTTACAACCGGTTGTAAACTGTCACATCGTCGCACTCGTTGTTTTCTTTATCCATCATTATCCATCCACCCAACATTGCACAGGTGTAACTTCATTTATAAACCTGTTTTTGGACATGTTGCCTACTTATTTATCCACTTACATGTCACATAAACACACTTTCATCACCATCCCCTTCACACAATCTTGGTAAAATAAAAAGGCCGAAGCTTTATTCCCTGAGAGGATTTAAAACTTTTTTTAGAGAAACGTGGAGGGAGCGTCTGTGGAGGTTTGCTCTCGTAGATAGTGTTTATTACTATCATGATATTTGGTGCCCTTTTATCACTTCGTGGTTTGTGTTTTTGCCCCTGTAGGAAATGTCCTGCCTGTCTGAAAGTTTACTTTACCACAGGAACTCTCCTCAGGGACGAGCAGCCTTTGGAGGAGCTCAGTGTTTTTCCACTGCTAAATTAAGTTCAGGGAAATTATTTTAACACCCCAAAAATTCCCTGCTACTTTTCAAAATACAGGAACTTTTGGGTAGTGGTTCTGATTCGTGGAGTATTCCCAGCGTCTCATTTCAGCCGCCCGCCATTTATAAAAGTCTGCATCCACAAGTGAACTGTGTTTACAGATTGTTTTTGTTTAACATCGACATGAAAAAGAAGGTCTAGAACAGATGGAGCGATGATGAAGCTCAGGCCTTACTGAGTATTTACACTGAGGAAGAAACCCAGCATGCAAAAATGACTTGAAAGACCTTTACCTTACATTTCACTTTTAGACTACAGGAAACACGACTTTTGTGTTTTATTGCTTCTTCTGTCTTAACTGAGTCTCTCTTGTAAAGGAGACGCAGTGTCTCAATGAGACTTCCTGTTTCCATAAAGGTAGAAGAAAATAAATGAAAACGAATGTGGGTTAAAGCATTATTTTTCAGTCAAACACGTGGACCGGCGTTTTAAAGAAACATAAAACAATGATAAAGAAGTCAAACCAGAGGGAAGTGATTTTTATATTTAATGAGGAACAGACTGAATTATAATTGTGTCCAACACAAACAAACTGTAATGAGGAAGAGGAACAGCAGAAAAACAAAAAGTGGTGAACAGGCCTCACTTTTAAACTCGTCTCTAGTTTCCATTAGCCTCAATAAGAGCATTTCCTTCACTTTAGCCTGTGTTAGAAATTATCAGCCCATATTTAGTTGAATCTGTTGAAGTGCTTTGGCTCTCTGGCAGCTCAGTGTCACTCGCTCATGAGTCACAAACTGATGACACCGAGTGCTGAGAAGTCAGAGGGTGACTGAATGATGACGGAGGCGTTTCCATCGCTGACCGTTATCGGCAAAGACTTCAGCCAGTGTGAGATCAGACAATTCACAGAGGATTGAACTGAAGATACTCATTTACATTATAACTATCCCTTTCTTATCACCATACATAAACGCATGAGTCAGTGGTAATAATATGATAATAAAACCTTATTTATAGAGCAGGTGTCATACAGGTGGTGCAGCTCAAAGAGCTTTAGATTAAAGTGAAGAAGAAAACAGATAAAATTTAAAATAAGTGCAATTGCTGTGCGATAAAAGCAAACAATAAAATGAATAATAACATAATGAGGTAAGAGCAACAGAGTATGTAGGAAAGATTAAGAGCCCTGTAAACAAATAAAATAACTTCAGAATTGAAGTCGACGGCAAGAGACGGCAGGTTAGCTAAAACTGGGGTGATATAATGATAGTAAAATAACACAAACAGCACACAACAAGTCTGTCTTATAATTTTCTTCATGCTGGAAGAGTGGAGGGAAGGTTTCTGGAGAGTTACTGAAAATCTGGTCCAGGTCAAGAACGAAACACGCTGCTTCGCTATTTGTTTCTCTCATTAAACTCTGAGGTGATGGGCTGAATCAGTCAACAAATCTTGAGTCAGCTCATAGTTTAAATCAAGAAGTCACCATTAGACATCACACAGCAAACCAACAGTGGGCCTACAAGTACTGATCTGTAAGTTTCCACATAAATGCATTAATCTTAGAGCCGGTTGTTTTAAATAAAGTCAGTGAACATGGATCTTATACAGAGTTTTACATACATGAGAGTCTGTATGCTGCAGCCACAACAGTTGTTTGCTTTCTGTAAGTACCAGCTGAACACAAAAATATACACTTATACATGTCTGTCTTTTTAAGAAAGTTTAACTAAAGTTATATAAAAGCCCCTTCTTTTACACAAAACAACACCTCTGGTCTAAATTCCTCCCGTCTCTCAAACGGGATGTTTTTGAAAATTGAATCACAACTTGTTTCTTTCTGTGTGGTCTGCAGTGAAAACAGCCTGCTCTTCAGTAACCAGTCTGTGTTCACACCATTATAAGTAAACAATGTAATGCACTCTTTTGTAGGACTATTGATTCTGCAGTGATAACCCAGCAGCTCGCTGTTTGCACAGATCAAGGGTTTGCCAAGATTACCAGGAGGTGCAGCATTCTGAGACGGGCTGTGGACGGGACCTGGTATGTGCCGGACTGGAGCTCGTCAACAATCGTGCGTCTATGCAGAGGAGGGCTGGAGGGACGCTGGCCTCCAGGACTGGCCCTTTGACAAACCACGTCAGTCCAAAACAATCTCCCGTGGTCAGGTGAGAAAGGGAGGCTGAGGAGGGAGACTTTAAAGTGTGTGTGTGCTGTTTGTTTTCCCATCAAAACTTGCTTTATTAACGTTAACTACTGTTTGAAACCACAGCAGAGAAGATATTTAGGGCTTCACACATTTTGAATAGATTAATATTAAAAACTTATTTGATCACATTTATCTGTACTAGATAGAAGAAACTGTCTAGAAGCATTGACGATGAAAGGAGGCTCACAGACGGGATTATCATTCTCGATGCTCTGATATTTGTTCAACGGCTGGTTGCTATCTTTGTCTCTTTGCTCTTTGGTGCTGGACAGACAGCAAACAGCAGGTTTATCCAAGTTTGAAGCTAAAAAAAACAACTAAAACTAATGACAGCGCTGAGAGCAGCTAAATCTGCTGATCCAAAAATCAAAACAGTGAGCTGAAAGATGCTGAAACGCTTTGTAGAGCTGGGTGATAATTATCTGGAGGCCTGAGTCTTAACAATTCAATCCACTGTTGATATAAAAATATTGATCTCTGTGCTAAAACAAAGGTCGTCGCCTACATATCGTCCTTTGAAACTACAAATATTACATGTGCTTTGACTTAAATAAGCAATTATATTTACCAGATGGATTCATTCAAACATCCACAGAATTTCCTTCCTGATAGAGGCTGAAATCAGCTGTTAAATGTACGCTGAGTTTCTGACTGCTTCCTCGAGGTGCTTTTACAGCGTCAGGAATGTAAATCCGTCAGCCACTTAGCAGCAGATTTATGTCACACCTTTCCCTACAACACTTAGAGTTCACTACAGTGTAAAGACGGCCACAGAAATTCGGAGCTCTGAAGTCGAAGGTGGGGTGGCGAGGTAGTGAGCCGATTAACTCGGACGGCCTGTGAATTTGAATCACTGCAGTTTTGTGTGACTAAAACCAGACTGAAAGTGATACCAGCGTTTGTGTATGGCAGGTGAGGGACGTAAACAAGTATGGGAATGTGGTCGGAGCGGTGCGCGGCTGTACATTCCTCTGAAACATTCCGGCTTCACGTTTCGAACACAAGACAACAGCACACTTCAAGTCATCAAGTATGTTTTGCAGTTGTTGTCTGCATGTCCACCAATATATCATCATTCTTTATATGTCACTGGTTGATTATTCTTTAAAAGTTTCCACAATGGGAAACTATCCCGTATGAGCGTCCTCTCCCAGCGTGCAGTGGAATAAAACTAATTTTGCACTCATTAGCCTGCGTTCACCCCGTCCTTTTCCTGTGCTGCTTTCACACACAAGCACGTCTTTGTTACTGCCCTTCAAATTAAAACACCTCGTGGTTTTGGTGCCGCCCGGAAAAGTTGACGTCTCATTTTAAGGATCATTCATGGAGCGACCTGCGCGTCCCCCCCCTGCCCCCACACCCTTCGTGACATCTCGATCAACACGTGGAGCCTTTGAGGTCCGTATGGTGTGACCTTTACATTCGAGGGGCTGCCCCTCTCCCTGCAGGCGGCCCTCCCTGTTAGGCTGACTCACAGGTGAATAAGCAGGCCTTACCACGCGATCACACTGTGAACAAAACGACCAACAACATGCTGAAGATTACAATAACATCCTATACGAGTGATCACAGCTGAACATTTCGTGGTAAATTGCTGCTCATGTCAGATATTTGCTCCATCTGTGATGCAACAGAGGATAAAAACACTTCTTAACCAACGTGCTGATACCGTGAACAGCAGATGCTTGAGTTTACTTGAAAGTGAAACTAAAACATGCACGCTGAGATTTACACACCACTTAATTAAGACTAGCCAGTTATTACCAGGAGATTAGATGTTACTAAATATTTACAGACGGCAGTTGCTGGCCTTGCTAATATGTCCCACTGAGCCTGCAGTAAATCAATAACAGAATATGGCAGCCATGTCCAGCCTGATTAAAATGCTGTTTAATGACGTAATCTTCATTTTGATTCAGTTTGAGACTGGCTAGATTCTCAGATTTAGGAATAGCTGGTGCAACTCAATCCAGTAGATCACTGGGCCTCAAACGCCAAGCAGAGAAAAACAGCATAAGCACAATGATTTTGGATATTTTCTGCATTTTACTGCATAGCTGAAATATAAAATGTGTGAGTCCTTCATGCAAAATTGTTTGCAGCATAATGGACAAAGTGCAAAATTGCTATCTGGTCTTTTGCATTACAGACTGTTCATTTGTAGAGAGGCGGATGTTTTCTGTGGAGCGTGTAGAGTTTACTCCCCCATTTACCCCTGCAGGGTAAACCGGGGAGCAGTTGTCTGAGTTACATGGCAAAATCAATACAGCGCACATCACATTATTTTCCATACAGTGATCACAGCGGCGGGTCATTATCTCAAAAGGATAAACTTTTTTTTAGGTTTTTGTTATTACAGATATTATCAGTAAGGTTAAATTCTTCATTGCCGCACAGTCCAGCTCCATTACACGTATTCTTTGTCATCTTTAGTGTGGAATAAATGCATTAATTCTCTTGTTATGTAAATGTAAGTGGAAAAAAATGACCTCTCTGAATCACAAAGTGCTTTCAGCTTTCTGTTTGGGTTCAACTTTGTGCATTAAAATGTGCATATTTAACTGCATTGTGACAATGGAAAACATAATTATCATTCATAACTGATACCGCCTGAACTTAAATGTTCCATTAAGTTAAAAAAACATTAGTCCAGTTTGAGTTTACTGCTGAATTAGATTACATTGGATTTTATTTAATTGATATCTTTTGCAGACTGCACAAAGCAAAGCTCTCGCTAATAGAAAGTAAATGTATAAAACCAGCAAAGAAGACAATTCATATAAGAAAAAGTTTAATACTGTTTGTGTACCGTATGTGGCTGTAACAGGTTCAATGTGTGTTTGTTTTTCATATCAGAGTAATTGATATGTTGATTTTACACTGGAGACTCAACATGAGACGATGAGACGTGTTGGTTGGTTAGTCACCCTTTTGTTTCTTTATCCAGTCAGACATAAAGTGACAGCAACTAAGCTGCAACACAAGCCTTTGTTGGACCTGTTGGACAGTTTACACTCTGTGGCGATGTGTTAAAGGAATAGTTCAACAGAAAAACAGCCACCAGGTGAAATTGTTGGTTTGTGGCGTTACGAGCAGTTATGTGCTGGATTATTTCCAGCTAAGCACAATTTTACATTTAAACAAAATGAGAAAAACACATATCTGTGCAGATCTGAGCCGTTTATTATTATTACTTCATATTAATTTGTTAAACAATGGTTACCCAGTCTTATCTTTGACACTGTGGACTAAATTTAAGCAGTGAGCCAGAATCTTAATGGTCATTGATTCAACATGGGTTTGATCAATTGAAAGCAATCGTGTTTCTGACTGATTAGATGCTGTTCTCTAACTGCATTCAATTATCATTTCTTAATTAATTCACTGGAACAGGAATAATTTACGTGAAATTTACTGGAATGAACTTAAATGTGATCATAAACCCTTTATTAAGTACCTGGAGCAACAGAAATATGACAAAACTCTGCTGTTTCCTCCACAGATTGTGATAAACTGATTGTGTTTTAGGTGATTTTATGTTCTAACATGGAGATTAGAGAGTCACCCTCCGCAGTAAAGTGTAGTAGCTGTGTTGACATGCAGCTCCATGACACAGAGTCTGCCAGCTTTCACTGACCCAGTTTGTCAAACACAGTGAAGAAATGGAAAAAAGAGCAAAGTATCAATCTGAGTACGTTTTGTACCAGGATCAGCGGGACATTTTCACACAAGTGTAATTCAATTGTGGACACTTTGGAGCAAAAACACAGTTTTGATGTTGAAGAAATGTGGTACGCCACTTTTCATTACCTACTGTGGGCGTGCTGGAGCTCAAATAAAGTGTTATCAGCTAGAAAAATAACATGCATGATATCTGACCTTGGACTTGGTTTACTTTTGAAGCAACATCACAGAGTTTGGATTTGAAATCTACTACAAAGCAGCTGAGCCTTAGGAAGAAAAGAAATACAGATTAGTGAAATAACTTTGTCTTTCTCTTGTTTCTCTGAGAGTCATTTGAAAATCAAAAGCTGAAAAAAAACCCCAGCATGCAGCATTAGCAGAGTCGGTGTAACTCGGCACATTTTCTCCTCCACCGTGTGATTTATGATCTTTAAAGGCCCACCGCTCTCTGCTGAGGATTAGATTACAGATGCCATGCCTGTTTGTAAAGATATTCCATTAAATGACATCGAGACAGCTGTTAATTGCACTGTGGAGGAAACAGAATACCCAACAAACGTTTGCTGAAAATAATTTATTTTGCAGAACAAGCCCTCTCGCAGTAAACTGAAGTCGCCTGTAAGGTTGTTGGTGCTTTCTGTGGTTTAAATCAGCCTATAGAGACCTGTTGCTGTGAGTTTTCTTTGTCATTTGCCATCAAAACATGACACAGAGTGTGAATAACACCTAGTCTGTTTTTTGTGTACGCAAGAAATGTTTTTGCAAGAGATTACTGGAAAGCCTCCCCCAGAATGCATTGCGCCTCTGGAGACTGTTTAATAGTGACAAAATAATTAACGAATGATGGCGAGTGAGCGTACAACAGGAGCTACTCAGGTCCCAAGACGTTAAGGTGAAGTTGAATAAAAACTCATATTTGCACTGTAGGAATGTAAATTGCCTCAAAATGATACTGAAAAACATAAAATTTTACTCGAAGAGGTAATGATGATTTGCATTTGCGATAAACAGTCTTAATTCTGTCACGAATGTCATGATTAATGCATTCAGATAATGTCAAATTGCTTGAGTATACCTCGGTGTGACCAGTCAGCGGGTTATCGCATACTCTATCAGTTAATTAGTTATTCTAGTTTGCTAACTTCCACTTTCTGAGTGAAAATACAAACTTTACAGCAAGATAAGTTGTCCTAAATGTTGTATTTTGTGCTTTTTAAATGGCCTTTTGTAGAGTTTCTCTGTGTATTAGTTGGGAGTTGGTGCCATGTTTTCCAGCAGTGGCACTTTTAACATTTCAAAAGCCAAAGTAAAGCACCGGATTATTACAGTTTATGGTTTCCTCTCACAAAAAAAGTTAGTTCAAACTTCCATAAAAATTTCTGCGCTCACTGCGGCGGTGCTGAGCCGCTGGGAACGAGTCCGCTCTCGGTCTGGCGGGCTCGACTTTCAGGGATCTGTCAGAGGAGATGAGATGGAGTTATTGAACTGTTCTGGTTTTTCCAAGCAGAACTAATACTTTCACTCAATTTGTGAGGGACAATGTCAAAACCTGACCCCCAGATATGCGCAGCTATACGTCCAAACAAAACATTAACCAGGCAGAGGCAGTTTGTGCGACATTTCCGCTGTTTTAATAAAAATTAAAACGCAGAAATGCACCTTTCTCCAGTCTACTCAAACATTTTGACTCATGCATATCATCTCCCACACAACCTTGAGGCCTAAGTGGGGAGTCGCGGCATCGATACAGCTAAATAAATGAGAACAGGGTATCATGCGCCTGGAATACTTTGGCCATGATTATTTTCTGTGCAATCATTCCTGCTCTCCCATTATCA
Organism: Amniataba percoides; assembly: GCA_037176925.1. NCBI lineage: Eukaryota > Metazoa > Chordata > Actinopteri > Centrarchiformes > Terapontidae > Amniataba > Amniataba percoides. Next base: position 22,992,863 of record JBAJHX010000106.1, read on the forward strand.
CTACTGTCAGCGAGGCTTATCTCTGCCTGCCTGCCTCGGTACCCACAGCTCAGACACATCCTCCAAGCAACCACGACGCATTGTTCTAATGAGCTTAGAGCCTGAAGCAAAGTGATTTGTTTTGTAGACGTTATTACGGTGGCCTTTTGGCTGGCCCCTTAATTTCATCAGTGAAGCACTATTAAACAGCAAAGGTCTTATGGGAAAATGGACCATGCTGAGGGACCTTTTGACATCCTCGCAGTGGCAGTTGCGTAACCCTGCATACCAGGGATAGCTGTGTTTTTAGAAGTGAAGTATCACGCTATTCATTCATAATTAGAGCCCAAGAGGGAATTCATTGTGGTGATTTGTTTTGAGAAAAAGGTGGTCTTCATTTGTTTCATCAAAGATAATTATGTCTGTGATTCTTCGCAGTTAGAAGAGTGTGCGAGTTGTGTAAGGAACAAAAACAATGACAAGGACAGCAAGAAGCCAAATTACGAAGGCATTTTTCTCCTTTTAAGTGTTAATTTTGTGTGTTAATTACTATAATAACCAGATATTAATTAACTGGCGTCTATTTTCAAAAGCAATTTTTCAAAGTGTGTTTGCAAAGCCACATGTAAGAAAGTGCGCTTGCATTTAAATAACAGATGGACGATAATATAGAAGTGTAATAATTCATAAAAGGATTCTGGGACGTGTTATCTGGTGGTTTGAGCTTCACAGATTAGTAAAGGTTGGCTCCTGGTTGTTTGTATTAAATTGCCATGGATACAAAGCCATTTAATTACCACACTGCATGTTATAACGATGGGATCCGTGATCATGGTGTTTGGAGCTACCTGGATGGTATTTGCATGACATTTTCATACTCGTCCGGCATGAGGTCATGCCGCTTCTGCTTATTGGTAGACTTTGCTGACATTCAACACGTTGGACTTCCTGGTATCTTTGTTTGTTTGGATTAAACATTAATGAAGTACGGCAGCAATTTAGTACTGCATGTAAATAAGAGAAATGTGTGGCTCAGGCTCCACTTGAACGCCCATAATGTGACTACAGCAGGTTTGTTCATGAGCGACACCTGATCTGCAGGTAAACAAGCCGCCTCGTAGTTTTTATGAAACTTCAAGCAAAGGCTCTCTGTCATAGATTTGTAGTTTGTTAACTCAAGCTGATAACTCTGTTGCAACGAGTCCTCTAAATTTAACAGCAAAAAGTCTTCTGATCTGACGCCTCAGTCGACAGGACGTCCATCATTTGTCAGATAAATATCAGATATAAAAATGAAAGAAATTTCTGAGCTGCTGCTGTCATGGTCAGAGGGAAATGGTGGTTTGATTTACTTGGTGTGGCAATAACGATGATCCTGACTGACAGTCTGACATGTTAAAGTCCGACGTCTTGTTGACCAACCTGACCACGCTTGTCCTTGTAAAATAAAATAGCGTCATCAGACATCCTCATCTGCTGCAGACAGACAAATCTGGACGGTTGTCTTGGAGAGGACAGTCTCCCTTAATGATGTCATTCATCATGTCATGGTCATTTTCTCAAAGTTTGCAGCGCCGCCTCCAGAGCCACATTAGAGGAAGAAATCACACATCTGTTTTTACTGACTGAGCACAGAAAGTGACCTTCATGTGTAAAAGGAGAGAGATACAGTAGATATGTAAGTCTGTGTGTGTTTACAGCATTACTATTTTGTGATCACATGATATATTGAACCACAAATGTAATTTCTCAGAGTTTTAAAGGCAGATAGTAAGTGGACTGGTATCAGCAGAAGGATCAGGACGGACACAGAAACACTGCTGACCGTGTGCAGATAAAACGTGACCACGTGTGATCATGTTCAAACTTGCTTTTTAATGCTCTGCGCTGGGTTTGTCTTCTTTATTTCACTGCATTTTGAACAATGCTTTCTATGTGGTGATAATTAACAGGCAGTGACAGTTTCATGCTGAATAACGAAGCGCACAAACTGAGAAGTGTCAGGACGAGTTTCTGTCTCCTGAAACAGGACACATAGTTGTTTCTAAAAACACATTTCTGAGCATCACAGGTTGTTCTGCTCCTGTACAGACAGACAACATGCTGTATTTGTGGTTTACGTTTCTGAATGGGGTCTCTTCTTCGTCTTGGCAGCTGCTAACGCTGGCTGATTTGAATACAAACACTGGGACAATGAAAGTCTGTCCTGGTGCTCAGAGACCAAACTGTCCTGACGGGCCCTGCAGGGAGGAGATGAGTAAGTGTGTGTTAAGTGCTATGTAATAATTTGGATGTTTAAAATGAGCTTTTCTATTTCCCATCATAATAAATACAGTAGTGCATTTCTCTTGAGGAAACAGTGGATGTTTCAGTGTAGTCGTACTGTTTAGTGAGTGTGGTTTGAGGGGTGAGTTTATCATTGGACATGCTTGATGTCTCTGAACGTTTTAAATTACATACTACTTTACTGCTGATCAGTTTCTTTTGCTTCATCTGAATGCAAATGATGTGAAAGCAGCTCAGATCTCGGTCGGTTGATGTGAACAAAGGCGCCGTGTGGGCCGGTCTTCAATCAGAGGCCCGTGGAGCCGATCTTTGGCACGGCGCAGTCTGGATGTCACAGTCAGATCAAAGTATTGTGAATGAAGCCCTACATTCTCTGAGTGCCAACAGCTCTGCTCTAAATAGAGATTTTTAAATAGACAATAGTGCCTATAAATACCTCGCAGTTCTGCTCCACTTTGACTCTTGTGGAACTCCTCACTCGGTGACTCACACACTATTCCTGAACATGTGCTGACGTTTATTTTTAGATGCTTTGAGGATGATATCTCACATGGGATCAGATTCAAAAGGCCGACCGTGATCAAATGGACTTCTGTCCTCAAAGGCGACCGAAAGTGCCACTTTGTTTGTCTCCATGGTCAGAAATTTTTGTCTAAGTGCATAATGTGTACGTAGCTGTGGCTGTTATCTCACATGTACATTATAATTAATATGTCTGTACTGTTTAACTACACTGAGTCAAGTGGACTGTAAGAATGTGATATTTTAGAAGAAAAGACATCCAGGAGTGATTTTACACATTTTTACACATATTTTTCATTGATTTAATGTTATAATGTAAAGTGTTGTGTGTTTTTTAATGCTGTTCTGGTGCTGTAGATACAAAAACAGGTAACATTTTTGATTGCATAACTTGAAACTGCATAGCCCACCTCAGACAATCAAGCTACACTTTGACATTTTAATATTTATATTATTGTGGATGTGTATTTTTTGTTTCATCCAAGTCTTATTTTCACTTCTTTTCTAATTATTAGTCCTTATTGCACATTAGCTTAGGCTCAGTGCACATATTCAATAAGCATGTGACAAATTAAATCTTTGAATTCTCTTGAATAATGTATCTTTCATTACAAAATCATCAAGCAATCAGTTTTGAAATTCATTGCCAGCAGCTGCGTTAGCCTTTGGCCATAGGATTCGTGCCACTTTCCTCTGAAATATGCACAGAGTGACATGTTTTCGCTAATGTATTCATGTGTGTCTCAGTGTGACAAGACACAGGCTTCCTGTGCAAATTCAAATCTAAATTTCATTATTATGCTAATTTAAACCCTTCTGACACGTTGTCCCCGGACAAGACAAGGACATAAAATATTTATTGTGGCATGAATTATGTAACCGAAACTAAAAGCAACACTTACGCAAACTACTCTAACACTCCATAAATAATATGAGCTCACTTTCAAACAGTCTAATTTGTCTGTCAGTTCACTTTTACCAGCGCACTGTTTCACAGGAACAGGAGAAGCTGTGGAAAATCTAATTGCTGCTATCTTGTGATGCAGAAAACATAATGGATCAGTGACTCTGCAGTGAGTGAAGTAGCATGGCCTTTCTGATCCTTTTATTCAATTACCTTAATAACGAGATAGGTAATGCATTGATAAAGAGCTGATGTGATAGAAGAAAACATAATGTCACTGTTTTTTGTTGCTGTTGTACAGATTTTATGTGTTTTTCTGGTCTTGAATGCTAAATGAAAGTTTAGTGACGTGGCTGTTATTTTATGTTTTAAATGTCTATGTTTGTTTGACACCACAGCGCTCAGCCACTGAAGATGTAAATCCTATAATGAGGTTATAATTACACGTATAGTTAGGTTGTAATGAAAAAAATTCTGTTGTTGCATCACAAACGGGTAAATAGTGTATTTGCTGGAGACTATTTTCCACCGTGGAGTCATATATATTTGGCATGCTCATTCATAGCACAGGTCGGCGTGTCTGAGATTGAAGTGAACCCCAAGCGTATGCGCGTTCGTGGTAATGAAGGAATATGTCATCCAGCGTAATGCTGTGGCTCGCTGATGTGCTGTTTGTTACGCCTGTCAGGCTTTCCAATTTCACACAGTACATACACACAGTACATACACACTGCGATGGCAGATTTACCACTGGGAGCTCTGTAATTTTCAAAACAATGCACCCTTGATTTCAGAGAAGCAGGCCTCTCATTTCAGCAGCAAATGATGATTTTGTTGATGGTTCCTTTTATTTCGATTGGCTTATTTTAAAGCTGTGAGGGGATCTTGCACTTGACAGCTTTATACATCATACTGTGCTAAAAGACTGAAGCTAAAAGTGCATGTCCTGAGTTGATTATCCATGCAGGAGACAGATAAAGAAAACAGTCTTATTGTTGAAATGCAAGCTCGTTAATCCCTCTTTCACCATAAAGAAATCAGGTGAAATATTATGTGATGCTCATAATGAAATAAAGCTGCTTCATGCCTCAAAATGACAATTTGTATGGAAAGAGCCATAACAAAAACATCATCACACTGCAAAGTTAACAACCTGAGCAATTTGATGGTTGACACGTGAGTGCATTCTCAAATAAAGCGTCACATAAATATCTGAATTGCATGTAATCTCAAAGTGCTGTCTCTTAAGGTAAACCCTCATCTATGGTGAGACTTTATTCCTGCTCCATCTCAGAGTCTACCTTAAAATGTCAAGTGAGGTCCACTTTTGGATTTGTCCCCTGAGCTGCAAATTACACATCACTCCTGGATACAAAACATCTGGTCAACAAAAGGCTCGGAGGAGTTTAAACCGAGGCAGCTGTGAGGAAGCTCTGCAGACGGACTGATTCCTTCAACATGGGTCCTGCTCTGGTGGTGTTGGCGCTGTCTTTGCTGGCCACAGTGGCAGCTCAGTCTCACGACCACCACGACATGGGCTGGGTCAACGGGTACCGCCAGAGCTTCAACTTCCAGTGTCCGCACGGAGAGGTGCTCGTGGCCACCAGGAGCTACTACAGCGAGCAGGACGGCTCAGACCGCTTGTGGTCGTTTGAGTGCCAGCCCACACCTGAAGGTCTCGGGGAGCCCAGCGACTGCTGGTGGGACGACATCAGCCGTGCTGGGATGGAGTGGTGAGTCTCACATCAGTACATTTGCATCTGTGTGCTGAGGCGTGCCGGAGGAAGAGTCTGTTCAGAGTTTACAGCAGAATCAGTGTGTTAGTTGCATTTGTAGAAATAAAGAGTGTATTAAAGTTTAAAGACCACCTGTGGGATGCACAGAAGTCACTTTTATGGACTGTTGCTGTAGGTTTTTCTCCTGTTTATGATCTTCAAACCTCATTACTGTCTTAACTTTACCAGCGGTGACATGAATAAATGATGGGAGGAGATCAGAGAGATGAGTAAATCATTCAGGAATATGTGAGTCAGATTACACGTGGACAGTAAATGTTGCAGTAAACTTTTCCAGCAGTTTCCTACAGCTTTTACTCTGAGCAGCAGCTGGATTTGATCATTTGTTCCTCTTCAGACAGCTGTTTATTACAGATAAATGTATATGAAAATCACCTAATTTGGCCTGCATGTTATCAGAGACCTTACTTACTAAGTTACATCCTTCACTGTAGGTTGAGGACATACTTTGACCAACAACACAGCTTGTTAAAGGTCACTATTAGCAGACAACAAAGGCCTATACGAAGACTGTGTGGAGTTTGCTGCTGAAATTGTTGTATGAACAAAACCACCCATGTTGTTGGAGGGTTTGCGGCATGTGCACAAATGGAAGATCTCCTGTCCTCATCCGGCATAAAAAAAGAAAAGAAAAGACACAGCTGCAACCAGAGGATGTCTTTTATTCCAGCTCTTTGCTACTTTAAACTCAGCCAGGTTTTAAAGGACCAGAGCGGGAAATTTAGTGACAACTACTGGTGAGGTTGCAGATTGCAACTAACTGAATGAATGAACTCATGTCACCTCTCCCTTCACATGCATGTAGGAGGACTTATGGCACTTTTCATTTTCAGTTGTAGCACTACTCGACTCGGCTCGACTCAGTTTCGGCATTTTCCATTACAATACAGTCCCACCTCAGCCTGAGTAGAGTCATCATAGCGAGGCAGTCCGAAACTTCAGCGACGTCTTTTGTTGTGCGAGACAAACACGAAGCAACTACGGAGGCCACCAGAGAGAAACAAACAGACCCCGCTGAGTAGGTGCCAGGTACTAACATGTAATGGAAAAAAAAAAAAAGTCGAACTGAGCCGAGTAGGTGCGAGTGGAAAAGTGCAATTAGAGTTGTCACTTGAATATAAAAACAAAAGGCCTCTCTGCAGCTAGTTTGTCTTTTCTGAGCTACTGTAGAAACAAGAGGTGTACGTAAATGTGAACGGATCAATGAAACAAACCAATGAAAATGATTATTTTCAATTTCAAGTGATTGTACACAAATGAAAACATTATTATTAAAGCTGTATTTAATTTCTGCCTGTAGATCCCACTAAATCCGCCACACTGGTCCTTTATCACGTTAACAGATATATATATACAGATATAATACAGATATATCTGTTATTTTACTAAAGAACAGTAAAGTTTGGGTTTTATTTTACAGTTTGTGACGTCCTGTTTTACCTATTTGAATGTTTTGAGATGCAGATGTTTCTAAGTAATTACAAGCTAGTGCAAGCAGATTTAGGAAATCACCAGCTGGTTGTTAAAACAGACTTTGGAAGGACTGCATGTGCAAATTAGAAGAGGTATTAAATAGCATCAACCCAACCTTAATAGCCTGCGAAACTAATCACTTGTCCCTGCTGCAACACAACAATTAAAGAGAAACTCAACTCAGACTTTCCACATGTGTTTCTATTAGGTATTTTCATGTTTTCTCATTCAGAGGAACCAAGCCAGGTCCTCCTGGGTCAGTAAAAAGCTGCCTCTCACTGCACAACAGCCAACATGTGTCCTCATCTGGCAGATTTCGGGAACATGACCACCTTTAGTTTCAGTTCCAGTTTGAAGAAAATACATCCAACAGGCCAACATCCTTTCAGATATCACATTGTATTTTATAGGCCACATGTTACAGCATATTCCTGAACTTTTGCAAGCAGCCATTCACAAAAAGTAGATAATATAAAAACAGACTGTGCAGTAATAATCTGCAGTAAATTCAGCCAGCGATTACATGAATCTGTTTATCCTCTGAAGAAGGAAGAATAACATCTCGCCCTCGCCTTTAACCTCTTTCTTTTGATTGGCTTTGTTTCTTATTTTACCGCAAAAATGCCACAACTTTACATAAACTGAACAGGAAGTTTGACCTTGTTAAAGGACTTGACTCAACCTGCAGGGACGGCGAACTGTGGCCTGAGATTTTTGTGTAAACAGCAGCTTGACTCAGCAATATCTGCTTCAGATTTCTTTTTCTGGGTGGGAGAGCAAACACATTTGTATTTTTCAGATTTCTTGTGAGTTAAGCTCGACTGCACCCAGCCCACTTATTCGAAGACAAACACCGCGTCTGCTCTGTTGCTGCCACGCCTGCCTCTCTTTAACATAGCTGTCTGTTTGAATTACACCAGCCAGGACATTACCCTGCAGGGAAACTACCCCCATTGTGCGAATGGCTGATGGCTGTGCCCATGTTGCCATGACAAACTTCTACACATTGTGCAGCTCCTGCTGCTTGGACCTTATTCTTGGATGTGTTGCGGCGACAGCAAAGTGTACGGGCCGTAAACAAACTGCACCTTCAACACGCCATTATTTACTCCTAAAATATAACCGTAATGTTTGAAAGCAGAGGCAAGAATGACTTAACAGGAGAGCATGGAGTGATATTTTCCTTCAGTGTCATAAGTGTTCATTTATTTTTATTAATAACCGAATAACTCTCGTGTCTTTGCAGGACTTCAACGTGCACTCGCAACGGCCTGGTGGCGGGCGTACAAAGCAAATACTTTGAATCGGTGCTTGACCGGGAATGGCAGTTCTACTGCTGCTATTACAAACGCCGCTGTCCCTACTCCTGCATGTACGTTCCCACAGGGTTACAGACAAGGGTTTGACATTTTGAGAAGCATTTTTATTCTTTTGAATTAAGCAGAAATGGAGCTTAGCATAAAGACAGGAAGCAGAGGAAAATAACAAGCCTTGCTCTGTCCAAAGTTAGAAAAGTCTGCATACTAGCACTTCTGAGGTTCTGTTGTATAGTTAGATCTCTTTTTTGTCCTTATATCAGCAGAAATGTTAAAGGGACAACCACCTGGTTTTCTAAATGATGTGCGAGAGTATATTTCAGCTAAAAAAGTTGCTGAGGAAGGCCATGCTCCTATCAAAGAAATAGTCCCGCATTTAACTGCTTAAAAATGTACACTTCAGTTCTTGTGTGGATGAAATATAACAGGTTACTTAATTAATTTTACAGGTGCTGATTGGTGGAGTTTTTTACTTTACACCTCCTGACTGTAGCTTTATTTTTAGCATACAGACTTGAAAGTGGTATTGATCCCAATTTCTGCAAGAAAATGAATAAACATGTTCCTCAAAGTGCTGAATTGTCCTCTTAAATGTTTATACATTCATGTTTAACTCGAAAAAATCATCACACAAACTTTTGTCGCTTTCCACAGGAAGACCAACGACATTCCTGAATACTACAGAGAAGAGGCCGAGTTGGTGATCCCGAGTTATGGCTACTTCATCCGAGGTGCCCAGACAACCTTCAGTGGAGTGCTGAGGTCTGTTCACAACATCTGTTTATTTTATTCATAAAAACATCTGATCCCGTGAGGGGGCAGTTCTGGATCCAGCATCCATCCTAAAATTGCTGAAATCCTCTTGTGGCTGAGTTGGAAGTAAAGATCTCCCTCATGAGGCCTGTGGGACCAGAATTTATTGGCAGCACAAAAGAAAAAAACAGAATAAACAAAAAAAGCTTGGTAATTTATGATCGCTGAACTGACGGGATTTTGTCTTGTGCTTCGTTTCAGAGATCGGCAGTGGAAGTACATCCTGTGCAGAATGACAGACTTTGACTGTGAATTTGAAAATTTATAGATTGTAAGCAGCATTTCTGTCCCATCCATAAACACTTTCCACCAAAAATACACATTTAATCTTACATGTAAACAAAAAACACAATACTGATATTATAAATAACTCATACGATTCATGTTTCATTCATGTATTTACTTTTGATGAATGGATCAACCACAGACATGTGAAATATGCCTGTATAATCACTGTTTTTTTAGTCTTAGCATGCAAAATGACTGCTCATATAAAAGGATAAAATAAACACAGAGGGTCTAAAGGAGCTTTGGGCTCCACGATACACTTTGGACAGCTTGAGTGTTTTCATTTAGTTGCGGGAGGAAGTGGAAGTCCTTTGGCACCATGTGAAAGTGGCTTTCATAAAAAAGAAATTCAATTATTTGATGCTGTGGTCACGGTGGTGGAAAACTCTGTGTCAGGCTTTGCTCCAAGATCTCTCAGTTGAGGTCACAAGACAGTGATGGCCAAGCACATCATGCTAATGTCTATGAAAGCGTTCGTGTAACGATCATGTATGTGCTGGAAGTGCCGGGAAACGATCATGTATGTGCTGGAAGTGCCGGGAAGCTCTTGCAGAATCTCTGGCAACGTGAGCTTTGCACGCGATGAAAAGTGACCCACCTGCTTCCAATTGACTCCACATCCCTCCTTTATTAAAGTGTCTGCGTGTTCAGTTTGGCAATTAGAGCTTCACGGAGAACTGTGCTGGATCTCATGTAACTCTAATGTCTGAAAATGGGATTAAACCAAACCCTTCTTTTGATTACTTCGTGAGGTCATTTCTGGTGTAAGTATGTGGTGCTTAAAATGAAATAACTGAAGTAATTGAATACAAAAGCCTAAGATTGTCAGGGTAAAGGTAATCGTCCATCTACGTGAGAAAACCCTGCAAAAGCACAGAGAGATGAACTCGACCATGACGATCAACGGCTCCTTTGACCTTCACATGGCAGATAGTAAACTGACGTGAGAGATTACCAAAACAACACCTCATCAGGAAGAGGAATAGAAGAGGAATTGAATAAATGTCCTGCAACTGTTAATAATTTAAAAGTAATATGTCGAGATTTTAGGAAACGCTTTTATGCTCCATCAGGCTCAGAGTGAGAAGTGAAGACTGATATGATCTCATGCTCGTTGGTTCAAAATAAAACATCCAGCCAAATACAACCCAAATAAGCACCTCAGAAGGACATTTACTACAGATAAATCCACTTGAAAGCTGTGTAATAGGCATATTTTTGGTCTGTTTGTTGGTTATTGTTCCAGTTCAGTGACTAAAAAGTGTAAAAATGACTAATTGTGATTTTATGTGGGATTGTGAGACTGTTTAACCTTTGGACAGAGAAAATGTCTTACAGATAGATAGATAGATAGATAGATAGATACTTTATTGATCTCCATGACAAATTTACATATGTTATCAGTTTTATAACCTAGATGTGTGTTAGTTTAATCAAAGAAAGTTGTGATCAGAGAGAAAAACACGAACATGATGGAAACTCAAAGTCGTTTTGTTGGGCAGAATTTGAAAGTTTACTTATAGGTACTTTTTATATCACAAGGTGGAGAACGTGAGACCTTTTCCCAGTCGAAGATGAAGTTCAGTCAGACAGGTGTGTGGTTTAGCGCCTCCTAGTGGGTAAAAGTGTAATGCCATTTGATTTTTAACCAATCAGAGGCTCTCAGTGACTTCTGCATTTTGAATACTGACCAATCAGGATTAACCCAACCCATCAGGAGGAGCAACACATGAAAGGTTTAAAAACTGAGCCCAGTCTTACATCCTGAACCATTCATATGCATGATTTGTATTTGTACTTACTGCCATTGTATTAAATGAGGTAGGGAGTTTCGGCGCACTATGTCTTTGTGTTTGGTTCCAACTAAACTATTAGAGTTTATTTATTTAAAGTTACCAAGGCTGAACAAGAGGAGGGAAATCAAATCAACAGATTGGTTTCTCACTGATACTGCTTTCTTCCCACTGACTCGCATAAAACTTCCACCCTGTACGTGTGTTTCAAAATGTTCTCCAACTTTCCCACCTCATCAAGCGACTTAATGCTGTTGTGAACTTTCCAACTATGACATGTTTTTTTTTCCTCTTTACTCCAATTCATTTAATAGCTTGTGAATTCGAGGTAAGCGGCGAGAGAGCAAATACGGAAAAACAAAGTGCCAAGCAGCCTCTTTGTTCTTGTTCCACTCGTGTTGGACTGGACGGGCGTCGTTTCCCCACCAGCCCGACGCTTTAAAGTGCTGTTAAAATCTATTTGAACTTAATGGAGTGAGCTGGGCGAAGGTCAGCCGGCTCGCTGCACCGTCTTGAAAAGAGCTGGGGACCGGGCCAGTAGCTTTCAGCACTGTTTGTTTATGGCAACTGCCGTCTCGGGGCACAGGGCCAAACACCGCAGCGCGACACAGCTGTCCCCTGAGCCAGCGGACGGTGGCGAGCCACACGCCGGCAGAGGCCTCCCGCCCTCAGAGACCCGCCGTCCCTGCGGTGGTGGCCTCCTTCCTGAGCTGGGAAAGACGCGCAGGGAGGGGGAGATACGCCGTCCTGCTCCGTCCCTCCACCGCGTCTCGTTTCGTTACAGCTAGATGAAAAACAGTCCTTTCAAAACAATATTCACGCTGGCTGTAATTAAAGTTCATAGGAGGAGCCACCAAGCTATTAAAGTCTCCTTACTGCAATCACTTTTGGAATCCGTAGTTAGCCACCGTATAATTAAGAGCTAAGTATACATTTATGGCAACAAAACCCCAGAGAAAAAAGGGATTTAACCTCCGATGGAAACCTGCCACTGTTTGGAGGAGAGTTGATGTTTAACAGGTATAATGTTTATCACAGTCTGAGTTTACATAGATGAGTTGTGGGCGGCTGAGGCTGATGGGAACGTTAGTATTTCTGCAGATATTTGGCCCGAGATGAAGCCGCTCTGCAGCCTGGTGGCACGGCGGCAGATACATCCATATCGCTTTCCAGAGGGCAGCAGGTGACCACGCTGTTGCTGGGTTGGACTGTCTTTTAATATCCTTTGGACACAGCGCAGGCACCTCACCTCACTTCTATCACGATGCATGGTGGATGGAAACCAGTTATGGTTCAGGTTTAAAACAGCTCCTGTCCCGAGCTGTGCACAAACCCAAGCCAACTTAGCAGAGCAGAGTAAACTTTATTGTCCCCAAAGGGAAATTTGTCTTGCAGTGGTCAGCTGCTTGATATAAAAACCATCACAAAAACATAAGCAGACAGTTGTTTCACATAAAAACATCAAAAATCATGTAAGGGATGTTTGACTACACATTTCACATCATTACGACAGATTAAGAAGAAAGAAAAATTTAAAATGCTTACACTTACACTTGACTTATACTTTGTTAGTCTTCTTCTTTTTTCCTCATTTGTAAATTTTCCAGATCGGATGCAACACACAACAGGCACTCGCATCAATTATTGAACTTGCAAATGATCAGCAAGAGCACCACTCGCCTCTTCAGTCAAGCACCAATCATCTCTGAATAAAACAAAGAGAGCGTGTGATGTTTTCCCGCTCGCTGCCAGTCCCCAAGTACATCTTCCTCTCCGCTCGTGCTGGTGCAGTTAATGCCCGACTTCATTAGCTGTGATCCGCAAATATTAGCCACTCATCACAAGAGGCTTCTGCATGCATGCTCACTAAAATTCATTTTGATGCTGCAAAACCAGTTTGTTTACGCTGCTCAGAGCTGAGAGCAGTGCTGGACACAAATCTGACCTCTAATACCAGTGATTCTGTACCAATACTTCATATGAGTGAGTATCAGGTCTTTTAAAAAACTAGATGAAGAAACTGTGTTCAGACAGTCGGATTCAGCCTGTTGCTGCAGGTTAATCGCAGCTGTAAATAATCACACAATTAGCTGGAAACAGAGCCTTTGTTTGTGTAATTAGTCACACCTGTGCTTTTTCTGCTTTGACGACTCACAGTGTCAACTGAGTCGAGTTTTGAAGTTATTATTGGAGCCCACAGAGGAATGAAGTGGTGTTGTGTTGTTTGGTCGTCAGCCACCACCACTGAAATATTTTGGAAAACACTGGTTGGATCGGCAACTCCTGGGATCTGCTCCAGAGGTAAGAAAACTTCATTCAAAATCTCTCTGACATGTTGTGATAACATAGATATCTAATAATCAAGCCATGTGGTTCATTTTATACATGCACGGATAAGGATGTCATTTAAAGATAAAGAAATGACTGTTTTGTGGGCTTAAACATCATTTCCCATAAGCCCTGGGAGGTTTCTGACATAACAGCAGGCCAGAGAGGAACAAAGCAAGTTTTAATGATGTAAATACCCATTTTGATGCATTTTCATGGGAGTTGTAGTTTTTATGCTCACACAGTGATCCTTGTTTAAACCACCTTTCAATGTAAAAGCACTCCAGTCCAACAACAAAACCACCTACTACGACCTCACTAACACAATTAGGTACTATTATTCATTTTCTAACAATGTCAATATAAACAGAAAAATAATAAGATCTGTAAAAGTAGACATCATGATTTATCTTTAATTATGAGTTCATATATTTTGTATAAATGACTGACCCACAAGAGGCCTGCATCATTAATAAAGGTCAACTTTTGTTAGCTGGTTATTCTACAGTGAGGATTTCTTAGAGTCAGAAAATAATAAGTATAAGTTCTTATACTATACTAATAATAAGAATAAGTTCTTACACTTAATGGAAAAGCAGCATTAGTGCCTCTGTGCTCAACATTAGGCTAAATGTTTTGTGATTATTATTGACAGTTACATAAACTTTGGTCCTTATATTCAATTATATTAATATAATATCAAATGATTTACCTCTAGAATCAATTAGCTGACAATAAAATAGGTGCAAGTTATTTATTATAGTTTGGCGTTAATTTGAGCACTGAGACTCCCCCAAAGATATTAAATCAGACACAGTGACAATAATTTTAAAAAACTTTGCCGCTGAGCATTTTCCTCACACGCTGCTTTAATTCAGTTGAAATGCTCGGCCGGTGGAGGAGTGAGGCGCCGTGTTTGGACGTGTTCAGGGAGAGCAGAGCAAGCGAGCACCATGGAGCGTGACCCCGACCCGGCCCCGGGGCTGCACAGATAGCCTGTTTATTTTAGGGAGCCTCTGCCCGCTCTCACTGCTCTCACTTGAGGACAAAAACAGCTGCCTCGTTTCATGTCAGACAACAAGGGGCGCAGTGCAGGGAGGGCCCACCGCTCCGACCGGCCAGCTCTTTGTTACAGAGCTCTACCACTTCTCAAAGGAGGTGGACTTCTTAATGCTCTAAATTTACAGCACATGCATGCAATGGAGGCTATTTAAGTGTTATTTGAAAAGGTTCGATTGAGTCCAAATATCCGTCTTTCATTTCTGCCTTCATCCCAGGACAGTTGAGGTTTGCGTGTGGAGCTCACAGATTTATAAACCAATCGGCGGCAGCAGACACAATGTTCTCGTTACTCCGGATAATCCGCAGACCCGACTGTCAGGAACAGTTTTACTGTTTCCTGTAACCACTGTACATATCTGCACGACAAGACACCGCTGTGGCTGAATAAGAACATGTGTCTCCTGTATTTTCTTTGTTAACCACCCCCCTACAGGCTGGATTTAGGCTTTTCTGAGGATTTAATTAGTTTTGTTCAAATTAAAGCAAGACTATGGAAATTTAGTTGAAAATCGTTCGTTTAAATGGAGCAGTGAATTTCCAGACTCCTTTGAGTCTTGAAAGACGTCATTAAAAAGGGACCTGGCTTAGAGGAAAAGGGACGAGACCACAAGGAGAAAAAAATAATGTTCTGTGATAAAATTTCTTGGATTAACTCCTCCAACTATGCAGCCCCAAATAACTGAAAAATGCAATAAGAAAGAATCTAAATATGCAATAAACAATAAAAATAACCAGAGTAAAACAGCCTCTGATCTTTAGAAGTGGCCTCAGTCAGGTCAGGTTGGAGCAT
>JBAJHX010000106.1:23008312-23026175 GCA_037176925.1 Amniataba percoides
AATAAACAATAAAAATAACCAGAGTAAAACAGCCTCTGATCTTTAGAAGTGGCCTCAGTCAGGTCAGGTTGGAGCATTAAAATTTAACCCTGAAGGGCTTTCATAACAGCAAAACTTTCAGCAAATAAAACGAGAGCTCAGGACACAAAGAAGCACCTGGCAAGTCGTGGCTGGTTGGGCGCAGCACTGGTTAATAGTGCAGGGTGTGTCTTCTGCTGTGATTTTGTCTTATTTAGTTTGCAATAAGGATTTAATTTCACTTTGCCCAACAGTCTAAAGCAACACACTCGATCACATCCAGTCACGCTCCAGCTGACGTGCCACGAATAACAACCGACTGATTGTTCCACCAAAGTGTGTCGCTTGATGAATCTGCAAACTGTCGTTCTGTGGGAATAAACATGGACAACAAGCTGATGGGAATCCGGCTCTTCCCAGGTGTTACACTTCCCAGTCGCTGGCTCTTGGGAAAGATTCTTTGCATTGAGGACTCAGGAGGGAGCTCCGCACTTGTGTTTACACAGTCAACTCGTGTTCGTCCTGTGATCACAGAATGATGGTGTCGGATAATAGAAGCCGGTTGAGTTTTAAAGTCAAGAACAACAGCTTACTCACTTTTTCCCCTCTGGGTATGTGGAGCAAAAAAGTTTGGGATTTGATTTGGGAAGGCGTCCAAAGCATTGTGGGAACAAGAGGTGTAAGGTGAGCTCAGTGACCTACTGGTTTCCCAGCCTTCCCTTTGGCTTTCTCACTTTCTTCGCTCGCAGCGCACCTCCAGACAAAAGCATCATTATTGCTCTTGGACTCTTCACTGGTGAATTCTTGGTAGTGAAACAGCACAGAATAAATTAGATGTTTTATGGCCTGCGATGGGGAGAGCTGAATGGATCCATGACAAGTAGGCCAGCCTCTTAGCGGGAAATGTTACACCACACTATTTCCAAGGGTGGTTTTGTCTCCATCATTAGCCATGATTAGCTTGTGGCTGCGTTTCCTGGAAGCCTGAGAATGAAACAAACGCTGCCACAGAGAGGAGAGTCTTTGTTTTTCAGAAGGTGTCAGCCCTTCTTCTGTGATTTTACTGGATCTCCCTGCAGGTGAAAGGTCGAGGCTGTGAGTGTAAAAGATGTACTGAGGCTTGTCAGCGTGTTAATCGGTCTGTTGGCTGGAGGCCCAGGCAGAGAGAAGAGCAGGACTCTAAGTATTGTGTATTAGTATTGTGTTACACAAAACAGGCTCTTCTCACACCATCGAGCATGTGCTCGTGTCTTAGTTGTGTGGACCCCAACAGCGTCTCAGAGTTTAGGTACACTCCTGGAGTTTCTCATATATATAAAACAGGATATAGAAAATATATCAGTCAGTACAGAACAGTATTCACAGAACATGCTTTAATATTTTTGAGATGGTCATTTTTCTCGTGTTTCTGTAAATACATTCATACTTTAAGTTAAATGTCAGCTAATAGACTCAAAACTGTAAAACAAAATGAAAACCAGGTTTCTTTAGAAGAGCACTTTTTCACAAAACTAATGCAAATGTACGAGACACAGGTGAAAAAAGTCTGAGCGATCTCACACATTGTCGCTTACATGCAGTCTGGAGAAGCACAATGTTTCTTGCAAGTTCCCCAAACTTTATGGTTCAGTGCAATGCTTTACACCTTCAAAAGAATCAAGATTCAACAATCAGGAGTCTCATTCAGGATTCAAGATTCAGATTCCTTTATTTGTCCCACAACATTTACGGCGCAACAGCAGCAAACATCAGAATCAGAGTTTATTGCCAAGAATTTGGATTTGGTGTATAAGAATGAACTAAGTACTTCTAAGGTCAAGAAATATAAATAAAACAGAGAAATTTGCCATTAAAAATAGAAGACTCAAGAAAATATTGACGTGCAGAAGTTCACCGTCAGGGGTATAAAGTTTATAAAATACATGTGCAATGTGCAGAGGGAATAACCCAAAGATGTGCTTTAATGAAAAGGCACTGAATCATGCAGAGTGATGTGTCCACGGTGAGAGAGCGTCGGCCAAACTCTCTCCTGCTCACCTCAGAGTCCTGCAGGGTTGGTAGATTGCAGCCAATCACCTTCTCAGCAGAGCGAATGATACGCTGCAGTCTGCCCTTGTCATCGGCAGTGGCAGCAGCGTACCAGATGGTGATGGAGGAGGTGAGGATGGCGGCGTGGACGTGCACCTTCACTGATTTTGCAAGGTTGAAGTTCTTCAGCTGCTGCGGGAAGAACTTCCCCTGCTGAGCTTTCTCATCACAAAGCAACTGTCAGGGAGCAATCAGCTTAGCTTAGCACAAAGACTGGATGCAATTGGAAACACCCTGAGGCACCTGTACTCTAATGACTATCATATTAATATTCTAATCCTGCCATTGATTTAAAACACTACTTCTAATTTTGTATCGGCCGTGCAAAAAATGCCAAACTATTCCCTTAAAGCAGATGCTCCTCTATCAGGCGATTTTCCATTGTGCTGCTTAACATTAGACACAATTAGAGCCATTACTTTCAGATCCAGCTAAGCCAGGCCTCAGGAAATAAAAGACTGGACACAGATGAGGAAGCAGTTCAATATTTTATTAAATTAAAGAGAGGTAGCAGGTGACAGGCAGAGATAACATCAGAACACAATCACACCTGACAATGATTTAACTGAACAAAGGAAGTTGATGAGTGGATGAGAGGCAGGTGAGCAGCCTGGGAGAGGTGACGGGCTGATCCAGGCAGGTGCGTTGAAAGAGCTTATAAAGAGAGGAAGGACGGCACACATGAACAGAGACATACAGATGGGGGAGCACAAAGAAGGGAAAAACACAGGGACACACTAGGAAATCTACTGGGGGCTGTAAAGTCAACTAGTTTAGTTAATAAATAAAAACTAGGGAAACGGCGGCTAATGTTTAGAGGCAGCAGTTCACCTTCTTCATGACTTTTCATGGAAGAGTCATGTATTAAGTAAATGTATTGCAGATCAATTGCATTACACAAATCTTGAAATTTTAAAGAAGTGTTGGTTTATAAAAGTAGATAAAAACAAGATTTATAGTTAATTGTGCTCCTTCGGGCACCCAAAGAGCACAGCATGTTTTACGGCTTGTCGAGAAACAAGCTGCTCGCTGCATTACAGCCAATTTGCTGTAAATACCTGTAAAATGTCAGTCGGCCTGAGCCAGCCAGACAACAAAGCACTGACGGATAAGCAAAAGTGGTCACATAAGCAGAGCCGTGGCTGCGAGCTCTTACATCATCATCCTCCATTCACGGCCTCTCTGCTGCAAAGCTCGGTTTCCTTGACAAACTGTGCTGATTGCCAGAGTCCCTCCACGCTGGACCTCTCCATTCAAAAGCACTTGAATCACACCGGTGGGAAAAGCTTTGAGAAAACACTCCATTATGACTCAATATTGATCCACATTTCTCTTCTATTAGTTTATGGATAAAGCTGAGGGCCAAATTTTCACCTACAGGTGCGTCTGAAACTTCCCTACCCGTTTCTGGCATGTTTACAGCTGGCACAGAGATTCTCCTCAGGCACTGTGTAATGGAAAAGTACTCCACTGCCAGAAGAGCCATAGCAAGCTTTCTATTACTATGTCTGGCCTTGGACACAACAAGAGCATGACAGTGAAAGATAAGGCTGTTTCCACTTGCTCAGTTCCCCGGCTGTGTTTGTCCTCAGAGAGTCAGACACCTTTATCTTACCCAGGAGTCTGGGTCAGACACAAGATCATTGTGACTGCCTTTAAGCTCCAGTTCAGAGCCATTAGTGAAACAGGACAGATAGTAGATTACAAATCAAGACCCCAAAGACCTGAAGATTACAAATCTACTGTAGACCTCAGATCTATAATATCCGTTTAAAGGGTTTCCTAAACTCTTCAAGATTAGTTGGTCAAATCTCCATAAGGAGTTTAGAAAAAGCTTTAAATTTATATACATATGAAAAGGATCTAAAGTTCATCAAAAGCAGGCTGTAGCCTGGTTGGTTTGAAATGGAGTTGATGTTATAAGATGGTATCATCAGCATAAAAATGGACATTGCAATACTCGGCTGGAAAATGAATATTAATGTTCATTAATATAGCAACACCTTTATAAGCTTGATAAACTAAACTTGATATAAACTTTATAGACTTGATTCAAAAGCAACAGTCTGCAGTTACTGGACAGATGAGGTTTTGATGAGGTGCAGGTAGAATCATCTAAATAAATGGAAAGCTGCATATTTATCCAAATGCTGCAGCAACAGCACTCGCAGAGGTTATGAGACTGTGAGGTCCTGATCTTTTTATATCAAGGTCAGAATACTGGCATTTTGATGAGCAGGGCTGAGCATGTCTTTAATCTCGGAAAATTGTCCGCACAGTCCATGGAAAAATATTCAACAGCAAAGACACAACCAAACGCAAAATGGCTGACCATGCGGGTAATAGGGGCACTGATCAGTACTACTCTCTGCACCACAATGCCAGAGGCTATGTTTACTCTTATTTCAAGGTTAGAGCATGAAAACAACATTAGTGTGAACCACTTTGGCGGATGCACATCTGTGGGTCATGTGAGGTTTACTATGTGTTTGGTACAAAATATCTACTGTGGATGGAAAAAAAGTGATGATAGTAATGACAGTGGTTATCAGCTGAAGTGAGAGAGCCCATAAACTGCATTTATAGGAGGCTTAAAGGGAGAATTTCCTCTCAGTCATTCACTATGAGGACCGTAGAGTCGGTGATGAGGGAATAGATGAGGGGAGTGAATTGAGAAAGATGACCGTCTATAAAGGGATGCACAGCACAGATTATGTGGCAGCTATGAATACTGATGTTCCCAGATTTGAAAACAAACCTTCCAGGGCTGGATGGGAAATCAAGTCACCCTGCAAGTCAAGAAAAATCTATCTCATCAAGGGGAAGCTTTCAGACAAAACACTGACAGAGAGCTAATTCCAGCTGTATCGCAGACGCGTGTCTAAAAGCCTCAAAGATTTTACAACACAACCTGCACAGATAAAGAGCAGTGAGGAGATTTATAGACAACAGGCTTTGTTGCATAAGGTGCATACGGAGGAAAAGAGCAAAAAATGATTCCCCCTGTGTGGAGCAGCAACTAAGAGACCTAATGAAACCAGAAAAGATAAAAATGAACCCCTTTACCAACATAAGCTCCATAAATCTCATCTAACAAGTGAACAGATGCAGAAAACTGAAGCAGATCAGCAGTCTGTCAGCGCAGACCTGATGTAGGTCAGAGTCGTGAAGGAGGGAAACTAAATGCACTTATGGGAAGTAAAAGTTCAAGAGTGTTTATTTTATCAGGGCTAACATTTGTGGAGACTGCAGCTGAAGCACGTAGGTGTCAGCCATTTTCGCAGGACTGGTCTGACATTTTTTGGAAACACATTTATTCTCTTTCTTGCCACCAGTTATATAAGCAGATCCACATCACATTAATATCTTTATGTTAATATGACAAAGCAGCAGGGAGATCTATATTTATTGTAAAGTAATGAAACCATACAAGACAGTTGTCAGTATTGTCGTCTTACTCAACAACAGAATGAATAAGTGCGTCTCTTTGCAAACACCTGAAACACTTGGCTCAGACATTTCAAAACTTAGAGTGTGTCATTTCATACTCGTCTGACACAAACACCACCCTTCCTGTTTTGAGTCATAAAAACCTTTCACTTCGTACCAGAGAACATGTAAAACCAAACAATACCTCTAGAGAGGAGGAAATGAAGAGTGGAGCAAATACCTCAGTGGGAGGAAGCGTCAAGATGTGCAGAGCAGCCATCAAGCCGAGCGGTGACGGTGGATTAAACTAAACAGAGGTGGCTTTGTTTGGAATAAGTCTGAATATGAAGGCCTCACTGATTCAGATTCAACATTCAAGCGACGTGTGATGTGATATTAAACCTCGACCGGGGCTGGAAGGAGCAAACAAATGTCCTCTGACACGTAAGACACACAGATGGGATGCAAATAACCTCTTTCCCAGCGTTTCACATAAACACCCAGCGACACGTGTTGAGGTGCCTGCCAACAGCAACTGAGAACAAACATATTAAATCTCTGCCTCATAGGAGGGGGGAACCAAATACATCAAATCAGCTCTGTATGGGAAGTTAAACGAGACGGGACCTGAAATAATCTGGCTGTCTTTTTTTTTGTCTTTGCATGAACAATGAAAAGGCTTAGGCTCTGAGCTGAGGGTGAAAAAAGTGAGTTCACCTCTTGAGTGTTTTTAGGTCCACAGCCACCAGTTCACTCAGTGAGTCACAGACTTGTGGTTCGGATTAAGCCCCAAAGACTGATTGTGAAAAGACATGACAACAGGTGGAAATTTGTCTGACACTGCCAGTAGGCTGAAGTATTTGCATATGTGTGATTGCACAAGGTTGGCTATTTCCACAGTTTCCCAGAGCCTAGAGAGCTGTTTCATTACCAGGTAACAGTAAGCGAATATTTCATTCTGCAAACGTCCTTGGCAGGGCAGCGGAGCAAATTCATCATTTTATTTTGAGCTGTAACTGTACTTTGCCCTTGGTCTGGCCGGCATAACTCTGGATGCAGGAATGCAGTGCTGAGACACGTTACTGACCAGTGTTTGATGTCAGGTTTGGTATGTGACACATGGATGAGCAACAAACGATGTGTCGCCCATCCCCTCCCCTCCCCCGGGGGTCAGGATAATTCAGAGGAAAAAACAGAGCAGTGGTATATAAACTAATGTGTGTGATGTTCATCTCGTTCAACAGGGGCTGTAGTGCCACGCTGAGGCCAGTCGGGGCAGTTCAGAGGACTGAAGTGTTTGTTTCAGCCCATCTTTGACATCTGTGTGCGATTAAGAGATGGAGAGATGGGAAACGATTCCCTCTCACTGCCTTAATTTTATGGAGGAACTAAAAATCTAAACCAAAAAAAAAAAAAATTATTGTCACGTGCACCATAAACAGGAAGGAAATCTCAGGCTCCAAAAACCTGAAAAAAATGCACTGGAAGATCATGTTTAGGCTGAAGTGTATTTATGGTGCCATGTCAGACTTTCACTGCAGCTTATAGAGTTTTAAAACTTGTTTTTTTTCTCCATTATCTACCTTTATAACCTCTCTTCCTTTGGGATTTTTGTCCAGGCGGCATACAAAACAAGCAGATTGAAGAGGTCACCTTCGGCTCAGAGACCTTCTCAGGCCCAGTCCACCACTTTGGTCCAGACTTAAGTATTTAAACAACTATTGGATGGATTGCCAAGACATTTGGTGCAGACATTTATTTCCCCCTTGGTATGAATTTTAATAACCTCAGGGGGCCCTTGACTTTTCTTGCAGCATCACGAGCAGGTCAAATAGATTACTTATCCAGTGAAATATCCCAGCGTCACTGGAATGGACTGACACAGAATTTACCAGCAAAGGGAACAACAATCCCAGCTGCACTTTGTGCTTTGTGTTAACATGCTAACACGGATAAACAGAAATAGTGAATGTGATAAACATTAAAATGTACCTCCTGAAAATCAGCATGTTATCACTGAGAACAAATGGATGTTAGCATTTAGTTCAAATTGCCACTGTGTAAAGCCTCATAGGGCCATTTGTCGCAATCCTAATGCCAAATGTGGTTATAAAATGTTCTGTTGGGTGTTAATTCACAAACATCAGTTAGTGGTTCAGATGGACTTTCATTTTGAAGAGGCTGGTTTCATGCAGCTGTACTGAAAAATCCCCACAACCCCCAAAGGTATCATTCTGTTTGTGCTCTCTGACCTCGCGGTGGAGAATGAAAACACAAAGATTTCTCTCTCAGACATCAATAAAGCAAAGTATTGCATCAGACCCTGCATGTGTGTGTGTGTGTGCACTGTAAACTGTGAACCGAACATCTTTTATCTCCTTTATTACACCTCAGGTGGCTGGCCTGTTGGAATGACTTATCTAAAGACAGGAGGTGATAAGTGACAGTCGGGCCTCTTGTGCCACAGCTGAAGCTGATGTTGATTGTGTTGTGTACAGTAGACACAGATATACGACTTATCTCGACCACTGAAGGGGTTTGCTTATCGACGCTTCTGTCTAGCTGATTATGTAAAGCTAGGCCTGATCTCCTCAATGCCAAATGTTAAATCTGATGATGATTTTTTTTTGTGTGCATTTGTTTCAAAGGACATAAGGGAGCAGGTGGTCTTTATCAGTTAAATGACCCGGGGATGTTTTTCAAGTAACCAACTTTATGTAACAATGCACAGCTTAAAACCGCAAATGTTTTGAAAAGCTGATTGGCCTTTTGGCTGGATTTAAAAACCCTAACAGTGAAAGGAAATGCTGACATTGAGTTCCACAGCTGGAAAATGTTCAGTCTTCACTGTTTTTTGACTTGGACAATAAAAAGGAGAGTCTGAGTAAATGAAGCGCCAGGTCGAAGTCAGAAAATATAAACTATTTTTGTCCTGCTTATCTCTAAAATGACTGAATGTTTTTGGTATTTTATCATCTTAAGGTATTTTGTTTTTTAATCCAAGGCCTTAATCCAAGGCCCAGATATGTCCTAGTTCGTCCCCACTTCCCTTCTTTAGTATAAGAGCCATTCAAAGACTCATCTGAACTGGAATCAGTCTGGTTTGACTGCACCGTCTCCAAACACGAGTGTGAATGTACATATATACTGTCACAGCATGAGTAAGGACATGAACAATAATCACAGCAGCTGTAGTTTGGGAGTGAAATGACACATCTCGGGAGTAAACAGTCTGCACAATTTACCACACAATAACTTTGCTTGACTCAAACACACTCTTATCTGATTTAGTTGATCTAACTTTGAGACCAGTAATACACAACACTGATGTACTGAATATTTTTCAGATATGATAGTACCAGTGATGAAGGAAACGCTCAGATAATTTACTGAAGTAAGAATATAGGTACCATCATTTGTGAAGGTGGAACAGATGAAATACTCTTACAAAATAGTTGTATTTGTATAAACTGTTGGAGTTTCATTTATAACAAAACATCCTATTTTATCTCGTCTTATATGTAAAATCTTATTTTATTAAGTAACTAAAGCTGCATACATTCCTGCACAATCCTGTACCGCTCTTTCAGTGGAAAAACTAATTTACTGTACATACTTTTATTTGCATTTCTTGACTAACACAGCCCTTGCTTCTATTCCCACTATTGCATCAAAAACACCAAACACTTCCTTTATCTTGAACTTAACCTGACCTTCACTGGCAACGACTGCTCCATGTAATTGTTGGGCACATGACAAATAAAAACAACAAATCATGGGTGAAAAAGTAGTCAAGAAGTGAGTTTTATTTCCCTACATATCATACTGTGGTTATTCTCACATTTCCCAGTTTATATTTTAGACAGTCCTGAACCCTGTACAGCTATTTTAGTGTAGTGTCTTTTACAGTAGATAAATACTGCACATATTCCTTTATTTTATTTACATTTCTTGACTAACACGGCTTTTATTCTAAGTTCATTGCATCAGACATACAACTTCCTATATCTTAAACTTTAAATAATTTTTACTTGTGATTTTTTTTTGAGTGTGCAACATGACAAAAAGTG
The DNA here is from genome assembly GCA_037176925.1 of Amniataba percoides. Lineage (NCBI taxonomy): Eukaryota > Metazoa > Chordata > Actinopteri > Centrarchiformes > Terapontidae > Amniataba > Amniataba percoides. The sequence goes on from JBAJHX010000106.1 coordinate 23,017,918, forward strand.
ATTATTTGCACATTTCTCAGTCTAGATATTACAAAGTCCTGCACAAACCTGTACAGCTCTTTCAGTGGAATAATAGATACATTCTGTAAATATTTCCATATTTTATTTGCATATCTTTAATGATACAGTATATTTTCTTTGTCTGTCTAATCTTTTTCATTCTGAATTCATAAGAAGGCGTCATGCTGTGATAATAGCTTACAAAAACTTTTACAGCTCCTTCAGTGTAATAACATATATTCTATGCTTAGTCCTCTTTTATTTACGTTTTGACTCACACAGCAGCGCCTTACGTCCTACGTCATAAGTTTGCGCACGTCGCCCTCTAGTGGCGTAAGACGTTAACGGCGCACTTCCGCCATTTGTTACGCAAATTCCGGTTGTGCAGCAGCCATTTTGTCTGTTCGGACAAGTCTGCCCTGACGACAGCGAACGGCAGTTCCACCTTTGAGGAAAACAATTTGAAATGTTGCTGCTCTCCCGCAGTTTCACGCCACCGACTCTCTGAGCGACGCGTAAAAAATTACGCACCGATTTTAGGAGCCGCAGCGGGGCCTGCTCGTCCTCCTCCGCCGCCGAAGCGCTCCCGGCCCGAAACATGTCGTGCGAGGAGAGCTACCTGGCCATCATCCGCTATCTGACCGACGAGCGGGAGCCGTACGCGCCCGGCACGCCCGGAAACACCAAGCGGAAGATCCGCAAAGCCGCCACCTGCTACGTGGTGCGCGGCGGGACTCTGTACTACCAGCGGCGGCTGAAGGGCCAGAAAGACTTCACCGAGCTGGAGGTGGTGCTGCAGGACGGCCGCAGGAAGGAGCTCATCACCCGGGCGCACATCACCGAGGGCGGGGAGCACCTGAACCAGCAGCTCACCTGGGAGTCCATCTCCCAGAAGTACTGGTGGAGAGGTGTGTGTGTGTGTGTGTGTGTGAGAGAGAAAGAAAGCTGCAGATAAACACAAAACACACTGCTCATCACAAGAGGCGCCACCTAGTGGATGTTAGAGGGACGTGATCCAGACAGGCAGGAGAGTCAGTATTTATAGACTTTAAATATGTTGTAAAACGTCCTGTCAGTCTTTATAATGAGTTAATACATTAAAAATAACAAGTTATTAGCTTTAAATAAAGAGTTAGTGTCATAATGACTTATTATAATATCTCTGATGGTACACTTTATCAAAATGAGTCAGGACCTTTAAACTATTAAAAAATGTGTCTAAATAATATCTTAGTCCCTATAAAACACAACACGAGTACATCTTAATAATGACTAAGTAACGCAAGATAATTAGAAACTTTCACACAATAATTCCTAAATAATAAAAATGTTCAAAATGAGTTTGGATTTCAAAATCGTGATAAAACATTTCTCAACAACAAGTTAATATCTCTAAATAATGTCTCTAAAAACTGAGTAAGTAAACTATGAATTATTATCTTATAAATTTAGGTTCCTTCCCAGAAATAATGATTTGCTATTTCTAAGTATGTATCTGAATTGATTTACTATTTCAAGGATAATGACTAGATACTTGAAGAGAAGCCTTCTCAGAACTGGTTATTATATCAAAATAATGACATAGTCGTACTAAAAATGCTGATTTTTCACAAAATAATGAGTCATTATGTCTAAATAATGACCTAGCATCTTAAGATATTGAGCTATACCTTTATAAGACCTTACTATCTCAAGATAATGACAGACTTTCTCAAAATAAAGGAGCGAGTATCTGCAATCATGAGTCAGTATCTATAAATAATGAATGTGACATAAGGCATTACTTTGAGTTAAGTCAGTCTTATTTTGAGGTTCTCATTATGACTGACAGGATCTTGTTGTTGATTTCATGTAAATATAATAGAACAGATAAACATTGGTACTTTTCAGGTATCAGATAGCAAGGAAAGAAAACTGTAGCTTTTCAGAGAGTTTACAGTCCTCAGAAGTAAATAAGATCAGGAGAACTAACAATAGACTTTGGATACAGTAAACAGTAAACTAATCTTCTATATCTGGATGGACAAACTGCATAAAACCTAATCCATACAATATGTGATGTTAGTCATTCTTATGTGCACGAGACAGACGGGTTGCTAAATGTTTAATTCACTTATTGCCTGATTGCACATGACTGCACCATTTTCTCTACATTTCTACACATATTCATCAGGCAGAGAGTATAAATACAAAACATGTATTTAGGGCATTTATTTAAGCATGTTTGTAAGTTTTTTTTTTATGAGTAAATTGAATAGCTTGGGTTTGAACTTCTAATCAGAGAAAACCAGATGTTGTCAATGTAAGGTCTGGGTAGTCATGGTAATAAGATAAAAGAATAATGAATTAATTGTGAGTGATTTCATTTTGTTTTTTAATGTGACTCATCTAAAACAGAGATGTTGTCACTGTGAATAACGTGTCTCGTTTCTTTGACCGCTCAGGTATCCTGAAGCACGTCAAAGACCACATCAGAGAGTGCGCTCAGTGTCTGAGCAGGCGAAACACAGATGACGGCTCTGGACCGCGACCGTTCACCCGGCCGGGGAGACGCAGGACGGCCGCCACCGTGAACGATGAAGAGGAGGAGGAAGAGGAGGAAGAAGAGGCAGACGATGGTTTATTCCTCACTGACCTGTCTTTTCAGCTGAGGTCCAAAATGTCCAAGACGATGGCCAAACACGAACTGGTCTTTGTATGTTTCATACACTTTTAGTCCTTTTGATTACAATAGTGTGGCTTTTCTAAAATTTAGTATTTTGTTAATGGAGTGTTATTTGGTGTGTGGTTGTGCTTTTTCAGGTGGACAGTAAAGGTGAAGTGAATCAGTTCCTGCCCAAACACAGCCAAACGATGTTAGACAAACTCAACCATCAGCGCCTCAACAATCAGTTCTGTGACATCACGCTGCTGATCGAAGGAGAGGAGTACCGCGCACACAAAGCTGTGCTGGCGGCGTGCAGCGAATACTTCAACGAGCTCTTTTTTGAGAAGGGGGCCGCCTCCACACACGAAGCTGTGGTCGACCTCTCCGGTGAGACTTTTGTCTTTGTCGTTTTTCTCCTCAGGACATTTTGAGAAGCTGCTGAGTTTAAGCATCCATTCTTCTCCTTCCAGGTTTCACCAAAGCCAGCTTCCTCCCGCTGCTGGATTTTGCGTACACTTCCATGCTGACGTTTAATTTCTGCATCATGGCAGACATTGCCAACCTGGCCCGTCATTTGCTGATGACGGAGGTGCTGCAGATCTGCGAGTCGGTGCACAAGCAGGTGGAGGAACAGAAGCTGACGGTGTATCAAAGAGGAGATGTGCACACTGTGGTGTCGAGCCAGCCGGCCCCTGAGGAGAGCTCAAAGGACGAATCGGGAGGCTACACGGTCACCATACAGAGCGACGGCAGGGCGATGGTCACCCACAGTGGGGTCGCTGTAACGGGCGAGCCCATCGCCTTTGTGGCCGCTCCAGAAGAGGCCTACATCCAGCAGCCAATGACGGTGGTCACTGAAGCTGTGAAGGCAGAGCATCATGGAGAGGCTGCACAAAATGAAACAGTGACTCTGATCGCTCACGGTGGACAGGCTGAACCAGGAGAGACCGTCACTCTGATCTCACGCTGTGCAGAGGGAATGGAGGGAGAGACGATGACTGTGGTCACGCACAGCGGGCAGGCTGGAGCCAGCGAGTCTCTCGCTGTGGTGTCGGCCTGTCTAGCGATGGAGCAGCCGCAGGACACTGAATCAGAGGCCTTTGTTATAAGTGCAGAGCCAGATAAGGTGAGCACATCAGAGGTCACCGAAGTGCCGCCTCCAGCCGCCTGTGAGACACCGACAGCGACCCAGGAGACGCCAGAATCTGTACCTCCACCTCAGAAACGTAAACGGGGACGCCCGGCCAAGGTGAAGAAGGAGGTGGTGGAGGCGGAGGAGTATGCGCCCGTGGAGGAGGAGGATCCCTCTGCCGATGAAAGCCACGGAGACAGGAAGGAGATGACGTCAGATGACCCCAACAGAAGACGACTCAGGCAGCGCTCCATTGCTGAGGGCGGTTATGCACGTTTGCATATGGGGCTGGAGGATGAAGAAGAGGGAAAGAAAGGGTCGACTTCGCCGCGCGCCGCCACCCCAAAGGTACGTCATCACATTTTAATGAGATAAATGTGTAATGAGATTTTTCTTCTGTCACACCTTTTGTGTCGAGTTAAAACTGAACATGAATGTGTTTATAGGTGGGCCTGAGACCGGGTAAGAGAGGAAGACCACCAAAGCAGCCAGCGGAGACTCAGAGCGAAAGCCAGCCTGTGTCTGAATCGGGGACAGATCCAGAGGCCGGCGCGGTGGAGAGCGCGACAGCAGCAGAGCTCAGCACAGACGAGGCTGGGACGAAGGCGGCTGAGTCAGAGACGGGAACGAAGACGGCTCCAACCCCGGCAGAGAACGCCGTCGAGGGAGAGCACACGTGCTCCGAGTGCGGCATGTCATTCCAAAGACGCTACTCTCTCATCATGCACACGTTAAAACACGAGAAAGCTCGCGGATACAAGTGCAGCGTATGTACTCGCGTCGCTCTGCCTTTAATTGTTCTTCTTTGTTATCTTATTGTGAAAATGTTTTGACTGGTTTCTGTGTCCTTGTAGCTGTGCAGTAAAGAGTTCCAGTACGCTGCGTCACTCCGCGCCCACCTGGCCCGACACAAACAGCAGAGCAGCCAGCGGGCGCAGATCACCAAAGCCCCCGTGGAGCAGGGTACCGAGCAAAAGGGGGACAGCGATTTGGACCAGACGACCTCATCGCCACACACCAAAAGAGAGTTTGTGTGCGACATCTGCGGGAAGACGCTCCCGAAGCTCTACTCCCTGCGGATCCACATGCTCAATCACACAGGCGTGCGGCCTCACTCCTGCAAGGTCTGCGGCAAGACGTTTGCCCACAAGCACAGCCTGAAGATGCACCGAGCGCTGCACGACGTCACCAAACAGTTCCAGTGTGAATTCTGCAAGAAGTCTTTTGTGAGCAAGCGGAGCATGGAGGAGCACACCAGCCTTCACACAGGTCAGTGCACACTGAGCCGGCACTTGATTCAAGCAGTTTTATTTTCGCTTCTCTGTCTCTTGAGTTTTTTTTCCTGCCAATCCAATACAGTGGAAGTGAATAAAATAGGGGGTTTGGCAGGTCAAGTTGACGTAGTGAGATGGACAAGAGAATATTACACAACAGGTGATCTGCTGGTCCCCCAGACAGTGACTGACACAAAACCCTGATTCAGCGGTCGGAGTGAGAGAGGTAACGCTCCTTATGAACTGTAGAAGCTGCCGGGCCTAAAATAAAAACAGAGTAGAACCTAAATTTCCGTGAAGTAAGTTGCCATCATGATGATGTGGTGAACACAGCATTCATTCAACACATTTCAACTGAATTATGGCTCTCAGGTCTAACAGGCAGACTGTGGGGATGTCCTGATTAATTATCAAAGGTTACTTATCTGCTATCTGCTAATCAGTGTCGGCTTTATTGAGCACAAACTTAAAAAGTCTGACCCTTTTATGGCAGCTGTCTCAAGTGTTTTTACTCTCAACACCTTCACGCACAGCAGCACAATCACTGCAGTGGTTGTCAACTGTCTGTGTGCGGCCTTAGACATATTTTTATGAGACCATGGTGGACTTGTGAGTTGTTGGATTCATACTACAGTTACAGACTGTAACAGTGGGTTATTGAAAAAGAGCAGGCGTGTAATACAGTTTAAATTGGGAAACTCTGGCAAAGGCTGCATCAGAGCAACAAACACCGGAGGAGACTTTCAAAAGCAGCAAAATTCCCTTGAGACAGAGACATGGCCAGAAATATTACAAAGGGGTTTGTACTTTTTTTTTTGTAAAACAAAAACATTTACACTGAATTTAATGAATATAATGTACTTGAAGTGCAAACTATATAGCGATATTATTTTGGAAAACAGAAATAGCAGATCAGTCTCTGTTTAAGCAGAAAGTGTTGAAATGATTGAGATCGTGGGCAAGAAAAACTTAACCAGGACCTACCATAAAAATCTAAATACGAGAACATTTCTGAGCTTCATCATATTGGGGGCCGTTGATGGATATCTTAAAACATGTCATAAACATAAAACATGTTGGACCCCTGTGTAAATGGACCCCTTCTGTAAATACAACCAAATGTTTATGGCTGGTTTTCACAATGAAATCCTGTAACAGGAGAATCAAAGTACCTATGCAACACGTGTGGAGCCACTTTCCATCGAGCCTCGGCTTTGAGCAAACACCTGAAGAAGCATCAGCCCAAACCTGACGTCCGTCCGTACGCCTGTTCTCAGTGAGTCGCTTCTCTCTCTTTAATGACACAAGATCTAAGTTTGGGACAAGGCTGTTCATGAGATGATGTTTAAATGTATTTACTCCTTCGACCTGCAGCTGTGATAAGAGGTTCTATGAAGCAAAGGACCTCCAGCAGCACATGAACAAGCACATGGGCCTGAAGCCGTTCCAGTGTCAGGTGTGTGGGAAGTGCTACAGCTGGAAGAAGGACTGGTACTCCCACGTCAAGTCACACAGTGTGGCCGAGCCGTTTAAGTAAGTCTGCATGCAAACACCTCACCCACGACGTCTGTTTTTATTTCTGCATATTAAACCTGTTTTATTCGCCTGTGCAGGTGTAACGTTTGCGGGAAGGAGTTCTTCGAAAAGGCTTTGTTCAGGAGGCACGTAAAGAAAGCTACGCACGGGAAGAAGGGCCGAGTAAAGCAGAACCTGGAGAGGGAGTGTGAGCAGTGCGGGAGGAAGTTCACTCAACTTCGAGAGTACAGGCGCCACGTCAACAACCACCAGGGTGAGACTCTCATCACGACAGGAAGAGTCTGAATCCAGCCTCTGATGTTTGTGGGAGCTCATTTATATGATTTATTCTTCTCTCTTTTCTAGGAGTGAAGCCTTTTGAATGTCTGACTTGCGGCGTCGCGTGGGCCGACGCGCGTTCTCTCAAGCGCCACGTCCGCACACACACGGGAGAGCGACCGTACGTGTGCCCAATGTGCCAAGAGGCCCACATCGACGCACGCACTCTACGCAAACACATGGCCAAGTACCACGGGGACAACCTGCCCGGGAAGATCATGCTGGAGAAAGACACCCTCCAGTTCCACAACCAGGGCACCCAGGTGGAGCACGCCGTCAGCATCCTGGCGTCCGAGCTGCCCCCCGAGCTCCGGCCGGCCCAGCAGCAGCCGTCGGAGGAGATCGAGACGGTGCTGATCACGGAGGAGACGGTGGAGGCGGTGCAGGCTGTGGAGGCGGTCGAGGCCGCGGCCGACGGCTCGGTGGCGACGCTCTCCGATCAGGGAATCATGCAGGTGGTGAACTACGTCCTGGCCCAGCAGGCGCTCACAGGGGCCAAACTGGAGGAGGCGCCGGAGGTGATTCAGACCATGGAGGTAGAGGTAGCTCACGTGGCCGAGGTTGAGTAACTTTGTGCCATCGTCCCCTCACAGACTGACCACACTCAGTCTGTGTTAAATGTAACAGAATGCACAAATATGACTATTTTTCTGAAGTGTAAATAACGCGAGTGAACCGCGAGGAGTCCGTTCAGGACTTAGATGAGCTGTGTGTGCGCACAGTCACATTTCTATGTTCTATGTAAATATCTAGATATACAGTAACAAGATGAACTGATGAGTTACAGATTTAAAACCTTTGACACTCAGGAGAAATAAAAGGTAGAAATGAAGACGGTGCTGACTGTTTCATCTCGTCACTTATTGCTTTGGTTGCTGGTGGAAAACTAGCTGTAAGACTTTACTGTACTTTACTCACCCCATATTTTGAGATCCTCAGAATCTAATTTTTGATGAGTAAATTAAGTAATTTCACATCTATATATCAGTAAGGGTTATTAGTCTCTGTAATGAAGTTCAGAAGAGACTTTAGCAGCATTGTGAAGTTGGTGGTTTAACCTGTTAAACTGTTAAAATACATTTAAATGAAACCAAACACAAAAAAATGGACACAAAGGAGTATTAACATGCAATACAGCAAGTATGGATATTTATTTCAGATTTATATCAAAATACCCTCGTTATATCGCAACATATTTACAACACATTGTACAAAAATATGAAAATGCAGATCGTTTCTCTGCTTTCTAACTCATGGTTCGTTAAAGTTGAAGTTGGGTTATTGTGGGGCACACACACATAAATGTATACACTCCTTTTCTTTTTCTTTTTTACTAATACAAACATTTCTC